>JAOWBW010000341.1:285049-521069 GCA_026119855.1 Campanula takesimana
AGCAGTCCTGGGATTTTATGTTTATCTTAGTGAGGTCCCAGCCTATCATTTTTATCCCTGAATGGTGCTAAGAATTCCTCTAAGTTGGTCAATTTCAGATTGGGGTACTTACAGAGCCCCTCGGTAACGTTGCTTTGAAAAAGCGGGGTTGTCGATAAAAATAAGCATCCCAATCTGATGTGAGGATGGCTTGACCGATTTTTGGTTTGCATGGCTGGACCTAGGGGTATAGGATTCCTAGGTATCCCGTTTGCGGGGAATCAAGCCTAACGTAGTTCGGGGAGGGGTGAGAAATTTTAAGGTTACTCAAACCTAAGGGCTAGGTGGCTATCTGTTATCCTCTCCTAGGGGAACAGGCGTGACTCTCGGCGGGTCAGAGGCGGGACATGGTCAACTTGGCTCTATGGAGATGGTTGACTTACAGGAAATGGGCGTGACTCTCGGTGGGTCGGAGGCGGGACATGGTCAACTTGGCTCTATGGAGAGGGTTGACTTACACGAAATGGGCGTGACTCTCGGTGCGTCAGAGGCGGGACATGGTCAACTTGGCTCTATGGAGAGGGTTGACTAACAAGGAAATGGGCGTAACTCTCGGTGGGTCAGAGGCGGGACATGGTCAACTTGACTCTATGGAGAAGGTTTACTTACAAGGAAATAGGCGTGACTCTCAGCGGGTCAGAGGCTGGACATGGTCAACTTGGCTCTATGGAGAAGGTTGACATACAAGGAAATGGGCGTGACTCTCGGCGGGTCAGAGGCGGACATGGTTAACTTGGATCTATGGAGAAGGTTGACTTACAAGGATGGTCTTACGTCATTTTGGACTGCCGGGATTTGGTCAACTTGGCTCTATAGAGAGGGTTGACTAAAAGGATGGTCATACGTCATTTTGGACTGCCGGGATTTGGTCAACTTGGCTCTATGGAGAGGGTTGACTAAAATGATGATCTTACGTCATTTTGGACTGTCGGGACTTGTTCAACTTGGCTCTATGGAGAGGGTTGACTAAAATGATGGTCTTACGTCATTTTGGACTCCCGTGATAAAAGCTTCGACCTAAAATGACCACTCTGGGTCAAGGCTTGGATTGGGTCAACTCCACCTTTGGGGAGTTTGACGGGGAAAACTGGTCTTACGTCCGACTAAGGATGGCCGGGACATTTTAACTTGACCCTTTTTGGTCAAAGTTTGGACTTTGGTCAGCTCAACTCTACGGATGATTGAAACTCTTTCTTGACACCAGGGGAGGGACTAGGGGCGACCTTTATGGACGAAAAAGTCCAAGATTTTGGAAAATCATTCTTTGATCAAAAGCATTTTGCTTGAAACATTGTTTTTGACAAATGATGCCAAATGGCCAAATTTGGAAATGCTTATTTCTAAAGGCAAATCATTTTAACGAAGCATGTTAGTCCAATTTTTGATTTTAACCTAACTGTGAGGTTTGTTATGCGTAAGGTCCTTTTGATTTTATCCACCTGTTGAGAAGTGATCGGTGGTAGGAAATCTGCTTGTCACTGTTGTCGGGGATAGCCCCATTGTCTTCTTTATCGTTGATGTCGGGGTAGCCCCATGTCCCTGTTGTCGCTGATGTCGGGGTAGCCCCATGTCTTTGTCGGTGTCGGGGTAGCCCCATATCCTCGTTGTCATTTATGTGGAGGTAGCCCCATGTCCTCATTGTCGTTGATGTGGAGGTAGCCCCAATGTCGTCATTTGCCTTTTGATGTTGGCGTAGACCCAATACCACCTTTTGACCTTAGGAACCCATCCCTTTTTCATGACGTACCCTTTCTTTTGCCTAGGCCACCCTTTCGGGTTTTCAACCTAGCGGTCATCTCTTTTACGTCTTTTATGGCACACCTTGTTTTTTGCCTAGGCCGCCCTTACGGGTTTTCAACCTAGCGGGCTACTTTTTTGGTGCCTTTCCTTTTTTTTTTTTTTTTTTTTTTTTTTTTTTTATGAGTGATCCAGCCGACTCAATAGAACATGTATTCAAAGTATTTTTCTTTGAGGAACTTGCAAAGGAATTTTATTTGGGAGAGAGTCCCTTTATGTTGGTGAGCTCCTTGAGCAATATATCATGAAATGGGAGGAAGCCCTTGCTTGACAGAATACAAGTGTTTAGCTCTTTCCTAAGATGTAGAGAAGAAGACTTGTCGAGACATTTGAAATTTTCCTTAGTTAATATCATCAAATGATTGCTTGAATGGACCATGTTTGTCATTAAGTCATATAGCAAGCAATTAGCCTTACCTGTATAAATTTCGTGATCAATTAAGGTTAAGATTCGATTAATGGCAAGATCGGGAGAAAAAGGTGTGTCTGGGTGTAGATACCCCGAGGGGCCATGGCTTTGCTAGAGAACGTGCGTTACCCTAGGATGTCTATTTGTGTTTTAGAATCGCCACCTATGTTTTAGAGGAACATAAGAAAAACCTAATGTTTATAGCCTAAGTTTGATTACGAAAACAGAGATTCTTTGTTATGAGGTTCGGGGGTTAGGTTACGAGATGGGAAGTACTTAAACACCCATCTCGCCCAACTAAAGTTGGTCTTGCTTGATCAAAATGTACATAAATGATGAAATGTTCTTCTTGTTCTTGATGATAAAAGGGGGGGTAAAAAAGGGGTGTTTGGAATGTAGGGGAGATAACTTCGTGACTAGCTTCAATGAAGTGAAGTAGTCTTTGATGTCATGTCCCAAAATGTTTGGGTGATTGCACTTTTGATTTAAAGCAAAATAAAGAGAAAAGAGATGAAGTAGAAAAGGAGGGAAAAGAGTAGTCTTTTACCTATAACTTCAAAGAACTTTAAGGACCCCTTCAAAAGGTTCTTAGGAAAATGCCTTGTAAGTATTTGTGTATAGTTTTTGTTAATGATTCAAATCTTCCTCTCTTCAATGGTGAATTAGAGGGTTTTTTATAGGTAAATAAGGTGAGTTTTTGGTGCCAAAACCAAGCCACAAACATCAGTTTCCCGGGTAAATCCTGTTAAAAGGAGCAAGGGAGGGATTCTTGGATAGAAATCTGTAACTGACGCCCAGGTGCGCGCGCCTCCTGTCTTGGATGCGGGATGCGCGCGCCTCTGGTCCCAAAGGGTGAAAGCGTGCACCTTGGAGATGGCAAAAACAACAGAATGGACTAGAAAGTCAGGACTGTTATTCAGTTTGGTCCCTAGACTTAACGAAGTCAGTCAGGAACTTAACAAAAGTAACAGAAACTAACGAGAAACACTTAAAATAGGGAGAAACACAAAATCAAATGCGCAATCGGGGTGAGCGGTCTAAGGCGGGGTGTCTACAAAGCCCCTCGGCGACGTGGATTGCGAAGCAAAATGCATCGACGAAAGAACAAAACATCCGCCAAGGACATCACCAGGAAAAAAGCAAAGACTCGATGAAAACAAGAATCTTGAATTTACAAGGGATAGGAGTGCGCTCTTTGTGTGAGCGGATTTTGCAGATAGTAGGGGTGCGGTGATAGAAATCGTCCCACCGTGGCCTAAGTTTAGAGTCTGTATAGAGGACTTGGAGGGACTGGAGAGTCTGCCTGCCGATGTAGAGGGATTCAAAAGTCTGCCTGCTGGTGCAGAGGGACTCGAAAGTCTGCCTGCTGATTTGGAGGGACTGGAGAGTCTGCCTGCTGATGTAGAGGGACTTGAAAGTCTGCCTGCTAATTTGGAGGGACTGGAGAGTCTACCTGCTGATGTAGAGGGACTCGAAAGTCTGCCTGCTGGTGTAAAGGGACTTGAAAGTCTGCCTGCTGATTTGGAGGGACTGGAGAGTCTGTCTGCCGATGTAGAGGGACTCAAAAGTCTTCCTGCTGGTGTGGAAGGACTGGAGAGTCTGCCTGCCGATGTAGAGGGACTCAAAAGTCTGTCTGCTGATGTAGAGGGACTCGAAAGTCTGCTGCTGGTGTAGAGGGACTCGAAAGTCTGCCTGCTGACTGGGAGTCCGTGTAGGGCACTAGAGATTTGTTGATGAGGAGGTGATTTCAGTGGTTCACCGTGGACCAAATTTTGCTATTTGAAGCTGCATTTTGATGTGCACTGTCTGGAGTAGCGCTTGCAGTTGACTTTTGCGGGGTGCGGGTACAGTTGACCATGGACCAGGGAAAATGTCAAGATTGCTTTGACTTTTGAGAGAGAGAGAAAGAGACACACCCTACATTTGGTGAGAGTTTCTATCTTACTTTAATTTAGACATGCCTTAGGGGCGGACCAAATTATTGTGTGCCCAAACTGTGTGTTCGAGGGCGGAGTTGGCGTGTCTTTGATGAAGAATGTAGATCTTGGTGATTTTGGGAGCGTCTGGACTCTATTTCTGCATGATTTCTTCTTCTGACAAGGGCCGGCTGAGACACTTCTGAAGTTGGAGGCGGGTGCCTCAGATGGTGGATGTGGGACGCGCGTGCTTCCCAAGTGGGTGTCGGGAGGCGCGCGCTTCCGGGGAGCGAATTTTGGGGCTTAACATTTGCTGGCCAAAAGATCCCCAACATCTATAATATCAGCCTCTGTTCGAGCACATTCTCCCAACAGCTCTTTTCTGCCATTCTTGAACATCTTTTCTTTGCTCAATTTAGCTTGTAATCCACTTTTTCGATGGCCTCCAATTCTTTCACCTTTGATACCAAGGTTATTGGTGAATATGAGAAGGATTTGTCCACTTTTGTGTACTCTTTCAAGACCCACCCCAAGAAGGCTTTTGTCAAAGACTTCGGATTCCGTATTCTCTTCACATTACGAACGTTGAAGCCGGACTGGGATTTGTTGAAGGCCACTGCAGCTTTTTGGGATTGTGACAGTCACACCTTTAATTTTTCGGCAAATGAAATGGTGCCGACCGTTGATGAATTTGGTGCCATTCTTGGCATGCAGCTGGTTGGTCCAATTGCCATCCCCAAATATCATCGTGGGGTGATTGATTCTTGGTCTGACTTATTGAACCTTCCCCTCGGAGATGTGAGGAAGATGTTGCATGGTACCGTGGTGGATATAACCAAGTTGCCAATGCTCTTCAGTTTGCATTCGGAGGACCCGGCGGTTTAGTCTTTCAAGAGGAGTGCCATGGCGGCTTGCCTTTTCAATAAAGTTCTTTTTGTTACGCCCTTCGGGACAGTGGACGCGCAGTTGGCTGAGATTATCTTGCAGGCCAAGGGGCAACAATTCAGTATAATCCCTCTTATAGTAGGGGAGACCCTGCACGGCCTTGATGAGTTGCATCGAAAGGGGAAAGATGTGTCAGGGAAGCCCCTTGCTTCTAACCATATGGCTCCGAGAAGACTTTAGGATTTATTCTCTGCAGGGTGATCTGTCTCCTTTCGCTGTTCATAGGAGAAAATTGTTGATTCGGGATTTGACTGAAGAAGGTTGGAAGAAGTTCTTTGCATCTCGACTGTCTGTTGACATTGAGTGATGTTCTCCCTCTTGGGGTCTTCATCCTTTTGTGGAATGGGTTACGGGTTTTGAACATGTGGTCCTTCCCTCTTGAGAGATTCTTCATTCTACCAGCCGGAGTGGGTTTTGAGGCAGTTTGGTCGCCAACAGATCATTCCTTTCCCGAGGAGTGGGGTGTTTCGTCCAGTTTCATATATTGGTCCAGACTTCTCAAGGGAGATTCAGTCCGCTTGGGGAGATGACCGCCATCGGTGGGTGTTGGTCCCAGAAGAGCAACAAGGGTATGAAAAATGCTAGAGGGGGGGGGGTGAATAGCGTTTTTAAAATTCTTTTCAAACCCTTTTGCAAAGCAATGGAAAATGCGCACGACTCTTAATTTGGCTAAGTATAGCGCGCAGTAAGAGTGTGAAATGCGCAGCGGAAGTCTTAAAGCAATCACTTATGTGCAGGGAGTATGCGCAGAAGTGTAAATACGCACGCACTAAGTTTTAGCTTAAAGATAGGCGCAAGATGGAACTAAGGCAAAAAGCACACAAACACAATTCTAACGATGCAAGACAATCTACAAGGGTCAAACAAAACAATATATGAGTAAAGCTTAAATGTAGAATGAAAAGCACAAACAATAGATAAGCTATTTGGAGAGGTTCGATCGGGAAAAGATCTACGTCCTCTACCAAGATGGTTAGTCTTGGATTTCTAATGGAGATCTTATTATATGAGAGAGTTTATAAGTTACAGCGAGGTAGAACAAAACTAACTCAAAGATCTATAATCTATGAAAGAACAAAATCCTAGACAATAACCGGTGTATCTCTAGAAGTAAGATCGATGAGATCGAAACTTCAAGAGGTGTGTGTGTGTGTCAGAAATCTGGGCTCTTTGAATCTATGAGATGGAGAGCACAAGATTCTGGTGTTACAAAGGTTTTATAGGATCTGGGCTTGGTGAAGTATGAAGGTATGAAGGTTGATCTTAGAAATCAGGAAATCTTGTAGGCAATCTTCAAATCTTCAAAGTTTCTCTTTGGAAGCAAATCTTAAGCAATTCTCAAGCAACACACCAGCAGCTTGGAAAATGAGGATGAGCATGCTATTTATAGCTGAGCTCCAAAAACTAGCCGTTGGGGAGCAGAGCAAGGACTATGTGCTGTCGCTTTGTGATTGGCGCGCAGCTGTCCTTTATAGCCGTTGGAGACATCAAGTTGACAGCTTTCAAAAAGCATCAAGAGTGACAGCTGTCTTCAGATTTGAATTTCAAACAAGGGGAGCGTCTCCATCTTCGTGTGTGCTTAGTGTTCTTGTTTTGTCGTTTATCCACATCAGCAAATTTGGCTCATTCAAAAGCGTAGCTTGTTATGACGCTTTCCAAGCTTCATAAGGTAAGGTCAGAAAGTGAGAATTAAGGCAAGTCTGAGTGCGCATGAGATTCATGCGCATGGAGTGCGCAAAAGGTGATGCGCTGCGCATGAAGGGATGCGCTGCACATGGAAGGTGTGCGCACCATGCTTTGCCTTTGCTCTATTTACCATGAAATTATAGCTTCAGCCCTAGATACTAAGCCTAGTCTATAAAGAGGACTTAGCTAAAAATTGAAGTTACAAAACTTCTTACATAGGGTCCTAAAGTCCTTAAAATAAACACAGGTGATGGTATCAATCAATTCTAACATAAGTAGGAGGGTTAAGTGATAAGCATACCCAACAATCTCCCCCTAAATGATTGATGCCATTACCTACTATAACAAAGGCAATTCATTGTACTTGATAATAACATGTCCATAAGAATAAAAAAAATGGTAAATCATGTCTCAAGTCAATGTACACACTAGCCAATGCTATAGATTTCTAGTCTATCCAAAAGAAATTAACTTATAATATAGGAAAGACGGAATTATCATTCAGAGCATACAAATAATATGAGTTTAAGTTTAGTATGCGTTTAAACAGAATGTTTAAACATCATGCAATGAAATATGAGCTGTTAAGGATATGCGCATGAAGTTTATAAGATATGCAATGTTCCAGAAACGAAAAGTTTGAATTGAACAAGGTTTTGTGAAAGCGCAATGATGCATTCTTCTCATTAAAACTTGAAAGGTAAGAGTTACAGGGTACAAGTTTTACAATGGAAGAAAAATCAAAAGCAAAAGACCTTGCGCATCAAAAACTTACAATTGCGCAGCAAAACAAAAAAATTACAAAGTCTAGTCTATTTGAATTCGCTGCAGTGCTTCGCGCATCTCATTCTGCAAGCTGGTAAACTTGTTCATCAACTCAATCTTCAGTTGCTGAAACTTGGCGTTGTATTCCACAACTAGATTCACATGAGTCTTCATACCATCGCGCATCAGCGCATTATCTCTCTGAATGTCTTCAAAAATCCTGTTAAAGCAATTTTCAAACGCCCCCATCTGATTTCCAAACGATTGAAGGGACACAGCTATGGAGTCCTGAATTTCTTTCTGCGCATCAACCAAAGTCTTGGTTAGCTCTACCTGAACCATGTTCTGACTGGCTTGCATATCTAGCATAGCCTGGTTCATTCTTCCATTGAAAGTGTCACTGAACTGAACTAAGCAGTCAGTCATATAAGATTTGAGCGCATCAATGGAGGAGGAGCTGGAGGCAGTAGGCGCAATATTGTCAATAGACTTTATGACTTTGGCAGACTCAATCTGAATGATTTCTGTGATGGTTTTGGCCAAGGAAAACAAAGCTTCATTCAACCCATGCACATAGGGGATCTTAGTGAGCGCAGAAGAGATGATGCCGAAGTCATGCTGGATATCTTGGCGCAGTAGATCAAAATCTTGAGAGGGCGCAGCACCAGAACCAGATGCATGCGCAGCAGCAGAACCTGAGGGAGGAGGCATAGCTTCAGAACTGGTTGCCTTTGTTGCAGAACTCTCCCCCTTAATGGCACAATCAATAGCCTGAAGGAAACTGGCTTGCGCATCGAGCCTTGCAGACTGCGCATCCAGTTGCTCTTGAATCTTGGTTTGCGCAGTGACCACCTGAAAGTGCTGGGTTTGCGCAGCAAATTGATTAGCCTGGATAGTCTGGAGCATGGCCAAGATTTGACGAATGTATGATGCGGAATTGGAGGGATCAGAGGGAGCAGTTGCTGGAGTCACCAAGGGGATAACTATTGGAGAAGTTTGAGAAGCCCCAGTGCTGTGCGCATTTATAGCATCAGGGGTGACAATTGGAGTGTCAACAGTTGTGGGTGCTTGGGTATGAACAGGAGATGTATGCTCACGAATTGGAGATTGATGATCATCATAATCTTCTGAACTGGAATCCGCAGCATCATTAACGATAGGCGCATCAGGGTCCACAGTTGGATCAGGTGCATCATGAGCAAAGCCTTCATCATCAATGAAAATGGGTGAGGCTTGCTGCGTAGTATTCCTTTGCGCAATAGATTCCAACCGAGCTTTCCTGGCAGCTTCACGCGCATTCAAATCAGGGCGCTGTGAATCAGGTTCATCTTCAGATAAGTCCTTTGGACGTTTTGTAGCTCGCTTCTTTGATGCAATTGATTTAACCCTGCGCTTTGGGATGAACTTGGCCTTGGGAGCGCGTTTCTTAGCAGATATAGGAATTTCATCCTCGCTAGAAGTTTCCTTGTGCGCATCCTTGGGAATCTCCCCCTGAGGTGGTGGATCCTTTGAGGTTCCAGAAGATTTAGAAGGGCTAAAAAAAGGATCATTGAATGCACCCTCAAAAATATCTTCTTCCATGGGCGCAGTAGGAGGAGTAGATGTGCGCTTTGATTCTGGAGCAGTAGGAGGAGGCGTAGTATCAACATCAGCTTCTACTTGGATGTCTTCATCAGACTCATCCAGTAGGGTTCTTGAACTTTTGGCTTTCTTCTTCATCTTTTCCTTCTTCTTTTCTGTAGGCTTAGTAGCCTTAGATTTCTTCGATCTCTTTGGAGGCTCAGGCTCAGCAGTAGCCTTGCGCTTTGGAGTTTGCGCAGTTGGCTCTTTGATTTTAATTCCTGGGGCAGCTGTAGATTTGCTGGCCTTCTTTTTCTTGCGCAGAGGCGCATCAGCAGCAATACCCTTACCTTTTTCTTTGTCACCTACTTTGCTTGGGACCGGCTCAAAGAAGGATTCATTTTCAGAATCAGATTCAGTTGAAGATGCCTCATAAATCTCACCACTAGATACAGGAGGCGATCCTTGATTTTCAGGATGAATATCTTCAAACACTTCAATGGGGTCAGCAGCCCAGTACATGCAGTAATCAAAGTTGTTTCACGGCGGAAACTCTGAAGAAATACGCGTGAATACGTGCGCGTGGAAGTCACATCAACTTTGAGAGAGGGGTCCTCCTCCACCAGTTTGTGCACTGATGGGAATCACATGAAGATTGCAGTTAGAATTCTGCAATGCGTTTTGTACTTGGCTGGTTTCTTTGGATCAGCTGCCTTCTTTTTGTAGACGCGCACCCAACGCACTAATTCATCAAAGATAATTTCAGACCAGCTTAACCTCTTCTTTTTGTAAATGGCAGCGCAGCACATCCATTGCTTGCTGATGAATGTTGACTTGTTACCATTTTTGCAGTTAATAGTGTCACCAATGAGAGTGCAGAGGTGGAACATCAATTCCCCAAAATCTTTCCTATCATGGTTGTTGTACTGACCAACCGGAGTAGGAATCCTTATAAGCTTTTGCGCAACACTGTCCTGCACATCCTGAGGTAGCTTCTTCTTATTGCCCGCTGGTAAACCCATCGTCTGTCTGATATGCGCGTAGTTGATAGTTATAGAAACTCCGCGGATAGAACTTTTGAGACAAGGAACTGAGATGTCGTCGTACATTCGATCAATTTCTACTGCATTGCTGAAGAACTCATTGATGTAAGATAGAAGAATGAAGTCCTGGCCTCTGGAGAAGAGAGGCAAAATCCCAGATT
Organism: Campanula takesimana; assembly: GCA_026119855.1. NCBI lineage: Eukaryota > Viridiplantae > Streptophyta > Magnoliopsida > Asterales > Campanulaceae > Campanula > Campanula takesimana. The sequence goes on from JAOWBW010000341.1 coordinate 295,371, forward strand.
TATCCATGATTTCAACCATATAGCGTCCTAGCGCATCCAGTTTTAGGTCTTCCACATCAAGTTCCCATCCAGGAATAAAGTAATTGAGATTCTGCGCAAAACAAAGGTGGAGAATTAGGTCTGGACATGCGCATGGAGAGAAGCGCATGCGCATGAGCAATATGCGCAGCGCATGAACTAGACTCCATACTTAGAAAAAGATAGGAAATGTAAAGGGTAAAAATGTACAAAACACATAATTTAAACCAAACACCTAAAATTGGCGCGAAAAGCAGAAACACAATCAAGAATCATATCAAGGCTTGTCATATGACTATTCATCAAGAACACGAAGAACATGTATTGAATACACGAAGAACACGAAGAACATAAAAATGTCAAAGTGCTCCAAAATGCATAAAAAGCACATCAAAATGTTCGAAATGAAAAATCACACACAAACAAGTAAACCATAACAACAATAACATAAACGAACAACCAAGATCTGAAAAAAAATGAAGAGAATTCAAAAAGACAAAATATTCGAAATTTCCACAGAAGACACATCAAATGATCATTGATCGTAAAACAAATTACATAAATGAAAAGCTAAGAGTAAATCGAACACGTAGCATCAAATAATTTGAAAAACGAGCAACAAATCATAGAGAAATCAGAAAAGGGAAAATCTCAGACCTTCGAGCTTCAATGGCGGAAAACAGAAAGTTTGAGTTTGAAATTCTTACCATTTGTGGATCCTCTTGCTTCTTGGAAGATGTAGTAGAAGATTTCTTGGGAGCCATGATATATAAAGAAATTTTTTCGAAAAAGTAGAGAGAGATAGATGAGTGCAGAGAGAGAGAGAGAGATGTCAGAATTGGAGAAAGAAGAGAAGGTGGTTGAGGGAAGTTGAGCAAAGGAGAAGTGAGGAGAGAGAGACGGCGGAGGAGGTTTATAATCATCAAAAAGGGATGATGATGTCATGGCGCGCTGACAACAAGTTGGTGAAAGTCAGGCGAGTGAGGTGCACGCGCAGGTGAGGCGCATGCGTGAGTGACGTGGACCAATGAGGAACGCGCGTGAAAAAGCCTAGCCGCGCGCGTGTGTCAGTCATTTATGGTAAAAAAGAATCTTTTCTTATTCCGTCATAATCAGCACACAACGAGCATTAAATGCGCGTCACTCAATGCCTTTGCATTAAATGAGGTGGGACGTGCGCAGAGGGCAGAAAGGTAATTTCCCAAAAAAATTCAAAAAAATGACGAGGGAAAATAATAATTACACAAGTACCCTTGCGAATTATGCTGACTCAGCAAGTCAAGGACCTAAGTGAGTCTATTGAAAAGAGAACTTACCTTAGGTCCACGGGTCATGCGCATGATACTTATGCGCAGCAATGTATTGCGCAGAGTTTCTATAAAGAAACAACTGATTTACCTTATGCGCATAGCAAAGGGCGCTTCTTGTGCGCAGGCGCATGATGTATATCTAACTTAGAATTTTATCACAAACAAAATCATTAGTATTGACAGATCATATTGATAAAATTTAGCTAAGTTCAAGCATACCCATTTCACCTCTAAAAAAGATGAACCTCTTACCATCAAGTGCTTTTGTAAGAATGTCGGCGACTTGATACCCGGTTCCCACGTGTTCTAGATGTATATTCCCTTTTTCCACGTGGTCTTTGAGGAAGTGATATTTAATGTCGATGTGTTTGGTCTTCGAATGCATGACAGGATTTTCAGAAACAACAATTGTTGAAGTGTTGTCGCAATAAATGGGACAATTTTCTTCTTTGATGTCATAATCCACTAATTGCTGCTTCATCCACAGAATTTGACAGAACAGCTTCCAGCAGCGATATATTCTGCTTCAGTTGTAGAGACAGAAACTGCATCTTGCTTTTTACTGGCCCAAGACACAAGTTGATATCCAAGGAAATGACAAGTGCCGCTTGTGCTTTTCCTATCAATTGTGCATGCTGCGTAGTCCGCATCTGAATAACCTACAAGTTTAAATTTCGAATCTTTGGTGTACCAAAGTCCAAGGTTAATAGTGCCAGAGAGATATCGTATTATACGTTTCACAGCAATTAAGTGCGCTTCTCTAGGGTCAGATTGATAACGTGCGCAGACACAAACACTAAACATAATATCAGGCCTACAAGCAGTAAGATAAAGGAGTGAGCCAATCATTCCTCGATAAAGTGTTTGATCAACCTTTTTACCTTTTAAGTCTTTGTCAAGTTTGTTGCCGGTGGCCATTGGAGTGTCGTATGCTTTAGCATTCTCAAGTCCAAATTTCTTGATTAAGTCCTTTGTGTATTTGGCTTGGTTGATAAATATGCCTTCATTCATTTGCTTGATTTGAAGCCCGAGGAAGAATGTGAGTTCTCCCATCATGCTCATTTCAAACTTGCTCTTCATTAGTTTCTCAAAGCGCTTGCACAACAATTCATTAGTAGAACCAAATATAATATCATCAACATAAATTTGAACAAGTAATTTATGACCATTATGTTTGGTAATGAAAAGAGTGGTATCGATTTTACCACGAGTGAAGCCTTTTTCGATGAGAAACTTGGATAGTGTATCATACCATGCTGTTGGTGCTTGCTTGAGTCCATACAAAGCTTTCTGGAGTTTGTAGACATGATTTGGAAATTGTGAATCTTCAAACCCAGGTGGTTGAGCAACGTAGACTTGTTCTTGGAGTTCACCATTCAGAAACGCACTCTTCACATCCATTTGATATAACTTGAAGTCCTTGTGAGCGGCGTAAGCTAGAAATAATCTGATAGCTTCAAGTCTTGCTACAGGCGCGAATGTTTCATCGTAATCAAAACCTTCTTCTTGCCTATAGCCTTGTGCAACCAATCTTGATTTGTTTCTCGTGATGGTTCCATTCTCATCCATCTTGTTTCTAAACACCTATTTTGTACCAATTACTCCTTGATTATTTGGTCTTGGGACAAGAGTCCAAACCTTACATCGTTCAAATTGATTGAGTTCTTCTTGCATAGCAACAACCCAATTAGGATCTTGGAGCGCTTCATCAGCCTTCTTTGGTTCAATTTGAGAGATAAATGCAGTGTAAGCATCAAAGTTTGTAGCTCTCCTTGTACGAACCCCAACATGAAGATCACCAATGATATTAGTGATTGGGTGATCTCTAACTTCACGAACTTCAGGAGGTAAGTTAGGTTGAGTTATAGTAACTTGAAGGTCTTCAATTGGCACATCTTCACCAGTATTAAAATCATCAATGTTTGGAGGAAGAACTGGTTCAGAATTGAAAGTGAGATTAACACCAGATGCAGCAGTAGACTGATGCGCATTAGAAGAATCTCCAGGCGCATGGTTAGGTGCAGCTGAAGCTCTACTTGGTGCACTATTGATAATGCTTTGCGCAACTGATGTAGATGGATTTCCTTGTGTTGATACATTCTGGTCTTGTGTATGCACAGCTGGTATGTGAGCACCTGTCTCAATGGACTCAACAGAATCATCAGAAACATTTGGAACCAAATGTGGCTCAAGGAGAGAATGTTCATCAAAAGTAACATGTACAGATTCAACTATCACTAATGTAGATCTATTGAAAACACGAAAAGCTTTAGAATGTTTAGCATACCCAACAAAAATACCTTCGTCGGCTTTGGCGTCGAATTTACCTCTATGTTCGTTTCCATTGTAGAGGATATAACATTTGCAACCAAAGATTTTGAAGAAAGCAATGTTGGGAGTTCTTCCACGCCATAGTTCATATGGAGTCTTGTTGTGACGTTTGTTGATGAGGGAGCGATTTTGAGTAAAACATGCAGTGTTGATAGCTTCTTCCCAAAAGTACTTAGGCAATTTCGCTTCGGCTATCATCGTCTTTCCTGCTTCAATCAACGTCCTATTCTTTCTTTCCACTACACCATTTTATTGTGGAACTCCAGCGGTTGAGAAGTTGTGATCTATCCCATGATCGTCGCAATATCGAGCAACACCGTTGTTTTTGAATTCTGTTCCATTGTCAGATCGAACACTAACTATGTCATCTTCTTTTTGGGTTTGGAGCAGTCTGAATAGAGTGGTGAAAATGTCATAACAATCATCTTTTGAGATCATCATTTCCACCCATGTATATCTTGAGAAATCGTCCACCACAACTAAAGTGTACTTATTTCTTTTGATGCTTGCAGTGGTAACTGGTTGAAATAGATCAATGTGCAGCAGTTGCAAACATTTTGAAGTTGAGGGATTTGTCTTGCTGGAGAAAGACTGCTTCGATTGTTTGCCTAGTTGACAAGCTGCGCATTTGTTGTCATGATGATCAGCAACTTTGGGGAGTCCTTTGACAAGATTGTCCCTGCTGAGTTTTGATAGACATTTGAAGTTCAAGTGACTCATGCGCTTGTGCCATAGCCAACTGTTCTCGCTTACACTTTTAGCTACAAAACAAAGATTAGTACTAGAGTTCATACTATGAAAATCAATAATGTAAATATTTGTCTTACGATAACCCGTGAGTAAGATAGCTCCAGTTTTGCCATTCTTGATAAGACATTGCGTTGAAGAGAAATGGCATTCTAATCCTTTGTCGCAGAATTGAGATATGGATAATAAGTTGTGCTTGAGTCCTTTGACGAGAGAGACTCTTTCAATGCACACTTTGTCTTTCTTGAGCTTTCCATATGCTACAACTTGACCTTTGTTATTATCACCAAATGTAACTGAGGGACCTCTTTCTTCATGAACATCTTCAAGTAAGGATTCATCTCCAGTCATGTGTCTTGAACATCCACTATCGAAAATCTATTCATATGTTTTAGCTTTTGAAGATCCAGCCATGAAGCAAAGAACCTGAAATATAGACATTTAAGCAGGTCCCCCTTATTCCTTTTGGGTCCTCGGGTTAGCAACTTTTGACAACCCACTCTTGCTTGACCTTAGGGTTTTTACGTCCTTTGGTATTGGGAGTGAATCGCAAAAGGCATTCCACGGCCTTGTGTCCAGAACAATCACAAATGGAACAATGATGAAAGCCACTAATCACATGAGTTTTCACAAACTCTTTACTTTTCTTAGGGATAGCATTCTTCTTTGGGTCAGATGAGACGGCCTTAACAAAATCTTTCTTTTGAAATTTTGGAGCGCTTTTTCTAGGAGTTTGCATAGGGCTAGGATGCGCATGGCGGTGAGGCGCATGGCTTCTAGGCGCATAATGAGCACTCGAAGAAGGAGCGCGCTTTGTTTCGAGAGGGATTTTGCTAGAGGATGATTCATCTGTAACTATATCTTTCCCATTAGCTTTCCCAAATTGCTTCGTTGGGTAGACATAATGGAATGTTTGTCTCTTGACATTTTCCTATCCTTTACCCATTGAATTAGAATGTTTTTCCTTGGGAATTTCAAAAGTTTGCTGGTTTGTAAATTCACTATCTCTTTCAGCACAGACATCACATTTAAAGTTGTCACTAGTTGATGAGAATCCCAAGCCACTTTTATCACCACTAACTTTTTGGGACTCAAATATATTCTCCATAGTGACACGAGAATTGGACCACTCATTTGTAATCTTTTTAAGATCAGTAATTTGAGCAACCAATTTATCATTTTGAACTTTAAGTAATGAGTTCTGTTCTGTTAGAAAAGTGTTTTTGACAGTAAGAGGAGTCATGCTCTTTATCTGCTCCTTAAGGAGGGTGAGTTCAGATTTTAACAGAGATTTCTCGGTCTTAAGCTGGGAAATTTCATCACATGATAGTGCTAAAGCTTCCTTCATACTATCAAATGTAGTGATTACCTTTTCAGCCTTTTTGAACAATTTTTCTTGTTCAGCAATCACTTCATCATCGTTGATTTTGGAGATTGGAGCAGTTGGTTCAACTTGAGGTCTAATGTAAGTTCCTTTTCTCACCTTGTTCCTTGCACTTAGATCACATCGTGAGAATAACAATCCACCATCGCTTTGAGCCGGAGTGAGAAATCCTTGTTCAACGAGCTCGCTGATGGTTGGTCCTTGCTTCCTTTTATCTTCTTGAAAACCTGCAGATTTCTTGATAGGTTTATTCAAGGCATTCATATCAGGAACATCCTTGGAGAAGTCATCATCAGAATCATAAGTATCAACTTCATCATCATTTGCCACCAAATAAACGATTCCATTATCGGAATCTTCATCGCTCTCATCTGAGTCTGTTTCAGTCCAAGTGTTCTGCTCATTTGCTGGTGCTTCTTCTTCAGCAACCATTCCCTTGTGACGAGTGAATTTGGGAGTGAACTTGGGAGTATGGCTGCTCTTCTTCTGAATATATTCAAATTTCGGAATTGGGCAGCTTGAAGCAAAGTGTCCTGGTTTCCTGCAATTAAAACAAACAAGATCTTCTTTTCTTTTAGAATCACTACTTCTCGTGAACTTTAGAGGAGCTCTGCTGGTAGATCCTTGAGATTTGTGGTTTGAGCTGGGTCTTGAGAATTTTCTGAACTTTTGAAATTTCTTCACAAATAAAGTGAAGTCTTCATCATCCATGTCCAATAGCTCAGAAGTAGAAATTTTGGGATCTGCGCTTTTCTCAACTTGAACTTGAGCTTACGCAGGTGCTTCTTCTCTTTCCACCACCATTGCAATGGACTTGGATTTTCCTCCAGTTTCACTTATACGCTGAAGCTTGAGTTCATAGACTTTGAGATTTGCGTAAAGATTTCTAAGTGTCCATACATCCAAAGTTCCAGTGTCTTCTAGGGCGCTAGATTTATGTAGGTATCTTGATCCAAAAGCTTGAAGAAAATTGACATTTAAATCTTTGTTCGAAAACTTCATGCCAAGTGAAATACATAGATTGATAATTTCACAAAAGCGTTCATAAGTTTGTCTTAAGGTTTCACCGGGGAGTTGAGAGAAATTGTTGAATCTCTTTTGTACTTCATATTTCTTGTTTTCCTTGCACACGGTGTCTCCTTCTATATGTTCTTCAATAGCATCCCATAACTCATTGGCGGTAGCACAATGCATGACTTGTTGTTTCATAGCCGTGCTTAGAGTGCTTAGGAGAATGTTTCTTGCTTTGCCATCATTTGCAACTCTTCTTGTTTCTTCCTCAGTCCATTCTTCCTTTGGTTTCTTGACGGTTGGTTGAACAGCATTTTTGCGCGGATTTGGATTCGCTTTCATAGGAATGTAAGGTCCATAAACCACGGTGTCATGAAGTCTTTCATCGATTGAGTTGAGATGAGTTAAGATGCTGAATTTCCACACGTCAAAATGATCTTCATCAAAGACCGGAACGTGAGTGTAGTTTGCAGTTGCCATAGGTTTTGAGTTTGCTATATCGAATCGGCACCCAAGCTGTTAAGCTTGAAAAACAGAAATGTTTTATAAAGGTGTTCGCTCTGATACCACTTGTTGGTCCCAGAAGGGCACGGGTATGAAAAATGCTAGAGGGGGGGGGGGGTGAATAGCGCTTTTAAAATTCTTTTCAAACCCCTTTGCAAAGCAATGGCAAATGCGCACGACTCTTAATTTGGCTAAGTATAGCGCGCAGCAAGAGTGTGAAATGCACAGCGGAAGTCTTAAAGCAATCACTTATGTGCAGGGAGTATGCGCAGAAGTGTAAATACGCACGCACTAAGTTTTAGCTTAAAGATAGGCGCAAGATGGAACTAAGGCAAAAAGCACACAAACACAATTCTAACGATGCAAGACAATCTACAAGGATCGAACAAAACAATATATGAGTAAAGCTTAAATGTAGAATGAAAAGCACAAACAATAGATAAGCTATTTGGAGAGGTTCGATCGGGAAAAGATCTACGTCCTCTACCAAGATGGTTAGTCTTGGATTTCTAATGGAGATCTTATTATATGAGAGAGTTTACAAGTTAAAGCGAGGTAGAACAAAACTAACTCAAAGATCTATAATCTATGAAAGAACAAAATCCTAGACAATAACCGGTGTATCTCTAGAAGTAAGATCGATGAGATCAAAACTTCAAGAGGTGTGTGTGTGTATCAGAAATCTGGGCTCTTTGAATCTATGAGACGGAGAGCACAAGATTCTGGTGTTACAAAGGTTTTATAGGATCTGGGCTTGGTGAAGTATGAAGGTATGAAGGTTGATCTTAGAAATCAGGAAATCTTGTAGGCAATCTTCAAATCTTCAAAGTTTCTCTCTGGAAGCAAATCTTAAGCAATTCTCAAGCAACACACCAGCAGCTTGGAAAATGAGGATGAGCATGCTATTTATAGCTGAGCTCCAAAAACTAGCCGTTGGGGAGCAGAGCAAGGACTATGTGCTGTCGCTTTGTGATTGGCGCGCAGCGGTCCTTTATAGCCGTTGGAGACATCAAGTTGACAGCTTTAAAAAATCTTCAAGAGTGACAGCTGTCTTCAGATTTGAATTTCAAACAAGGGGAACGTCTCCATCTTCGTGTGTGCTGAGTGTTCTTGTTTTGTCGTTTGTCCACATCAGCAAATTTGGCTCATTCAAAAGCGTAGCTTGTTATGACGCTTTCCAAGCTTAATAAGGTAAGGTCAAAAAGTGAGAATTAAGGCAAGTCTGAGTGCGCATGAGATTCATGCGCATGGAGTGCGCAGAAGGTGATGCGCTGCGCATGAAGGGATCCGCTGCGCATGGAAGGTGTGCGCACCATGCTTTGCCTTTGCTCTATTTACCATAAAATTATAGCTTAAGCCCTAGATACTAAGCCTAGTCTATAAAGAGGACTTAGCTAAAAATTGAAGTTACAAAACTTCTTATATAGGGTCCTAAAGTCCTTAAAATAAACACATGTGATGGTATCAATCAATTCTAACATAAGTAGGAGGGTTAAGTGATAAGCATACCCAATAGTGGGCTTCTGCCCCCATTCACCGGGGTAGTGTCTTCTTCCCGAGAGTTATCTGGATTATCTGTTTGGTACATTTTACCGCGGAATCACTTGGGTTGACGTGCTTCATGCCGAGTTTCTAGGAAAGGACTTTGAGCCTAGCAGTGCTTTGAGGTATAAAGAAGCTGCTGCTGATTCGCACAATATTCGAGCTGACCCTTTCGGTACTCCTTTGGATAGCTTCTATCCTCGGAGGCGCTTTGCTGCGCAGAAGGTTTCGGTTTGCCTCAGTGTTCCTAGACTCCCCAAGAAGAATAGGATTGAGAGCCGTTCGGGTGGCCCTTCAAAGGCTAAGAGAAAAATAGATTTTTCCTAGTACCCCAAGATTGCAATTAAATAGACCACTTGTTAGGATTTTAATGTTTTATTGTCTTTTATTGCTCAACATCGTCCGTTGTAATGGTTAAAATAGTTCAATGTTTGAATAAAAATTGCATCTTGTTACAACATGATTGAGTAAAAATTATTGTTTTTGACCGTACCCGAAGGTTGCCTACGTTCCCCTCGTAGAGAGGCTCAGGTCTCCGTAGTTCAAACAAATGAAGACCATTTTTTTGTTTTTTTTGTGCACCCTGTTTTTTGCCTAGACCGCCCTTTCGGGTTTTCAATCTAGCGGGCTTCTTTTTTGCACTTGCTCTAATTTTTGCCTAGGCTGCCCTTGCGGGTTTTCAACCTAGCGAACGTTTTTTTTTTTTTAATGGTCTTTATTTGTTAAGCATAAAACTTCTTGAGCTTGTCGAGTATGACCTCCTTTGGCAATTGATCGCCATCCAAGTCTACGAGTCGGACTGTAACCGCCACTTAATATCTTCTTGACCACGTAAGGACCGATCCATCGAGGCCCCCACTTCCCAAGGGGATTCATGGTATTGGGAGGATGTTGTCTTATGACTAGATCTCCCATTTTGATATTTCGAGGCTTCACTCTCTTGTTGAAAGCCCTTGCCATTCTTTGTTGATAGGCCCTTGTGTGTTCAAATGCTCTTAACCTCTTTTCATCGAGTAGGGCTAGTTACTCGTACCGACTTTGCATCCAATCAACCTCGTTGACTTGGTTCTCGAGTAAGATCCGTAGAGAAGGAACCTCGAGTTCGACTGAGAGTGCGGTTTTAGAACCATAAACCAATGAGTACGGGGTTTCTCCCGTTGCTGACCGTATTGATGTGCGATAGCCCCATAATGCTAGCGGTAATTTCTCGGGCCAATCCCTTCCTATTGAAGCCATTTTTCGTATGATGACTTCGATTATCTTATTTGCTGCTTCGACCGCTCCATTTGCTTGGGGACGGTACGGGGATGACTTATGCTTAGTAATTTTGTAGTCAACCAAAAGTGCATCCATTTATTTCTCGAAGTGAGAACCATTGTCGGAGATGATCTGAAGAGGAATACCGTATCGGCACATGATGTTGTTCTTCACGAATTCAGCCACTTTCTTGGCGTTGAGAACTCGGTAAACTTGCGCTTTGACCCATTTTGTGAAATAGTCCACGGCCACAAGGATGAATGACTGTCCGTTGCTCCCCGTAGGGTGAACTTTGTCGATGATATCTATGCCCCAACAAGAGAATGGCAAAGGTGTGGTCATGTTTTACAGTTGTGAAGGTGGAGCATGTTGCAGGTTAGTATGGAACTGGCACTTGTGCATATCTTGACTTTCTCTATGCAGTCTCTTTCCATTGTGGTCCAATAGTAACCAATACGGAGTATCTTCTTGGTCAACATAATCCCATTCATGTGGGGTCCACACTCGCCTTCATGGACTTCGTGCATGATTTCTTGAGCTTCGGACTCGTTTGCACATAAAAGATTGATCCTTTGAGGATGTCTCTTGTAGACTCGGTTTTCAATCAACACATATCTGGCGGCTAGCTTTTGTAGTACTATTCGGGTTTTCCCATTGCTGTTCTCGGGAAAAGTGCCGTTGTTGAGAAAATTCATGATGTCAGTGTACCACGGGGGGTTATCTTGGACTTCACTGATCTCTATGTTCATGTAGTATGCCGGACTGGTCCTTCTTAAAATTTTGAAGGGTTTCACCATTTTTTCATTGGGCATCTTAACCAGTGAGGCTATAGTAGCCAAAGCATCGGGAAAGCGATTCTTGTCTCTTGGCAAGTAATTGAACGTGATGTCTTGAAACTGTTCAACCAATTCCTCGAGGTGTTGACCATAATGTTGGAGGGTTGGGTCTTGGATTCGCCATTTACCCGATGTTTGATTGATAAGGAGTAGGGTGTCACCGAATACTTCTAGCTCTGTGACATTTCTTTCTAGGGCCGCTTCTAGCCCCGCTATGCATGCCTCATATTCGGCAATATTGTTGGTAGCTTCGAATTCAAGACGGATGGCAATTAGAGTGTAGATGTCCTTTGGATCGACAAGCAACATTCCTATCCCATAACCATGTTTATTGGCGGCGCCATCGAAAAAGAGTTGCCACTTATTTTCCTCGGTTGTAGTACAAACCAAGTGCTCATCGGGAAACTGTAAGTCCTCCCCCTTCACTTCGTCACATGGAAATTCAGCAAGCTGATCACTGAACACTTTCCCCCTGATGGATTTGAGTGTGACGTAAGTGATATCATAGCCGGTGAGCATGAAGTACCATTTGGCTATCCTTATTGATATGAAATTATAGATACCCCGGGGGCGGAGACCGCGGGTTTAGGCTAGAGCGCGCGAGCTCGTCCTAGGATGTCTAATTATGTTTTAGAGTCGCCACCCACGTTTTTTAGGAACGTAAGAAAACCTAATGTTTATGAGCCTAAGTTTGATTTATGAAAACAAAGATTCTTTGGGATGAGGGGTTCGGGGGTTAGGTTACGAAATGGGAAGTACTTAAACACCCATTTCTCCCGAGCAAAGTAGTTCTTGCTTGTTCATAATTCACTTTAAAGATAAATGTGTTCTTCCTATTTGAATGATGATAAAAAAGGGGTTTTAAAGTTTAAAATGTAGGGAGATGACTCCTAGGCCAATTCAATGTAATGAAAGGACCATTGGTGGAATGTCCCAAGTGGTTTTGGGGTGATTGCACATTTGATTGAAGAAGAAGAAGAAAGTTTAAGACATTTACCTATAGTATCCTTCAAAGAGAACCTCTTGAAAAGCCTTGAAGAAGAGGTTGAATACTTGGAGAGAACACTTCCAAAGTTTTTTAGTTGAAAAAGGTCTTAAAGAAGTCCCAAGGAAAAGTCTAGAAAAGAAGTGAGGAAAAGGTTCCTTCCAATGATGGATTGGAGGGGTTTTTATTGTTGAAGGAGGGGAGTTTTTGGAGCCAAACAGAGTCTCCAAGAAATCTTTGCCAGGCAAAATCATGTATAATGAGCAAGGGAGAGATTCTTGGGCAGAATCTGTAACTGACACACCCCAGAAGCGCGCGCATCCCACCTAGGCGGCGGAAGGCGCGCGCGTCTGGCCTCAAGAGCGACTCTGAAAAGAAATTTTTGACAAAATGGACTAGAAAGTTAGAACTGTTATTCAGTTTAGTCCCGGGACTTAACGGAGTCCGTCTGGAACTAACCAAAGTAACAGAAACTAACAGAAAACACTTAAAAGAGGGAGAAATATAAAATCAAGTGTGCAATCGGGGTGTTTGGTCCAAGGCGGGGTGTCTACAGAGCCCCTTGGCGGCATGGATTGCAAAGAAAACGCGCCGATGAAAGACAGACATCCTCCTAGGACATTACCAAGAAAAAGAAAAGACTCGATAAAAGCAGGAATTTGAAATTGCAGGGGATAGAGGTGCGCTCCCTGTGTGAGCGGCTTTAAGAGATAAAGGTGCGCTCCCTGTGTGAGCGGCTTTATGACCTCAAAGGGGATTTTGAAGCTAGATCAATGTTTGGATGATAAAGATTGAAACTTTATCATCCAAATGACCATCCTTGCTACCAATGAACAACATAATCAACCAAAACATGTGCCTTTTTCATTAAAATAGATCATTAATTTGTTATAAGTGAGAAATTCAACAAACCATGATCATCCATAGGTTAGAACCACTTTCACACAAAGTGTGAAGGGCACCTTGAATCATCCATGGTTTGGACCATAATGTATAATAATATATATATATATATATATATATATATATATATATAGTGCTTGAAGGACAATACTTGCAATAAGATTAAGATTAAAGTGCTTGAAGGACAAGACTTGCAATAAGATTAAGATTAAAGTGCTTGAAGGACAAGACTTGTAATAAGATTAAGATTAAAGTGATTGAAGGACAAGACTTGAAAGAATTAAGAGATGAACAACAATAATATGGACAAACAAAAGAGATAAGATGAAGAGAAGGATGGGGGAGAAGGTTACTTCACCTATGTTTAATTAGGCCAATCTTCCTTTCTCTTTCACTCTTAAAACACTCTCTGGAACAATTTTAGCAGAGTAACACTGACAATAATTGTTTCTCCCCCTGAAATGATCAGTAAGGGGTTCAATTTATAGGGGTTGTGACCTCCCAAAGTAGCCGTACGTCTAAGGATGGTGCCTTCTGGATTTTTCCAATTTTTAATTCCAGAAAGATCCTTGTGTTCCAAATTTATCCTAGTGAGGTCCTGGCCTATCAGTTAGTCCCTGAATGGTGCCAAGAATTCCTCTAATTTGGTCATTTCAGATTGGGGTACTTACAGTTTGCTTATAGCAAGATCCGTTTGCTAGAAGCAGGACCTGTTTGCTGATAGCGAGATCCGTTTGCTAGAAGCGAGACCTGGAGGACCGTTTGCTTGAATACGGGACCCGTTTGCTGATAGCGAGATCCGTTTGCTGGAAGCGGGACCTGTCTGCTGATAGCGAGATCTGTTTGCTGGAAGCGGGACTTGGAGGACCGTTTGCTTGAATGCGGGACCCGGAGGACCGTTTGCTGAAGTGTGGGACCCGGGTGACCGTTTGCTGAAGTTCGGGACCCGAAGGTCTGTTTGCTGAAGTGCGGGGCCCAGAGGACTTTTTGCTTTGAATGGATGTAGATTTTGCTTGATGAGGAAGCGGTGATTCTGTGGCTCACCCCGGACCAAGTTGTTGTTGTGAGTCGTACTTTGATGGTGACTGTTTGACTTTGACTTTCAATGGGGTGCGGGCACAGTTAACTGCGGAGTGCTTTGTGCTGGGGATGAATTATAAAAACTGATTTTTTGAGAGAATAAAAGACACCCTACTTTGAGTGGGAGTTTCTATCTTATTTCAGTTTTTAGACATGCCTTAAGGGCGGACCAAATTAATGTGTGCCCAGCTGAGTGTTTGTTGCCATTAAGCTCCTTCTCATTACTGGGATCCTGAACTTGTCGTTGGTTATGAGCTTTTAAAGTGCCTGGGTCGCTTTCTGAACTTTGACAGGGGCCATTTCTGGAGCATTTTTTACCTGGGACGCGGGAGCTTCCTCTCTTGGTGACGTGACGCACGCGCCTTGTAGACCGGTGTCGGGAGGCGCACGCCTCTGGGAAGCGAAATTTAGGGCCTGATATTTGCTGACCAAAAGATCCCCCAACAGCTATAATATCAGCTTCTGATTGGTAATTCAATTCCAACAGCTTTCTTCTGCCATTTTTGAACACCATTTTATTGCCCAATCTTGCTTATAACCTTCTTTCCCATGGCCTCTAACCTTTTTAGTCTTAGTGCCGAGGTTTTCAAGAGTTACGAGAAGGATTTATCGACATTCGTTTATTCTTTCAAGACCCATCCCAAAGTGTAAATTGTGGGCTAAGATTTTCTCTCGCCCAAACCAGCCGTACGGCTAAAGGAGGCGTCTCCTTCTTTTTCAAAACAGCAGCCATATGGATGGTCTGCTCACTTTCAAAACTCCATTCGAAAAAAAACACAGAGAGAGAGTTGATTTTTTGCGAGGGAAATTCATCAAGATTCCCAAGATCTCTTCCTAAATTGTTTGAAGCTCATACTATGGATGCTCGTGCACGAAGAGGCTATCTAAGAGGGGCGGATAGGCGGCTCGACATGGTCCTTAATTTCCGGGGTTACACCATTGCTCTTAATGACGTGGAGGCGGGGTTCTACAAGTCTCCTACCGCTCATCTATGCCATGAACGAGTGGTAAGCCTTCTTTCCCGCTCGATCTTTGTCAATTTTGTGCATTCCCTAGTCCTAGGGTCCATGTTCATGCAATTTGGGATTTTTGCTTTCCTAGGTGCAATTCCGCAAAATTGGCTTCATTTTCACGTTATTGGGATCACTAGGGACATGGGTATGTGTTCATATCGTCATTTGGATATGCCTAGCTATACTTCCCAAAATCAAAGTGTGTTGTCCCGCGATTCGTGCATAAACTACTTGTACCTTAGGCTTGACTAGTCATTTTGACACATTCAAGTGCATGCTAGCTTTTCCTAGGACAAATTTTTTCATACTTGTGAAAATTCGGGACACTAAGATTCACAAAAGGGACGGGTTTTTGTTCCTTCGGGACAGGAGAAAACCTTTTCAAACAAAACCTCACACATTCTTTTCATAAAAACACACCCTCAAATGCCTGACGCAATTTGAAAAGGGTAAAAACACATTTTTCACAAAACACACCCTCAAACGCCCAACGCAATTTGAAAAGGATAAAAACACATTTTTCACAAAACACACCCTCGAACGCCCAACGCAATTTGAAAAGGGTAAAATTACATTTTTTTTCACAAAGTAGACCCTCAAACGCCCAACGCCATTTGAAAAGGGTAAAAACACTTTTTTTTTTACAAAACAGACCCTCAAACGCCAAACGCCGTTTGAAAAGGGTAAAATCACATTTTTTTTCACAAAAGGGTAAAATCACATTTTTCACAAAGTAGACCCTCAAACGCCCAACGCAATTCGAAAAGGGTAAAAACTAAGTTTTTTCACAAAACATACCCTCAAATGCCCAACGCAATTTGAAAAGGGGTAAAATCACAAAACATTCATTTGAATGATATATTCATCATATTCATTTATCATACGCATTAGTATTTTAAAACTGAGTTATTCATACCTTTGCTGTGTTTACCTGCAAGGCGGTGATCCCAAATCCAGAGGATCTCCCGACATGTGCTGTTCCTTGTGGGAGGCCAAGCCCGAGGCTGTCGGCGATGGGCCTGGTCCGAGGGAGTGGGTAGAGGGCACCGACTTGGTGCCATTTATTCATGCTGTAGGCCAGCTGGTTAGCACTAACAGGAGCCTGGGACTCATCTCTGCCTTGGGCGAGCACTGGTGGGATACCACCCACACTTTTCATTTGAGCTGGGGGGAGGTGACCGTGACTCCCGCAAACTTTTTCGCCATTACCGGGCTCTCCTTCGGTGGCCGACCAGTTATTTGGACTGACCGGCTCTCTGCCGCGGACATTGAGGCACTCATCGGTTTTTCGGGCCCTACCAAGGGCTTGGGTATCACTGTGCAGGATGTTGACCGGGCCATTCGGGCTAGAATTCCAGAATACCTGACGGGCTTGGTGACTGTGGAGCAGCTCGGGCGAGCTTATGTGTGGCTCCTTCTCAGCAACACCCTCTTTGCCAATGCCGATACCACATGCATGTTCCCCCTGCTTGGATCACTGTCTACCCCCGAGACCGTCTGGAGTATTGGTTGGGGAAAGGCTGGGTTGGCTGAGCTGTACATGGAGCTCGACAAATTTTGCCGGAAAGAAAGCAAGTCCTTAGCTTGCTTTCAGTTTGCCTTAGAGGTACATTCTTTTCATTCCCTCATTTTTCTGTTTTCTCCTTCTCATTCCCTTTTCCAGGTTTCGGCATCTTAATGAGTTTTGGCCCTTTCCTTTCAGGCTTAGTACTACGAGGTCTTCGGTGGCTACCCATGGGAGCTGACCGTTGATCCTGCCATCACATTCCTAGCCATGGTCTTTTGGGCTCGAGAAGCCTGCAAGAAGAGGGGATCCAAGGGACGTGTCTCCGTCCATCATGCCGATGTCAGGGCAGTGCTGAGGGGTGCCATGCCGGCCGAGCTCAACCTCTTTCCTTGGTCGAGGTATGAGGGGCAAGGGCTAGGCGTTGTCCTATCTGAGGCTCTGCGGGTTACACGGGAGAGGAGACTCCTGGTAGGGTTCCGAGGAGAGGCTTTCTATTTGGGAGAGAGGGTGCTTTGGCAGCACGGGCTCGGGCTCATGCAGAGGGCTCCTATTGACCCTCCCAACACCATTGCTGACCGAGGGGAAGACCCCTATCTCATGGGGGAGAACGCCTCTCACTTTATAACTGATAAGCCATACGGACGCTTCGTGGCCCGGAGGCTGAGATCGCCGCAGGTAGTGGCTTCTGGGGTGGCTCCCCCAATGTGGCAGGACTTCTCATACATATACTCAGATATCCGGGTCCACATGGTGGCCATATCTATGGCAGGAGAGGGAGCCCCACCTGAGTATGCTCTTGAGGGAGTGGTATGTTCCCATTCATTTCCTTTGCACACACTTATCACATACCCCTGTTCCTTTTCATTGAGAAATTTCACTTTTATGTGCAGGTCGCTGCGTGAGCTTTGCTAGAGAGGCCTTCCTTCATAAAACGGGCCAAGAGGTGGCTGAAGAGGTTCATTGGGCGCTCTTCCAAGGGGCCTCGGACTGAATCTAGTTTTGAGCCGGGCAGAAACTCGGCGAGTGGTGGGGAGAGGCCTTTCCTTTGGTCCTCGAGTGTGGAGCTACCGCCGTCCTTCGTTCGCCGCCATACCTTAGGCAGGGTTGATTTGGAGACCTTCCGTGATTTGCTCCGTGATCCCGGCTCCCACGAGATCGCTCCGGGCCCATTTGCCCATTTGGCTTTAGAGCGTGTGGACCCCCTACCGGCCATACATCCAGGTCCTCATTCCCAGATTCATCCTTCCTTCTTCCCAGGCCAATCCTCTTCGGGTGAAGGCTCAAGCATGGTAGAGTCCATTTTCTTCTTTGAACCCAGCATGTACCCACCTCTTCCTTTGGAGAGGGTTCATTCGCCTCCGGAGGACCCTTATCCGGACTCAGATTAGGATGCACCAACCTGAACAATTTTTCTTTTGATTTGTTTTATTCAAAAACAATGTATGAAAATTTGTTATCTTTGGTTGTTTAAAACATTGTCCCTTTTATTTGTAAATTCACCATTTATGCATAGCTTGGGCCTCGAGAGGGCTTTGTGGTCATTTCTGGACCGTCGGGGATTCCCGAAATGTGTTTGGACTCAATTATTTGGACCTTGACACGTATCTGGCAGGTTTTTGAACAAGTGAAAATGAGTTTCACTTGTGGGAAATCAGCTGATACAGGCTGCTGATATGAAATTTTTCACATGGAAAAACCAGCCGTACGGATCATACAAGCATGGTTGACTTTTTGACCAAACTTTCTGAGGACTTTTAGGGAATTTCGACTGACGGGAGACCTTATTTGACTCAGACCGTTTTACCCAAAGCATGACTCTTCGTTGGTTCTTCCATTGCACGATTATGTCTCGCCAGCCCCAGTGCGTTGCCTTCGCCCGGAACTATTCTTCGGGTCTCACCCTTTCCCTTTGGGTGCGCATCTTCCCCTGTTCGGGATGCGGTTCGCTCTTGTCACGGGTTTCTTATCCCTAAGCATCCAATCATATCACTTTTCCCTTTCTCACATTTCCCACCGTCTTCTCTTTTTAGGAGTGGCCTAGCCGACTTCTGACACGGAGAAGAGCAATAGTTGACTCTGACACAGACAAGAGCAAATCACACTTGCTCACACGAATAGACACACATAGGCATTTACGGGAGTGAGTCCCTTTTCTGAGGAAGGAAGCCTATGGACAGAAATTCACGTGTTTGGCTCTTTCCTAAGATGTGGAAAAGAAGACTTGTCGAGGCATTCGAAATCAGCCTTAATTAATGCCATCAAAACGGTTGCTCAAATGGACCTTGTTCAGTATTAGGTCAAAATTCAAGCAATTAGCCTTAACATGCATAAATGTTGTGATCATTTGAGATTCAGATTCGATCAATGGCAAGATCAAAGTGTGTTTAGCAGGAATTAGTCATTATCCGGGAGGTTGGTCATTCACGGGACCAAGGGAAGAGAACCGGGTTATTTTGGGAGGACCGAGGTTCGATGCATTCATTTCACGCTACGACCGAACCCGAAGGTTGCCTACGTTCCCCTCAATATGAGAAGCTCAGGTCGCCGTAGTTCTGCCTTTGGGCAGCTTTTACCGGGATTGGTTTCCTTTTGCTGTCTCGGAGGACGTTGTTTCTCACTTTGCTTTGCGGAAATCTCCCCGAGATGGACCTCTTGGGGTGACCGGGCCTTTTGAGGCAAACATTCCTTTTTGCTATTTCCTCTCCTCCTTTCCATTCATTCATTTTCTTTTCTCATCATTCATTTTTTTTTTACATTCACTTCCTTTTCCTCTTTTTTTTAGGAGGAGGTAAACACTAGCCCTAGCTCACTTTCTCGGGTATTAGCTCCTTTATAGCCCCTTGGTGGTGTGCCTATCACTTTGGGCTGACTTTGAAAGTCCGGGAAGCCCTTTGCCTGATTGCGCACACGTGATCACGGTTAAACCTTGGTGGTTGATCAACAACGCCCTCACTTTTTCACTGTCTCGGGATGCCTTTGGCGTGTATCAGGGATTTATCTCAGAAAGATGCATGGGGTTGTGTATCGGGAGAGTGTATGGGGGAAGATTTTCCATTAATGGTTTTCTTCATGCCAATTGATCACAACATTCATTCATATCAAGATTAATCGTTTGAATTTAGCACCCTTTTATGTTTAGGTCCATTCATCCTTTAATGAGTCGTTGTTGACTATTATGTTTGGGGAGTCAACTCGTCATTTTGGGGACATAGCAATCATTTGGAAACATTAATCAAAGCGATTCCGAGAGTTAATGTAATGCCTCAAGTCTAGAGAGAATAGAAGTAAAAATGATTCATTTCATTTCACGAAAGACTCAATTTTTACAACTTTAGACTCGAATATTGATTACATTGACTTGACCATTCCACCATTCATTGACTCAACCATGGCCAACCCCGTGGCTCTTTACATACTCTTGCCTCGCAGGGCCTTTTGGGAAAGCAAAAAAGACAAAAGACTATGTCCACAACGGACTTTGGGGACCCTCTAGAACCTAGACACTAAGCCACTCCTAACAATTCTTTGTTTCCTTGTTCCACCTCCTTACATTTCCACCTCAAACCCATTTATCTCCTTGCTTGGTGATGACACCTTCATCGATGAGCGCTTGGATATGATTTCTCAAGGTGAGGCAAGAATTCGTAGAATGACCCGGGACCTGGTGGTACTTGCAGTGCTGCTTTGGATCGTGGCGAGCTCCGATCGGTTCGGTCCATATCACGTGCCGGCCGAGGAGCTCGATCTTACCGATCTCGAGTAAATGATCAAACATTTGCTCTCTGGGCATTCCTAGCTCGTGGAACCAACGGTAGTAAGCTCCCTTGCCTTGGGGGTGAAATCCTCCCACAACTGCCGCGGGCTTCCCATGGGATACTGTGACTGGATGGAGTTGATCACGAGACTCTTGCTCGTCTTGGACCAAGTGGTTGGGGATGGTCCTTGGTGAGGAGGATGACTTCTCTGAGGACTTTTTGATCTCCTCAATGGATTTCACAATTTCATGGAGACATTCTCAGGTGTTCCTTGAGTTGTGCCTTTCTAATTCATCCGTCAATTCCGCTCGGCTATGCCGGAGCTCGTACCGGCGATCATAATTTTCCTCAAGGTCTTTCCTGAGTCTCTCACCACCCTTTTCCCATAGTTCCTCAACCTTTTTATGGAGTACCTCCTTGATATCCTTCCGGAGTTGTTGAACCACCTTGATCGCTTCATTGCGATCGACCTCTGACTTTCGTATTTGATCCCTCATCGTCTTCACCGTCCTTTCTAGGAGTTTCACCCTACCTTCCAGCCGGGCCTGTGCATCCAACCGGATATCTACCTCAATCGCTTGGGATTTTCTTTCCATTGCTTCCTATAGCATAAAGGACCGACAAGCCGTAAGGGCACTGTGGAAAGAATCTCGAAAAGCCATGCTTTGAGTAAGGCGGGGACTCGACACAAACGAGATTTTGACTCATTGAGAGAAACGAGTTTGACCCTTTGGGGGGGGGGAACAAACGTTAGTGCACAGTTCAAAGGCTTAACATTTATTGTTCATGTTTACTTAAAACACGTCTTATTCCTAATTGGTTAGAAAAGATTTCTCTTCTTTTTCGCAACTATTCTACATCCTGGATCAGTGGGGGCCATCACTACGCCTATAGACCCCTCGTTTTTCACCTGTCTTGTACACCCCCAAGGATGGACTGTCCCGGGAGAGGGTCTTATAGGGCAAGCGGCTTCCACCGACCAAAAGAAACGAACCTGGGGTCTAGTGCATCGCAAGATTCCCAATGCGTGAGCCATTCCAATCATGATTAAGCCTCGGTTAAGATCGAGATTCGTCTTAGGGACTTAAGGGACTTCCGGCATAACCTCGTCTTTGATGAGGGCTCTCGAATCCTATCCATGGGATTAAGGATGATTAGTATGAACCATTCATTAGGGCTCGACAACACAGTGTCACCCTATCCATAACACATGACTTAGGTTAATTATAGCCAATATTAATGCATAAGCCAAGGACCGGGTCAAAGTTGACCATGGTCACACTTGCTTTCACAAGGAGTCATGACTCGGGCATCAACTTGGCCATGATTAGCTTTAGACACGTATTAAGGACGTGGTAACGTGAGCTAGACCAAAAACCAACCAAAGTCTCGGTATTTGTGTGTCACGGACAAGTGTGATTGACTCGGCTCAGAAGGGGAGGTGGAATGAACCCGTGCGCGATAGAAGGGCACAAGAGCACCAATCAAGCTGCATCTGGCATCCATCCCGGGTTTAAAGGGCATTTGAAACGTGCAAGGTCAACTCCGCGTAGTGTGAAGCCATTCTATGTTCTCTTTTGAGTTAAAATAGAAATTTTCGATTCGTTTTAACATCATGAGAAATGTATAATCAACATATGAACAAGCATGAATGAGCATAATCAACAAAAATGAGTAAGCATGAATAAGCTATTTACACAAGCAATCAAGCAAGAATCATATGAACAAACAAAGCCAAAACTTGTACATACAACAAATTGGGCACAACCAAAAAATTCTTCGAAATCAAAACTTCACAAGAATCAATCCTTTTGAAAACCATTTTCAAAACAAGTTGTGCACAACAAAAGGATTCAAAATATTTACAAAAGGGGTTATGCACAAGGAGGCCTTAAAAACCCAATTTTATGTCCAAAAAGACTTGTGCATAACCAAGCTTTAAAAACCAAGTTTTGGCTAAAAAAGAAGAAGGTAATGTGCCCAAACAAATCTGTAAATTTGGAACCTGGAAAAGCAGAAGCAAAAAGAACACAGAATGTTTCTACCCTGCACAAAATGGTTAAATTTTGAGACATTCTGTTCCCTGCCCAACATAGCCGTACGGATATAGCATCCTGGCAATTATTTTTTTTGCAGTTTTTCAACTTCTGATCATGAAGCCCCAGTTTATTGCATTTCCAGAACAGTTTCCACTCCAGAAGATTGAAACAAAAACACAGCACACACAAAACAAACACATAAGTTAACGAAAACGGGGGACGGAGTTTGACTCACACAAAAGTGTCCTCAAAGCTTCTAAAAAGAAGTTTGCAAACACTTTACTCCCCAGCGGAGTCGCCACTGTAAGGATCCCGCCCTGTGATGAAGGAAACGAAGGGAAACGTTTCGAAGGGCGAAAAACCAAACACGGTTATCACGCAAAACATAATGGAGTCGCCACATTTGTTAATTATTTAACCCAACAAATAGAAAGTTTAGAGATTCTATTAGTTCGGAGGTCAGGTTACGCCTTGGGAAGAGTTTTAAGTCACCCAAATCGCCTCAGATAGGACCGAGTCTCCCTAACGTTAGTTAACAAACGTGCATGTGTGTGTGTGTATTTCAAAAAATGGGAGAAATTGACATTTTAACAAAACTGGTTAATTATTTAACAGAAAAGGGTTATTTTGCAGACATTTCAGTTAGAAAGGGAAGAAACTGGAAAATTCACTCCCTAGCCAAAGTAGCCATATGGCTAGGGAGGGCATTCTAGGGGTTTTTGGCAGTTTATCAGAAAACTGTCCAGTTTCAGGCAAAACAGAGTGTTCTCACTGAAACTGGACTGAAATGATCATTTTCAGTTATTTTCTTTAACAAAAACATGGATTTAATCATCCCTATGTCAAATTAGACACCAAAAACAAAGGTTTTGGGTGTGATAAAGACAATCATTGGGGAAATTTTGAGAAAGTTGATGAACATGCCCTTTAGGCCAAAATGACCATTTGATGAGTAAAGATTGAAACTTTACCATCAAAATGGACTTATTATGTTAAACCTTTAGAAATAAAGATGTAACATAAAGATTGAATCTTTATGTCCCATGCTTGGTGATTTTATGGCTAGGTCATGGTTGGGATGATAAAGATTGAAACTTTATCACCCAATCATGACTCTCATGGCCAAACAAGAACAAAATCAACATAAAACTTAACAAACCATGATCATCTTTAGGTTTTACCCCACAATCATACACAAGGCATGAAGGGAACCTTGAATCACCTCATGATTTGGTTCCAATGTACATATATAATCATAATACATATATATATAACAATAATATATATAGCTTGAGAAGACAAGACTTGTATAATATATATATATATAATGCTTGAAATGGACAAGACTTGCAAGAAATGTAAAGTGCTTGAATGGACAAGGCTTGCAAGAATAATAAGAAATAACACAAAAGTGAACAAGTAATATGAACAATAACAAAAAGAGTTTGAGATGAAGAAGAAGATGGGGAGAAGGAGGCTTCACCTATGATGGTTATGGCCTATCTTCGTCACTTTTCACTCAAATGTGTATCACTCACACTTTTTGCTCTCAAACTGGCAGAGTATCAACACATAAAACGTTTTCTCCCCCCTAAAATGATCAGTATGGGGTTCAATTTATAGGGACTGAGGGTACCCAATATAGCCGTATGGCTCAACCCCTCAAGTACCCAAACCATCCGCACGACTCGCTTGACGAGCTTCTGGATTTTTCTAAGTTTAATTCCAGTTCAGTCCTGGAATATTAGGTTTATCCTAGTAAGGTCCTGGCCCATTGGTTTATCCATAAATGGTACCAAGAATTCCTCTAAAGTAGGGAAAATTCAGATTGGGGTACTTACAGCTCGGCTATGGCTTCCATAACCTCTTGGGTGAGGGTATCGGAAACACTCTCGGACTCGAAAGTGAATGTGAACAAGTCTTCCTTTGTGACCTTGCGCGTAATGCAACCCATCATCTCAACCAAGAATTCCTCGGATACCACAGGGCCCTTCGTAGAATACCAGTTGTTAATTGGCTCGGAGCTTGGCTGGATCTCACTGATAGTCTCCTTTCTCGTGTCAGTGTCGTAGATGGCATTTACTTGGCACTCGTCCATAATGGCCAATTCTTCGAACATGAAGGCTAGATCCGTCGAATCTTCCCCCACGTAATCTCTATTTCAGACTCTATGGTCACTTTCTTCCCCCTCTATTCTCGGGGAGACATGGGAGTTGGTTCCCTTTTGGATTTTTGAATCTCGCACTTGGCGAAGATTTTGAGACCAGGCTTTCTGATGCCCTTGCTGTTAACCCATGGCTCGGGAAAGATTACATACGGAACCTCTTCCCCTTGACGGACAAAGTAGCCATTCAGTGTCTTGTGGTAAGGCCTCAAATTGGGAATCTCATAATGACGGACTTTCCTACGAGCTCGTGCCTTTTCATTCTTGATGGCTTGCTCGTGTTTCAAGTCATCTCTGGAAGGATCATATCCCAAACCGAATGTGTTCTTAACAAAAGGAACCTCAATAGGTTGCATCCTTCCTTGTTGATATTTCCCTAGGCCTAAACCAGGGAAGTAATTCATATTCCTCATCATGCGGAGGACTTTGCAATTGCCAAGGGTCCATGATTCGTTTCCCCGTTCTTTGTTAATGGCATTGATTGAGACGCCGAAGAGGGTAGAGTCTGCTAAACCTTGCTGAATTTGGTGAATGGGTTCCCCCTTTCTGTGGATAGTGACGTTTTCTGCCATGACGGTCACTATTTCATCCCCATTTCTGAACTTCACACACTGATGGAGAGTCGAAGGGACGGCATTAGAACTGTGTATCCATGGGCAGCCCAAGAGCAAGTTAAATGAAGAAGGCACATCGAGCACTTAAAACGGGACAGACATGACCATGCTCCCAAATTCAATGTCTATTTCCACCATACCCATGACTGTGCGGGCAGTGCTATCGTAATCTCGGATCACTTGAGCAGAAGGCTTTAAGTCTGAATTTTTAAGCCCCAGTATGCCCATGATTCGGCTGGGCATGAAATTGAGTGCGGAACCACCGTCAACCAAGACTCTTGAAATAGGTCTCCCCCTTGCTCTCACCTTGAGATAAATGGCCTCATTGTGGTCGGAACCAAATGGTTGAAGGTCCATATCGGAAAAGGTGATGACATTGCCAAAATGAATATGACCTATCATTGCCGTAAGGTCTTTGGGAGTTGTATTGGGGGAAATCAATGTGTCATCAAGATTACTGATGACTAGATCTTGGTGCTTCTTTGAGGATGCTATGAGGTCCCAAATGGAGATGTTGGCTTGAGTTTTCTTGAGTTGAACCAATAAAGGGTCTTCGGGAGTGTCGCGAGCTTGCGGTCTTTGAGAAGAAGTGCTTGGTGTAGAAGTAGCGGGGTTGCTTGCTATGACTTGTCGGGATCGAGTTAGCATGTTGACGTTCCCATCTTGCTTCTTTTTCCTATTCTCTAGTACTTCCCTCATTAGCTCATCGTAAGTCACAACATAACAAGAATTGTTAAATCTATTCATCATATTGGAGCCCTCATTCACAATTGGGATTGAATGAGTGGTATCCTCAAATTCTCCTAACTCTATTACATTGACATCCTCCCCGTTAGGCACTATGAAATCTTTCTTGTCTATGGGATCTTGGATGACGTTGCGGAGGACAAAGCATTCCTCGGTGGTGTGGCCACTATGTTGGTGGTAGTCACAATGCTTGTGGTAGGCATGGTTGGGGCGCATTGTCTTGGGTTTGTACCCTTGGAGAGGAGTAACTTGCCCTTTGGCCTTGAGAGCTTCGAAGGCCTCGGTGATAGTCATGCCATGGAGAGGAGTGTAGACACGATTATCTTGAAAGTTCTTTCCTTATGGAGGAGGAACCTTTTTGTAATTCCCCTTATCGGTAGTTACGGCATTAACTGAAGCCTCCTTTGCGGAGTTAGAGGCGGCTTTGTAACGAAGGCTAGGAGCACTTTTCTTTATTTCTTTAAGCAACTCATCCATTCGGATTCCTGCCTCATACATTTGTGAGAAATCAGTATAGAAAGCCCCACTTAGGTGGGTGCGGAGATCAATCTTTAGGCACTTAAGAAAGATATTCATTTGCTCATTGGTGTTAGGCCTCTCGACAATTTAAGCAAGCTTGTCATTCCATCTTCTCGTGAAGTCAATGAAGGACTCATTGTCCCTTTGAGTAGTGTTCTCGAGCTTTTTCTTGGTTGGCCGGTGGGTGGTGTTGCCTTGGTATTGACTTTTGAAGGCAAGCATGGCGGCGTCCCAATCAAGACGGACTGTGAGCGGGAGAGTTGCATACCAATCTTTTGCCACCCCTTCGAGAGTAAGAGGTAAGCATTGTGCCATAACCTTAAGAGAGACATTCTTCTGTACCATAACCCAAATGTAAGTCTCGATGTGTGCCATGGGACAAGAGTTGCCCTTGAACTTGCTGATGTCGGGCATCTTGAACTTGTCGGGGAGAGCGGCCATTGTGCTCATGAGAATGGAGGACTGATAAAGGCTCGTGTCGGGACTTTTCCCCACGTTGAGGCCATTGAAGCGCTGGTCTATGTAAGCCATAATTGAATCAACCATCTTGTGCTCATTATTCTCGATGCTCGGTTCCCCCACTTTCTTGGTACGGGCACTAACATAAGGGCTTTAAAACAACCCTTAGTCCACTCGGACTCTTCATTGTTCTCTTTGTCTTTACCACTCGAAAGATTGGTGAGCTTCTCCTTCATTTGCTCCATCTCGGCCTCGTGGGCCTCCCTTTGATTGTCGACGTGGGATTGCCAAAGATCATCTTTATTTTGGGCCTCCTTATTAAGAGTGGAGACTTGATCTTGGAGCACTGGGAGCACTTGGACCATAGCTGAAAGCTGCTCGAGAGACATGGTGTTGCTGCTGCCGGGCATGGTTACTGTTGGAGCTGTTGGAGTAATCACTTCACGAACTAACCGATTCGCCGAATCCCGGTAGACTCTATAAGTACCAATTGAACCTATATTGCAGAAGAGGCCCTTGTCAGTCTTGAGTAACACTTTCGGTCCATGAAGAGGCTTAGAACACACATTGGGCACACGACTCAAACCACATAATAAAAGACTCTTTTTTTTATAAGTCAGAGGGACGGGGTCCCTTTTGAGTTTCTAAGAAAATAATGGAATCGTCACACTAGTATATAGACCATCTCGCGGTCCCATAATTACTAGGGATGGAGATTATTATAATAAACATGCAAAAGATATAATAATCAAACATTCAATATCTTTATTAAAGCATAAAGAAAATGATAACATTAATCGTTCAAATAACGTGCCTAGGGCATACACACCAACAAACCATGCTCAGTGTATCATAACCATTTGCTTGGAAGAGCAAGGTTGTCTGGGTTGGGTTTTGAGAGGTCATGCTCAGCGGAAGCAACATACGAAACAAAACCCAAGAGCCATGGATCCGGTCATGTTGATTGAATTAAATACAAGATGAAAGAAACTAACCCTTGAAGATCGAATCCATGAATATGGACTTTAGGTGCTAAAGGAAACACCCTCTAGTGGTATCCACACGTCGAACATAGTTAAGAACACCTTCTTGATGCGACTGTTAGATCTAAAGGCTTGATGAAGAAATGCTTTCGTCGTAGGAATTATTTTTCTTCTTTGATTATTGAATTTTGATGATCATAGACTCAAAATTAATAATCCTACCTCTCTATATTTTATTGTTTCTCAAACAATTGATATAGGTTTCCAAAACCTAGGTTAGAAGCTGTCAATCCCGACTGCATATATTTATACGAGGGTTTGACCTACTTCTATTTGGACCCGGGATTCCTTGTCAGACAAGAAATTTACAAAATCTGGACTGGGCAAGACATAGTGGCCGTACGGCTCCATTGGAGCCTTACTCCTCCTATGGAGCCATACCAAAATCAATCTGCAATTCCCAGACTTTTACCCTTTTCAATCTGTCCTTTGTGTGTGACCCAATAAGATTATACTAAGTTGGTAACGAGTCTGAACAAATCGAAACCCGTAAGTCATAAGCGGACTCTAGCAAGACATTATGAATACCCAATTAGTATAACTCTGAAAGTCTAATGTTTTCCTCAATAGAACATATCACAATCCTATTGTCACGCGATATCATATTGGACATAAGCCACGGTCTAAGTCAACTTACGTGTCCAATGCTTTCTCGATTCCGAGTAGATTGATATGAGAAAATGACATTGAACACATCAATTCATTTAGGCATGGCCATACAGTATCATCAATCTCACTCTCGAGTGGCCCAGCAGATATCTCTCCTAAGAAAAAGGGACAGATCCCATCTTGACCTATCATTCTTCCCTACAAGAATCCGATTATGTCAATTGTTGCCTTTATAACTACCTGGTTTAGGGTAGCATTTGAGATCATCAAACATAATGTTCATCATGTGGAAGACAATGATAATCTCAGGTGTAAGGATATCAAATGATATAACTATTATGAGATTGAATTATGACATTTTGACCATGACATAAATCTCATACGGGTCTATCTAGTACTTGTTCTTCAACAAGTACCCATAAGTTTAATATGCATCCTATGCACCATAATTATCATATGATTATCCATTAAACTCATGCTAGCCCTTTATAAGTTCTAGGGATGATGATTATTATAATAAACATGCAAAAGATATAATAATCGGGTTTGTTATCTCTATAACAATTAAGCTATGATGTAACGTAAAGTCCTTTCTCAAGGGCCTAGGGCATAATCACCAACTGCTAGAGTGATAAATAGTGCTTAGGTTTAAGAGCAACGATTTCATTCTATTCGCCTTTGACATGAGTGGGTTCAAAGCTTTCTAAAGTAGTTTAAACCTAATTATTGTATTGGGATTGAGATCAAAGGTAAATCTAGGGATTTAAGGTATAGATTGTTCCAAAGATCCAGAAGTTGATACACAAGTTCAGTTGGCAAGGGGTGGCTTAAATTTTAAAGGTATATAGTTCCGAGTGTTTGGTGTAACACATGTTGATGGTCTAGAAGGGTTTTATAGAGACATCAATGTAGGGGTTATTGGCTCTCATTCACGTTATGGAGATCTCAAATAAACAAATAAGTAAAAACACATGTTAGTGGAGTTCTATAGAACTTCAGGCAGACATCGCGCAGTCGTTCAGTTCTCGTGCTTGATTCAAGTGTGCATATGCTTATGGGAAGTAATCGAAATCAGTATTTTGATATAATTATGTGATTTGTTATATTTTAAAGAGGATATTTAATTTTTCATTCAAGTGTGCTTGATTCGTCTTCATTGGTGATCCAAAAATAGTTTGAAGTGCATTGAAGTCTGAGACAAGATTGTCAGTCTTCATTTGGTTGGTTTTCATATATGGTGATCGTGGATTTATTATTTCGGATGTGGTCAATGTTGTGGTGGAGGTTCTAGTGATCTAGAAGTCGTTTCACAAGTTGAGCATGATCGAACAAAGTTTGTGTCTTTTGGCAAAGACAAGACAGAGGTGGAGAGAAAAAGAAGGATTCAACTCAAGGTGGAGTTGGTGTCAGTTCATGGATATAGGTTATGGTTTGAGGAGATGCAAAATCGAGGTGGAGATTGTTGTGAATATGCCTTTGAATCAATGGCGATTGGTTAAGGATATATCCGCGACAAGTGTAGTAATTTTTAAGACTTGAATTGGGCAAGAAATGAGAAAAAAAAAAACAGAAAATTGAGAAGTACGGCTGCACGGTGTTAGTACCCGACCTGAAAATGAGTTTACTAGGGCTTTCCCAAATATACAAGGAATTTATAGGAATTAGAAACCTTGCAAAGACTTGTCCCGGATTCCCAAAATATATCTCATCATTCAAGAACATCTTAAAAATGGCCAAAATAGGGTTTCCATAACAAAGACCAAACCCTAGCTTAATAATCACGTCAGCCGGGAATGATGGCCACGCGGCCACATTTGCCTCCGGCTCGACCTTGGCCATGCGGCTACATCCGCCCAATCTTCCATCTTAGCCACGCGGCCATCCTCGCCTCAGCCAATCTCAGCCGTTTGATCCCTTGGTCAGATTGCTATATAAAGGCTCCCTTGCCTCATAATTAAAGGGGGTGAATTTTGATCAATCTGAAGCTTCCTAAGTGACGATTTTTCTCTCTAATTAAGCATTACAAGCTCCCAAGAACACTCTCAAGAATCCCAAGAAGATCAAGGTTTATTTCTTGCCAACATAGGTAAGTTTTCTAACTTTTTCTTCATGTTCTTGCCATGTTCTTAGCGTAGATCCATAATATTCATGTTCCTTACATGTTTATTCATATTTTCTTCATGACATTTATATGTTCATAATATGTTCTTCGCATGTTCTTCATGTTCTTAGATTAAAACCTTATTTATGCTATATTTAGGGTTGCGATCTTCATGTTAACATGTTATTTCATAGCCGATGATGATCTAGGGTTCATCAACCCGAACACGATCTAGGAACTACTTCTAAACCCTAATCTTTAGGTAATTTCCCCCTCATTATGCATGATCCCGATTCTTCTGCCTATTCTAAATTATTCTCGAACTACGCTGACCTGAGCTTCTCACATTGAGAGGAACGTAGGCAATCTTCGGATCCGGTCTCAAACACATCGCACGCTACATACACCGCATCATGATAGAAAGACCGATCATTCGGGCGATAGGAGTGATACCGTTCAATATTCTTCTCTTATCGTAATTTGAACCCCGAACCCATAAA
This sequence comes from Campanula takesimana, assembly GCA_026119855.1. Lineage (NCBI taxonomy): Eukaryota > Viridiplantae > Streptophyta > Magnoliopsida > Asterales > Campanulaceae > Campanula > Campanula takesimana. The sequence continues at coordinate 326,349 of JAOWBW010000341.1, forward strand.
CATGCTTTTCTCAATGTTTTGGCTATAATTAAAACGGCGCGGCGACTCTCATATTTTAATGTTGCTATGAATATCTCAATTTCAAACACACGTATTCATAGTGGCGACTCTGCTGGGGAACTGCTTTGAAACATTTTCAAACTTAGTGGGTCTAACTTTCGTTTACATGCACCTCACACTTTGCCATGTTTACACATGTACCTCACACTTTGCCATGTTTTCACATGCACCCCACACTTTGCCATGTTTACACATGCACCTCAGCCTCTGCCATGTTTTCACATGCACCTCAAACTATGCCATGTTTGCACGTGCACCTTGTATTTTTGCCATGTTAATACGTGTGCCTTGTATCTTTTCAATACATGTATTTTTTGTACTATCACCATAATACTAAGGTCAAACGAGACTTTGTTATGCTCCCTTGTATATTATTATCCTCTTCTTCTCTCTCTCTCTCTTGCATTACATTCCATCATTCTAGCATAAAAAAAAAACTTCTCTTTTTTCTCCTTAAAAAAAAATTAGTTTCTTGCCACACACTACCACTAGTCCGTGTCAGCACTGCACATGTCCCTTATTACCCCCGGAGTATTCGATGTGCGGAAATTAGTGGTGCTACTGCCGCCCTTTTTTTGAGTCACTCGTTTCCTCCACTCACCGTGTACGCTCCGCGAGCGGTGGGAACCTTCTATCCTACCCGTGTCAACCCACACATAGAGATTAGGACACTCCTTGGACCAACCAATTAGGATGTAAATAATACAAAACTTTTTGTAAAATAAAATGTGCATTGCATTTAGGTGACCTCTAAGGTCCATCGCTCATCCATTGGTCCATCTGTCAAAACTCGTCATCTTGACTTGTCTAGGTTACCTATCCATTACCTTTGACCCGTCTAGGTCTACCCATCATTGCGATTCATTTGGGTCTACCCTTCATCTCGACCTGCTTTGGTCAAAACCTTATTACCTTCGACCTCTTAGGTCAACCTTTGACCCCCTAGGTCAACCTTATCACCTTCGACCTCTTACGTCTACCTTCGACCTCCTAGGTCAACCTTATCCGCCTTTGACCTCTTAGGTCTACCCTTGACCCCTTAGGTCAACCTTATCACCTTTGACCTCTTAGGTCTACCTTTGACCCCTAGGTTAACCTTATTAACCTTTTTTTTTTTTTTTTTTTTTTTTTTTTTAAGAAACCAGGGCGGCACCTGGGAGGATTTTATTAATAAAATAATAAAATGAAATTACAAGAGGGGACAACCACCCGACTTATTGCCGGATATGGAGCCGAACCTCAATAACCAAAATAGAAAACAAATCCTCAAAAGGTAAAACCATCTAATTAATAAAGTCCTAAAAAATTTAAACCATAAAAGAATCCTCAACCTCACGTTCTTGAACCGCAGGCCCTCAAACCGCATGTCCTCAAACCTCATGCGCAGGTTCTCCTAGGCCCTCAAACCGCAGCCCCCCTTCCAATCGCAGGCCCTCAAACCGGAGGCCCTCAAACCGGATGTCCTTAAACCTCAGGCCCTCAAGCCACCGGTCCTCAAACCGCAGACCCTCCAACCGCAGGTTCTCAAACTGGAAGCCCTCAAACCGCATGTCCTCAAACCTCAAGCCCTCAAACCGTAGGTCCTCAAACCGCAGGCCCTCCAACCGCAGGTCCTCAAACAGCAAGCCTTCAAACCGCCAGTCCTCAAACCGCATCCCCAAATTTTTAGACTTTTTCCTTTCGGCCGTGTCAAGGAAAAGTGCTCGGCCGCTCCCAAAACCATGCCCAGCCGATCCACAAAAAATTGGCTTTATAGTGCCTTTAGTATATAAACTGTTTATATACTATAGAACCTGCTCCCAGCGGGAGTAAAACCTGAGACCTCCCCCCCAGGGGAAGGCCATGATACCACTAGACCAAGAGGTCATTGGTAAAAATTTGGCTTTATAGTGCCTTTAGTATATAAACCGTTTATATACTATAGAACCAGCTCCCAGCGGGAGTAGAACCTGAGACCTCCCCGCCAGGAAAAAGCCATGATACCACTAGACCAAGAGGTCATTGGTAAAAAAAAGGCCTAAAATTGGCTTTATAGTGCCTTTAATATATAAACCGTTTATATATTAATAGAACCTGCTCCCAGCGGGAGTAGAACCTGAGACCTCCCCCCAGGGGAAGCCTCTAATACCAAGTGGATACCACTAGACCAAGAGGTCATTGGTAAAAATTTGGCTTTATAGTGCCTTTAGTATATAAACCGTTTATATACTATAGAACCTGCTCCCAGCGGGAGTAGAACCTGAGACCTCCCCCCCAGGGGAAGGCCATGATACTACTAGACCAAGAGGTCATTGGTTTTATTGGCTTTATAGTGCCTTTAATATATAAACCGTTTATATATTAATAGAACCTGCTCCCAGCGGGAGTAGAACCTGAGACCTCCCCCCAGGGGAAGCCTCTAATACCAAGAGGATACCACTAGACCAAGACGTCATTGGTAAATTTAGCTTTATAGTGCCTTTAATATATAAACCGTTTATATATTAATAGAACCTGCTCCCAGCGGGAGTAGAACCTGAGACCTCCCCCAGGGGAAGCCTCTATTACCAAAGTGGATACCACTAGACCAAGAGGTCATTGGTAAAAATTTGTCTTTATAGTGCCTTTAGTATATAAACCGTTTATATACTATAGAACCTGCTCCCAGCGGGAGTAGAACCTGAGACCTCCCCCCCAGGGGAAGGCCATGATACCACTAGACCAAGAGGTCATTGGTAAAAATTTGGCTTTATAGTGCCTTTAGTATATAAACTGTTTATATACTATAGAACCTGCTCCCAGCGGGAGTAGAATCTGAGACCTCCCCCACCCAGGGAAAGGCCATGATACCACTAGACCAAGAGGTCATTGGTAAAAGTTTAGGTTGGGGGTGCAACACGAGGACTTCCCAGGGGGTCACCCATCCTAGTACTACTCTCGCCCAAGCACGCTTAACTGCGGAGTTCTGATGGGATCCGGTGCGTTAGTGCTGGTATGATCGCACCCTTATTAACCTTTTGACCCCCTAGGTCAACCTTATCACCCTTTGACCTCTTAGGTCAATCTTTGACCCCCTAGGTCAACCTTATCATCTTTGACCTCTTGGGCCAACCCTTGACCTCCTAGGTCAACCTTTGGCCCCTTAGGCCAACCTTATTCGATTGTGATCTCTTAGGTCAACCTTTGTCCCCTAGGTCAACCTCTTGACCTAAGGTGAACCTTATCACCCTTTGGCCTCTTAGGTCAACCTTTGACCCCCTAGGTCAACATTATCACCCTTTGACCTCTTAGGTCAAACCATTGACCCCCCCTAGGTCAACCATTATCAACCTTTGACCTCTTAGGTCAACCTTTTGACCTCTTAGGTCAACCTTTTGACCCCCTAGGTCAACCTTGTCACCCTTTGACCTCTTACATCAAACCTTTGACCCCCTACGTCAACCTTTATCAACCTTTGACCTCTTAGGTCAACCTTTTGACCCCCTAGGTCAACCTTGTCACCTTTGACCTCTTAGGTCAAACCTTTAACCTCCTAGGTCAACCTTTATCAACCTTTGACATCTTAGGTCAACCTTTTGACCCCCTAGGTCAACATCATCACCCTTTGACCTCTTAGGTCAACCTTTGACCCCCTCGGTCAACCCTATCACCTTCGACCTCCTAGGTCAACCTTTGACCCCCTAGGTCAACATTATCACCCTTTGACCTCTTAGGTCAATCCCTCGACCTCTTGGGTCAACCTTATCACCTTTGACCTCTTAGGTCAACCCTTGACCCCCTAGGTCAACCTTATCCGCCTTTGACCTCTTAGGACAACCCTTGAACTCCTCGGTCAACCTTATCACCTTTGGACCCCCTAGGTCAACCCTTGACTCCCTTGGTCAACCTTATCCGCCTTCGACCTCCTAGGTCAACATTTTGACCCTCTAGGTCAACCCTTGACCTCCTAGGTCAACCCTTGATCCCCTTAGTCAACCTTATCCACCTTCGACCTCCTAGGTCAACCTTTGACCCCTAGGTCAAAATCATCACCCTTTGACCTCTTAGGTCAACCTTTTACTCCCTAGGTCAACATTATCACCCTTTGACCTCTTAGGTCAATCCCTCGACCTCTTGGGTCAACCTTATCACCTTCGACCTCTTAGGTCAACCTTTGACCCCCTCGGTCAACCTCATCCGCCTATGACCTCTTAGGTCAACCTTTGACCCCCTAGGTCGACCTTCTAAACCCTTGACCCCTAGGTCAATCCTTATCGACCTTCGACCCCATAAGTTGACCTTATCCACTTTTGACCTCTTAGGTCAATCATTAATTCCTTAGGTCAAACCGATTACCTTTGACTAACCTAGGTCAACCCGTCTCGATCTGCCTAGGTCCGCACACCATCCTTGACCTATCTAGGTCAACTTGTCCGTACTAGGTTTAACCTTTGACCCATCTAGGTCAATCCTTGACCCGCTTAGGTCGAATTACCTACATTAGATCCATCTAGGTCAATCTTTGACCCGTCTAGGTCAACCAACCTACATTTGACCCGCTTAGGTCAAACCATGTCTATCCCTCTTAAATCTTCCCATAGGCAACCCGCTATCTTGATCCATTCACCATATAGGTCAATTCAACCTTTTTCCAATTAGGTCGACCTATCCTTCACCCATCTAGGTCAACCCACCATTATCGACGCGTTCTGGCTTGAACCACCTCTCGGCTTATTTAGGTCAAACCTTAAGTCAAACCTTACCTGACTCCTATAGGTCTTCCTCACCCATGCTTGACTAAGGACCGAGTCATCTCCCACTTTTTGACCTCTATGGTCATCTCTCACTTCTTTTTAAAAGTCTAACTTGACTTGAACTACGGCGACCTGAGCCTCTTATTGTGTGGGACCTCTCCCTCATGGTAAGGGGAACATAGGCAACTTCGGCCCCGTCAAACTTTCAAATTTTTGTCAAAAAAAATGCATTTCAAAATGTGGAGACCGACTCTTTCCAAAAGTTATTTTATAACAACGCCTTGTCATTAATTATGAGCCTAACTAAATGCAAAATGTTTAACGCGCCTCAAATCACTACCATAGGTGGCCCGCATATCGTCAAGATACTTTGAGATGGCCCTTGCCTACATGGCCGAAAGATTTGACTCCCAAGAGAAATGGCACATAGAAGACTTGAAGATGGTCCTCGACATAAGAGACAGACGTCATGCCAAAGAATTTCACTTGGCGTTAGATGCCCAAGGAAATCGCCATAGGACGGAGATGGCCAAAGCACTCGAGGAACAAGAGGCCCGCCATTCTAAGGAGAGACAAAGCATTTATGAGAAGCTCAAAGAACTAGCCAAGATAATCCAAGGTGGTGTTTGGGATCAACGACAAGAGATCTTCGATCATGCTAGCAAAAATCTCTTATCAATTCACTTCAGATCACCTCAGCACACCAAGCACGATGTATACATTGATGAAGATGATTCCTACAGTGTCAACAAGGGGAGAAATGCCAGGAGGCCACATCCGGACAACTCAAACCAATGCCGCCACGCACCCAAGGAATGTGGTTGGATATCAGAATGAACAAATTGGGGCTACCTCCTTTAAATAATAAAAAAAGGGTCATTCAGTCTTCGTAGGTTCTAGAGTGTCCTTTAGTCAAAAGTCCATATTGGACGATTTTTGTTGCTTTAGTAAAAGTCCACCCCGGACTAGTCGTTTTTTCCTTTCAAACAATAAAAGAGTCTTTATTTTTTCTCTCTCTAGACTTGAGACATAATATTGCATAAATAAATTCCATGAAAATTGTCTTATTCACCATTTTCACTTGATTGCTATATCTTTATATGATGAATTAATCTTAACTTACTCATTAATGACGACTCATTAAAAGAAAAATGGACCCGCAAACCATTAACATAACTAAGTGAACAATTAATCTCATGATAACAAATGCTTTGATCAATTGGGATGAACGAATCACTTTCTCTTCTCTCAACATTCTATCCCCATACACTCTCTATATACACTCACCCCGTGTGCATCCTTCACATACACTCTCTCCCTCTCCCATACACTATCCTCATACACCTCCCATCTCTCCATTGGACCCCTTTTCCATACGGTCATGAAGAAGACGTGGACTGCGGTTGCTTATCATCAAATAGGAATCTATGCTGCCACAATTCAAGAGGTTGTTTGTTCCCTTCATGAGTACTATATGCCGATACACCGGGGCTGTCCGTATTCCATCACAAATGTAAAAAAAATGCATATAGTTGTTCATGCCATTCATGGGTGCCACGTGACAATCCGATGGAGCTCTGCCGGTGAAAATCAAGCGGCTACGGATCCCCCTCTCCAGCAAAAGGTCGCTTGAACTATAAGGAGGTTACCTTGCAATCGGCAAAGGCGAAAGCAATCTTGCCCAATGTTTCATGTAATAATAAAAAAAGGGGCTCGCTAGGTTGAAACCCAAAAAGGGCGACCTAGGCAAAAATTAGAGCATTAAACAAAAAAGAAGTCTGCTAGGTTGAAAACTCGAAAGGGCGGCATAGGCAAAAAAGAGGGTGTGCACAAAGAGATAAAATAGAAAAATAGAAGGAGCTATCACCATGGAAAAGTAGAAGTCCTATTTTCTTTTCCATTCAAATGTTCTATTTTTCTTTCTTTCCTGCAAAGAAGTTTAACACAGCAGCAGCAACCCATGACAACTACAATGGAGCAATCTACTGCGATAACTACAATGGAGCAGCCTACCTCAACAAGGAACAACTCACCGCAGTTAAACAAACCTCACACCCCTAAACTCAAACCCGGCTATACTATCAACTAGTTCCCCTCGAACTACGCAGGCCTGAGCTTCTCACCTTGAGGAGAACGTAGGCAGCCTTCGGATTCGGTCCAAAATATACACAACCCACCTTGAGCCAATTTTCTTTCTCTTCTCTCTCCCCATATATTTCTACTTCTGGTTTCTTCACTCACAATTGATCAAAACATTTATTATTTTGAGCCTACTTGTGTACCCATTAACCAGAACTCATTAATCAATTAACGAGGTCTATTCTCGAGCAATCAAATGAGAATCTTGAATAAAACAATTTTCAAATGTCTCGGCAAGTCTTCTGTTCTACAATCTAGGAAGAGCCAAACACTTACTTTCTGTGAAGCAGGGGATTCCTTCCACTAATACATATGCCTCTCATAATTGTCCAAAGAGTCAAAATGCGAGCACTCTCGCTCTCTCTCTTTCTCTCCCTAAAATGCCCCTGCATGTTTTCAAACAATTATTTTTCCTTTTTTGAGTCGACTAAATGATTTCAAAAAAAAAAAACGCAAAAGAGATGCCCGCTAGATTGAAAACCCGCAAGGGAGGTCTAGGCAGAAAAAAGGGTACGTCTTAAAGGAGGTAGTATACCCCGCTCCACGCCCTCATCAAACTGGGGCTTCCCTAACAAACAAGGACTGACTACATGGTTTCTCAAAAAACACCAAGGCTTCAACAAAGCACGTGCTTAGAATAAGGGCATTCTTCATCATCAAGCTCAACGTAGAATTTCTCAAAGGAGGGAGGATACCCGCTCACCAAACTAGAGAATCCCCAATAGAATGGGTCGACTACGAGGTTTTTCAGAGAATACCGGGGGTTCAACAAGCACATACTCGGAAGAAGGGCATATCTCATCATCAAGCTTGACATAGAACTTCTCAAAGGAGGGAAGATACCCATTCATCAAACTAGAGAGTCCCCAACAGAATGGGTCAACAACGTGGTTTCTCGGAGGACACCGGAGCATCAAGGGCATCCCCCGTCATCAAGCTCAGCACGTGACGAGTTCTTTGAATTGGTTAGAATCGTAATTAATCATGAGGCATCTTTACAAAATCATAACACTTTCAAAAGTTTTCTCTTCCCTGAAATTTTGTTTATAAACCCGCACCCTCGGTCTCTATAAAATTGTGAAAATATCCTTGGTCCATCTCAGACCCATCTCTATGATTTTTGAACCAACTCGGTCCTTCACCCTATTTCCCACACTTTAGGGAACCCCTAGGACTAAACCCTCAACTCTCTAGGTCCCAAACTTACCTGATTCAAAACCTTAGGTCCCGAGCCTACCCGGTCAGTCTTACCTAGGATACACCATATCCCTTTAGCTCGACCCTCCCAAGTTCGTAGCATGACTCCTAAAGCTTCAAAACGGCCCTATCCAAAACCTCAAACCTTAAACCGGTCTACCAAAGCCAAATCCTTGGAGTGACCCATTAAGTCCCGAACATACCGGTCCCGAGCCTACCTGATCTCCTAGATATCAAACCTACAAATACCTACTCGTTATTACCATGTCCAAACTTTGGCTCTCTTATCTACTTAGGTCCAACCTCTTAGGTCTACCTAATCTAACCTATTGAGCGATCCCTTAGATCCCAAGTCCATCTGAGTCTACCAAACACCTACCTTTTAGCTCTCTAGCATATCTGATCCACACCTTAGGTCTCAAATCCTAAACTCTTTAGATCACAAGACTGTCTACCCTCTAGGTCTATAACCTTAGATCTTGACCCTTAGAACTCTTTTGTTCCCAAGCCTGCTCGGTCCAACCAAAACGATGCCATCTACGCCTACCGTCACATCCAAACCATGGCCCTGCCGCTCTTAAACCTAGTGTCACCCATTTAGCCTCAAAAGACTTCCTAGTCTGACCTTCAACCCCTTAGGTCTAACCTACTTAATCCAAGCCGAGTCCAAACCTCGAATCGACGCGATACTCTCCTTAAACTCCATGATCTCAAACCTCGCTCCCCCAACGAGTCCAAACCTCAAACCCGCTCGACGCATAGGATCTCCCGTGTACCGTGACATGCCATATAGATGTCAAAACCCATCTGGTGAAAACTTCTGTCCCTAACACCTTTGGTCCCATCCCAAACCTATCTTCGTAATCGCCAAACGATCTTGGTCACGCGCATGACCTCTAAGACAAACTTAGGTCCTAAACATACCTAATCCTATTAGGAACCTATTGTACTCGAGCAAAGTATTTGAGACTCAATTCTTGCCCTAAGAAGCAATATAGTCACACATCCAGACCCATTTCCCGCACCTATAGCTTGCACCTAGCCTAAACTCTCAAACACTCTAGGGTCCAAACCCGTCATGCCCGCTCTAAACCCTTAACTCATTAGGTACTAAGATCATCCAATCCCAAACCATTGCTCTTTGGCCCGACCTCAAGCCTACCTGGTCCTAACCCATAACCCGATTCCTTTAGGACAAAGGACTTACCCGCTTGAAAGCCTTACGTCCCAAGGATACCCTATCTAGCCATCGAAAGATTCTGAATCTCACGCCTACCGTTCCATTAGGTCCCGATCTCTTTAGCACCCATCCGAGTCTTACTCTAGCTAAACCCTAGCACTCTAGCCTAGGTCTAACCTATCGAGCCTAACCAACCATGAGGTATCAAGCTCACCTGCCCCAAACCATAACACTCTTAGACCTCAAACTTGCCTATCGTCAAACGCTTTCGGTCTCCAAACCCTAGCCTCAAGCCTAGGAAGTTACATTCCTCTCTAAACCCTAGCCTCAAGCCTAGGTAGTCACTTTCTCTCCAAACCCTAACCGTGATCCTAGGAAGTCGTATTCGCTCCAAACCCTAGTCTCAAACCTAGGAAGTCCCATCCTCTCCAAACCCTAGCTGTGAGCCTAGGAAGTCACATTCTCTCCAAAACCTAGCCTCAAGATTAAGAAGTCTAATTCTCTCCAAACCCTAGCCTCAAGCCTAGGAACTCTCATTCTCTCTAAACCCTAGCCTCAAGCCTAGGAAGTCTCATTCTCTGCAAACCCTACCCTCAAGCCTAGGAAGTCTCATTCTCTCCAAACCCTAGCCTCAAGCCTAGGTAGTCATATTCACTCCAAACCCTAGCCTCAAGCCTAGGAAGTCGCATTCTCTCCAAACCCTAGCCGTGAGCCTAAGAAGTAGCATTCTTTCCAAACCCTAGCCTCAAGCCTAGGAAGTCTCATTATTTCCAAACCCTAGCCTCAAGCCTAGGAAGTCTCATTCTCTCCAAACCCTAGCCTCAAGCTTAGGCAGTCATATTCACTCTAAACCCTAGCCTCAAGCCTAGGAAGTTGCATTCTCTCCAAACCCTAGCCGTGAGCCTAGGAAGTCGCATTCTCTCCAAACCCTAGCCTCAAGCCTAGGAAGTCTCATTCTCTCCAAATCCTAGCCTCAAGCCTAGGAAGTCTCATTCTCTCCAAACCCTAGCCTCAAGCCTAGGAAGTCTCATTCTCTCCAAACCCTAGCCTCAAGCCTAGGTAGTCATATTCACTCCAAACCCTAGCCTTAAGCCTAGGTAGTCGCATTCTCTCTAAACCCTAGCCTCAAGCCTAGGTAGTCGCATTCTCTCTAAACCTTAGCCTTAAGCCTAGGTAGTCGCATTATCTCTAAACCCTAGCCTCAAGCCTAGGAAGTCGTATCCTCTCCAAACCCTAGCCTCAAGCCTAGGAAGCTTCCAAAGCCCTATATACAACATCCTTTCCAAATTCCCGAAACCTTAGTCTCAAAACCTAGGAAATTTACAATTCCCCGTCTTATTGAACCCTAGCCTTATGCCTAGGATACAATGCCCTTTCCAAAACTTAATCAACCCTAGTGTTAAGCCTAGGAAGTCGCATCCTCTCCAATCCCTAGTCTCAAGCCTAGGAAGTCACATCCTCTTCGATCCCTAGCCTCAAGCCTAGGAAGTCGCATCCGCTCCAAACCCTAGCCTCAATCCTAGGAAGTCGTATGCTCTCAGAACCCTAGCTCGTAAGCCTAGGAAACCACATCATCCTCTCTAAACCCTAGCATCAAGCCTAGGATTAATCATTCCCTTCAAACCCTAGTCCTAGGAAATCCCTACACCTTAGTCTCAAAATATAGGAAGCTTACAATCCCTAGTCTTAAACCCTAGCCTAAAGCCTAGCTTACAACGTTCATTTCCAAGCCATAGTCACCAATCCCATGAAAATGGTGAACCCTAGCATCAATCTTAGCAATCCCTAGTCTCAATCATAGGAAGACACAACCTTTCCAACTCTCAGTCTTAACACCTTTGCAACCTCTAAACCTATTACAACTCCAAACCCTAGCCTTGAAGCCTAGGATCCCTAGTCTTGAAATCTAGGAATTTAACAATCATTAACCTCAACCTCAAAGCCCTAGCACTAAGCCTAGAATACAATACTCTCCTCATACTTAACGAACTCCAATCCCTAGCCCGTAAGCCTAGGAAACCCATATTATCTCCAAGACATAATCCCAAGCCTAAGAAACCATAACATCTTTAGGCATCCTTATCTCAAGACTAGGAGGATACCATCTCTCTTTTCCTGTTTCCTTAAAAAGCCTTAGGTCCTACCCCTAAACAACCAAGCAAAATGTCCCCTACCTAATGCCTTGGTCTCAATGGCTCGTAGCTTCATATTATGCATTCTCTCCTAATTTAGGATGAGTGGAACCCGGACACTACGCTTACTGTGATCGTCCTTTACTCCCCGAGAGTCCGTCGCTTTTGGGACTCCCCAAAGAGTCCTTTACCTTTGCGACTCCCCGAGAGTCTGTCATCTTAGCGACTCCCTGAGAATCCATCACCCTTTATAACTCCTTAAGAGTCCATCATATTTTTTAACTCCCTGAGTTCATCGCTTTTGTGACTCCCCGAGAGTCCATCACCTTTGTAACTCCCCGAGAGTCCTTTACCTTTGTAAATCCTCGAGAGTTTGCTTATCCTTTATGAATCCCTGAGAGTCCTCTACCTTTGTGACTCCCCGAGAGTTCATCATCCTTGTGATTCCCCGAGAGTCTGTTAATTAATATATCCTTTGGCTCGGAAAGCCTCAAAATATTTCTCTAAATTATTCTTTTGGGTCCGGAAAGCCCCTCATAATGTCTATCTCTCTCAAAATTCTTGCCGCAATTCATAGGAACGACGTTTCTATATTGTGTGCGCCCCGAACACTTGCTTTGGACTATCATGATTCGCAGAGGCCCGTCTACCTCTATATCATGTATGTTCTAGATCTGTCGCGGTTGAGAGAAGCTAGTTTGTTTCTACATTGCGAAAGGTCCAACATTGATCATCATGATTAACAGAAGCCCGTCTACCTCTATATCATGTATGTTATAGATCTGTCGCGGTTGAGAGAAGCTCGTATGTTTCTACATTGCGTAAGGTCCAACATTGATCATCATGATTAACAGAGGCCCGTCTACCTCTATATCATGTATGTTCTAGATCTGTCGAGGTTGAGAGAAGCTAGTTTGTTTTTACATTGCGAAAGGTCCAACATTGATCATCATGATTAACAGAACCCCGTCTACCTCTATATCATGTATGATATAGATCTGTCGCGGTTGAGAGAAGCTCGTATGTTTCTACATTGCGTAAGGTCCAACATTGATCATCATGATTAACAGAGGCCCGTCTACCTCTATATCATGTATGTTCTAGATCTGTCGCGGTTGAGAGAAGCTCGTTTGTTTCTACATTAAGTAACGTCCATTATTGATCATCATGATTGACAGAAGCCCATCTACCTCTATATCATGTATGTTCTAGATCTGTCGTAGTTGAGAGAAGCTCGTTTATTTCTACATTACATAAGATCCAGCATTTATCATCATGATTCACAGAGGCCCGTCTACATCTATATCATGTGTGTTCTAGATCTTTCGCGGTTGAGAGAAGCTCGTTTGTTTCTACATTGCTTAAGATCCAGCACTTGTTATTTTATAAATTTCGATTGACAGAGGCCCGTCTATCTCTATATCGCGTAAGCTCCGGCTATTACCGTTTTACCATCTTGGAATTATTTAGACCCCGCCATCTATATGTCTCACACCATTGTTGTCCTTACTTCCTTTCCCCAATAGAGTCCAAACAACGACTTTATTGCTTGACGAATGTTCAGTCTTCATACAGGATAGTGTCCGTAGGATTGTTATCCCCAACAGGAGCCTGATGTCTCGTTTCCCTTACGAATGTTCAGTCTTCATACAGGATAGTGTCCGTAGGATTGTTATCCCCAGCAGGAGCCTGATGTCTCATTCCCTTACGAATGTTCATTCTTCATACAGGATAGTGTCCATAGGATTGTTATCCCCAGTAGGAGCCTGATGTCTCGTTTCCCTTACAAATGTTCAGTCTTCATACAGGATAGTTTCCGTAAGATTGTTATCCCCAGCAGGAGCCTGATGTCTCGTTTCCCTTACGAATGTTCATTCTTCATACAGGATAGTGTCCGTAGGATTGTTATCCCCAGCAGGAGCCTGATGTCTCGTTTCCGTTACGAATGTTCGGTCTTCATACAGGATAGTGTCCGTATTGTTATCCCCAGCAGGAGTCTGATGTCTAATTTCTTTCTTCCTTCTTTCCCCAGTATCTCTGAACTACGACTGACTTGATTCCACGAGGATACGTATGAAGCCTGAAAAGGTTCAGCCACCCAACCGACGTGGTCATTTCTCATCCCCAGCGAATGTTTCCCTCACAACTCTAAGTTATCCCCAGCGGAAGGCGTTGCTCCCCACCAGAGGACAATCGTTTACAATTTCCCCAATAGATTTGAACTACGTTTGGCTTGATTCCCCCGAGGATATGTAGGTCACCTTCCAAGGTTCAGCCGTCCCATCACCCTTCATCTATTTTGAAACCCATGTTTCAGAACAGATCCTTCTTTTATCGTCGACCCCCCATTGCCTTGCAAGAAGCGTCGCCGAGGGGCTACTGTTAGTACCCGACCTGAAAATGAGTTTACTAGGGCTTTCCCAAATATACAAGGACTTTATAGGAATTAGAAACCTTGCAAAGACTTGTCCCGGATTCCCAAAATATATCTCATCATTCTAGAACATCTAAAAAATGGCCAAAATAGGGTTTCCATAACAAAGACCAAACCCTAGCTTAACAATCACGTCAGCCTGGAATGATGGCCACGCGGCTACATTTTCCTTCGGCTTGACCTTGGCCACGCGGCCACATCCGCCCAATCTTCCATCTTGGCCACGCGGCCATCCTCGCCTCAGCCAATCTCAGTCGTTTGATCCCTTGGTCAGATTGCTATATAAAGGCTCCCTTGCCTCATAATTAAAGGGGGCGCGAATTTTGATCAATCTGAAGCTTCTTAAGTGACGATTTTGCTCTCTAATTAAGCATTTCAAGCTCCCAAGAACACTCTTAAGAATCCCAAGAAGATCAAGGTTTATTTCTTGCCAACTTAGGTAAGTTTTCTAACTTTTTCTTCATGTTCTTGCCATGTTCTTAGTATAGATCCATAATATTCATGTTCCTTGCATGTTTATTCATATTTTCTTCATGACATTCATATGTTCATAATATGTTCTTCGCTTGTTCTTCATGTTCTTAGATTAAAACCTTATTTATGCTATATTTAGGGTTGCGATCTTCATGTTAACATGTTATTTAATAGCCGATGATGATCTAGGGTTCATCAACCCGAACACGATCTAGGAACTACTTCTAAACCCTAATCTTTAGGTAATTTCCCCCTCATTATGCATGATCCCGAATCTTTTGCCTATTCTAAATTCTTCTCGAACAACGTTGACCTGAGCTTCTCACATTGAGAGGAACGTAGGCAATCTTCGGATCCAGTCTCAAATATATCGCACACTACATACACCGCATCATGATAGAAAGACCGATCATTCGGGCGATAGGAGTGATAACGTTCAATATTCTTCTCTTATCGTAATTTGACCCCCGAACCCATAAACATGCTTTTCTCAATGTTTTGGCTATAATTAAAACGGAGTGGCGACTCTCATATTTTAATGTTGCTATGAATATCTCAATTTCAAACACACGTATTCACACATGGCCGTGCTATATGGGTGGAACGGCCGTGCAGGGGCCTGCAGAAAAACAACTCCCAGATGAGGCTTGCACGGCCGTATTGGTTTGTTGTAGGGGTCTAAATGGTTTGTTTTTGTTCGGTCTCGGCCATTTTAGAGACTGAACCACTAGTCATCGATTTGAGAAAATTCCAGACCAAACTGAACTACGAAAAATTTCAAACCAAACCAAACCGTCATGGTTTGGTTTGGTTCGGTTTAGTTCAAACCACGGTTCAGTAATATGGTTCAGACTGTGGTTTAGAACGTGGTTCAGATAGTGGTTCAATCAACCAGTCAGACCGAGGTTCATATGACGATTCAAATCATGAAGCCGAATTAAGTGAATACACTACAAAACATTGTTAACTATGTGTCTCAATAAATATAACACGTAATGAAAGGAATATTGAATAAGATGCAAAACGATATTTAAGAGTGATTCGGTCCCAAACCGTGGTTTGGACCGAACCATTGAGACCCCTAGTTTGTTGACTCGGCCTTGCCAACACGGACGTGCTTTGTTGAAGACTCGGCCGTGCAGAGCTAAATGGGCTTGGGCCGAAGGTTATCAGGCTTGTTATCTTGCTGATTGGTTTAATTGGTTTTATTAATATTCTATTGGTACAATGAATTGTTTAAAGATTAGGAAAGCTGTTTCTTAATAAGAATAAAATTGATGTGTACACAAGAAATAAAATTCTTTCTCCTTTAGAGATTTAAGTATTTATGACTATAAATACTACCATCTCCCCTAGCGTATTTTTGGTTGGTCATCTTTGAGAGATACAAGAGATACCTAACTAGGTTGGCACGATTAGAAATTATTGTGAGCAATAATTTGTGCAGTTTGATTAGTGTTATCGTCTTTTTGTAATTGTCACTGAAAGTAATATATTCTCCCTCCGGTCATGAACGTAACCAAGTTGATGAACCACATAAGATTCTTGTGTTCTTGTGCGATATTATTTTGCTTTTCGCCATTATTCATTAGTGCTCTAACATCACTACTCTCTTCTTTTCTGTAAATATTTTCATAAGACAATGTTATACACCCTATGTCCCGCCCGACTTAGGATTCTTGATCAAGCAATTTATACTTTGACCACAATTTGAACAAAAATAATTATCTTAATAAAAATCTAAAAATAGATATTTAGTTTATTATTAAACGTGAAACAATAACAAATTTTAAATTTTTATTAGCATCATTATATTTCTTCAAATACTTTGTCAAAGTATAAATTGTTTGACCAAGAATCTTAAATCGGGTGGGACAGAGGGAGTATATGTTTGTATTTTCTGTCTAACAATATATCCTCCATTGATTAGAGATCTACACAAATACATGGACTGATATATAGATTTGAAGCTCCAATATATATAGTATATTTGAGGAAATAATTATTTAACATGATGACATATCGGCTAGTCCATCTGTCATGAAATGATCATATATATTAACTTTTTTTTCTTTTGATATGAAGGTACTTAAAACGAAAAATTAAATTAAATTAATTATTCTAATATACATTTTAAAATGTTATTGATAGTATTTATGTGTAAATTTTTGTTAGAATATTTAAATTAAGTTAACATTATCACTTCAAATATTTTAATATTAACAACAAATAAATATATAAATAAATAGTGGGAAAATGATTTTGAGACGGATCGGAGCGAGTATCATAAACTACTACTCTATATAAAAAACGTATTGTAAACTACTATATGAAAAACTGATTAGTTCATAGATCTAATTACTGTATTGATTTCTAGGAAAATTAATGAATAGAATTATCTAAATTTCGCATGTGATATATGAAAAGCTTGTCGATAGGTGTGTGTTTGGTGACTGTAATTTTAACCATATCTATTTGTGAGCTTATTGTAACCGTTAACTTTTGATTACATTCTTTTCGAAATGGTTTCGAGTTTATAAACAAACAAATGGCATATCTATAGTATTTGCAGAGAATGAACCGACACTTGAACACAAATTTCAAAAGGGTCAAATTCTAGGGTTTGTAAAATTCGCACCCAGGAATGTTAATTACAATTACCAAGATGTGTATCCCATATTTCTGTATACACAAAAGTCAAAAGTACCCTTGTTTTCTATTCATGGATTTTTCTTAATACGAGGAAAATATTATTTATTAACTGAGACTAGAGTATTCAATGAGACTCCTTTATTTGTCAAAACTTTACGAATAAACGCGTTTTTTCAGTTTGGAAAAAAAAATGTGTTTAGATATGCCAGTATTAGTATAAGAAAGTGCTAGTGTACAGAGTTTCAGTGTATGAATTATAAGTGTCAGTGTAAAAAGTGTCATTGTTAGTGTAAAAAAATACCAGTGTAAACAATGTAAAATTGTGCCAGTGTCTGCCAGTTTAGAGTAAAAAAAGTGTCAGTGTTAGTGTAAAAAAGTGCCAGTGCCAATGCAAGTATTAGTAAGTGTCAGTGTAAAAAGTGTCAGTATTAGTATAAAAAAATATCAGTGTAAAAATTAATGTGATATAATCGCAACTCCAAATGTAAGAAGTGGAGGGTCGATACGAAGAGCATGTAGGGCAGACTCCACAAATATCCAATTAAGTTTTGTTGTACATGGACTTATACACATGATCAGATCTATACCACACGATGCAGCAAACCGACTGAACGGTCGCTGCAATAATTGTTTACAATATTATTGTACATGTTAGAAATTTGTGTATATATATATATATATATATATACTAATATAATACAATAAAATTATTCCCTCGGACAAATTTATGGGAATGTTCAGTGACATAACATTCCTTTGTTCTAGCAAACAGTTTAAATAATTAAGGAAACAAACAAATAAACCCTTAAATCAAGAGAGTATGTTATGACATTATTTTTGGGGTTTAGTGAGTGTGAGTGTGAGTGTGTGTGTGAATGAATATGAAATTAGGAATAGGCTAATACTAATACTAGTATTCCCTCCATCTTACATTTTTATTATTAAAATTAAATGCGCGAAAATTAATTAAAAAAAAGTAAATATTATGAATTAAAATGAGAGAAAAAGTAAATGATTGTTGTGAATAGAGAGAAGAGAGAAAAAAATATTTTAAGTAATTAATCATAAATATAAAACGCTAAAAATAACAAATAACTAAAAATTTGAGACAAAAAAAGAAATATAGAACGGGAGAGGTCTGGTCCGTACTGCTAAAATCTTTGTCGGAGGCTCCCTGTCTTTTTCCTACTCCCACACTCTTTTTTATTCTCCCAATTTTTTAATTAATTTTCATTATTCTCTCTTTTGTCTCCACAACACCCCTTTCTATCTTCTACCAAGAAACATTTACCCTCGTCCTTGTCCTCTTCCTCAACTCTATATTCCCCCTCATTTATTAATCTCCTAACAATTACGGAGTATAATTTTTTTATTTCAATGATTGCATTTAGTTAATAAGAATTCAATTATTCGTATAAATTTATAAATATAATTATTTATGGTATTTTTTGTATTGAACAATTAAATATTTTAAATTTTATAATGCTAATCAAATTTTGTAGTTTTAATAAATAAAAAAATAGGTTAAATTATCACCAAAATCAAAACTAGACTCTTCTCAAAACAGCCGGAGTATGGTTATTTCTACACGATGTAGTTATTTTGAAGTTAAACTTTAGTGAAACATTTATGTGAATATTATGTCTTGGGGGAGGGAAAGGTAAAAAGGAAAACCAAATGGAAAAAAAATGCAAATTAATTTCACTGTTATTATAGAGATAATACGAGTGTAAATCCTTTCGGGAAAAAAAAGAAGATAATAAGAGTCTAAATTGAAAAAAAAAAGGGGGACAGGAACAGGTATGACATTTATTAAGGATATAGAATCCTTCTATAGTTAGAATTGTATATTTCTTAGACATTGTATTATTTACTTTCCGAGTATTTGATTTACTTTCATAATAGGATTATTATTGTATAGTTTATAGTTTCCTTATGTAACTAGAATATCTTGGAGAATACTCCACCTCATGTATAAATATCATACTATTGTGATCAATAATATTTGAGTCTCTCATATCAATTATGTCTCTTCATGTATGATTGGCTCTGACTATCTCTTTCTCTAATCTTTGATATGGTATCAAAGCTATGATCCATTATGGGAGTTCTCCACCACAAAAGCTTCCGCCTCCCACTATCAAAATTCTACTATAGCCGCCGCCACATTCTCGTATGAATAATATTAGGGGCACAAAAAAGTCACAAAAATCTTGCTCACAAAATTCTAGGTGAAATGATTTAATTGGTGTTTTTAATTAGAGTGTGCCGGGTCCATTATCGATGCAACCAATAAAATATCGCCACCTCATGTTGTTAGCAAGATTTTGTAAGCTTATCTTGTGCCGCTAGCATCGTTCTTCTCTTATACCAACTTTTTTTTTTCTTTCTTGCCTTGCCTCCAAACAACCCACAAAAAAAGGGGCCCCTCCTTCTACACTGCTGTGGCTTAGAGCCCAATCTAATCACCCTATCTCACTCCCTACTCACTCATTCGGGTAACTAATTTGCTTTTTTTTTTTTTTTTTGCATTTTACTCTTTTTATATTTTTATTTAATAAAGTAGCATAACAGTTTTTTATACTATAAATATATTATATATGAAAAATAATATTTTAATTATAGTTAACTAAAATAGTAAACATCATCTTAACTAAAACCATTAATAGTAAAAATTAATCTATATGATAATATCAATAACTAATACTATTAATAATATTTATTAATATTTATAGTAACTATTATAATTAACTAATACTATTAATAATAATATTAACCTATATAGTAACTACTATGATTAACTAATACTATTAATAGTAAAAATTAATATATATTATAACTGTTATGATTAACTAATACTATTAATAGTAATAGTTAATTTATAAAGTAACCATTATAGTTAACTTGTATTGTAACTATTATTGC
Organism: Campanula takesimana; assembly: GCA_026119855.1. Classification (NCBI taxonomy): domain Eukaryota; kingdom Viridiplantae; phylum Streptophyta; class Magnoliopsida; order Asterales; family Campanulaceae; genus Campanula; species Campanula takesimana. Next base: position 346,254 of record JAOWBW010000341.1, read on the forward strand.
TAATTATACTATTAATAGTAATAGTTATATATTATAGTAACTATTATAGTTGACTAATACTATTAATAGTAATAGTTAACTACTATAGTAACTATTATAGTTAAGTAATACTATGAATAGTAATAGTTAACTACTATAGTAACTATTATAGTTAACTATTACTATTAATAGTAATAGTTAACTCATATCATAACTATTATTATAAGCTAATAGTATTAGCTAATAATGAGAATATCAAAAGTCACACACATTTAGGATAGTGATGATGTGGCTTCACACAAATGAAGCTTTAACATAAGTTTGTCTATGTGTCAAAGCCACAGCTCTCCTCACCAACTTTAATATATATATATATAGATAGATTTCTTCTTATTTAAATATTTTAACTAAATCCTTAAATTCTTTAGATCCCAATTTCTTTAAACCCATATTTTCCCATTTTCCCAACAAATTCATACACATTGTTGCCATCCTTTTTCCCTACACCGTCTGATTAAAGAAAAAAAAACTAATTCCCGTTAAACTTTTCTATATTGTGATCTAGCAACCCAAACAAATGGTTTTCCACCATTAAACTTTTCGTTTTTGACCATTAACTAGCTTGCCTTCTCTTCTTATCAATCAATTTATTTATTTATTTTCTTTTCTTCATTAATTTTTTTTTATCTACTTCTCCTTTAAAAAAAAAAAAAATTAATATCTTTTTCTTACAACAAAAACCAAAACAAATTTTGCCTTAGTAGCGACCAAATTTCTGCCTTTGTAGCACCAATTCCGCCTTTGTAGCGTTCAACCTCTGCCATATTAGCGACCAAAACCTAAAGTCGAAGAAACGTTCAAAGTAAACGTCATTCCAACGTAAAATCGTTTTACGACGTGGTTGGGACGTAAAAAGTAAACATCATTGCAGCGTAAAATCGTCTTGCAACGTAACAAAAATCTCACACGTGAGGGTGCAATCCTACTTGTACAAGGTGACAACTTGTGTTTGACCATTCTTCTTTCTCGTTCGAAGCTCGGTTCATCTCATACTTTCCAAGATTGGACTTTCCTATCGGTCGTCCATCTTGCGGCGGCATATTAAGGATATAGAATCCTTCTATAGTTAGAATTGTATATTTCCTAGACATTGTATTATTTACTTTCCTAGAGTATTTGGTTTACTTTTCTAATAGGATTATTATTGTATAGTTTATAGTTCTGTAACTAAAATAGCTTGGAGAGTACTCCACCACATGTATAAAATCATACTATTGTGATCAATAATATTTGAGTCTCTCATATCAATTATGTCTCTTCATGTATGATTGACTCCGACTATCTCTTTCTCTAATCCTTGACAGCATTTTCATATTCATGAAAAAGTTGAAAAATAAAAGGCTCTTATTTAAAAGAAATTAAAAAAAGAGTTTAATATTAATTAATTAATCCATTATAATTATAGTAACAACTGAAAAGTAATTAATGATTTGTGGAAAAATATATCTGATCCGCTCAAGCTATAGCGCTTTTGGCATATCTCCTTATGTTAAAACAAGTTGCAACAGCCTAAAAATTGACTAGTGCTGTGGATTATATACCACCTTACAGCTTAAACAGAGTTGTTAACTTTAGTTAGTTGAAACTACCCTAATCAATATGATAGTTAATCTGTATTTTAGCCTCCTTAGTCTTTTAACGAAGAAAAATTAGTAAGATTGATGGTGACACATGTTTGGATTAGTATGTAATTAAATTAATTAAATAATGCAACTATCAGTATCATTATCATTATCATTATACAAATAATCCAATATCAATTAAAATTGTCCAAGGAAATCGACATCATTGAAACTTGGTATGTATGTCGGGTTCCTACTTGTCCAAATAAATTTTACCACAAAAATGTGGGTTACTTTTGTTTTATCTTGTTCATGCTTTTGATCCTTGGATTCCTCATAACATGCTTCAAATAGAATTCCCATGAGTAATTTATTTTGTTAATTAATTCCTCGGTATGATCCCAATGAACCTTAATACTGTAGTTTAGTTTAATGGTAGTTAGTACTCCCTCCATTTTATAATATATAACGTTTTAGGAGCAATTTTTTGTTCCAAAATACTTGACGGTTTACTATTATAAAGAAAGAATTACTCTTATTTACCTGTTATACCCCTATTCATTAATTATTAACTATTTCTTTTATAAGCATTTAAATGCCTAGGTAATTGGATACTTTTAGGGGCACATATGTCTTTTTAATATGTATTAATTGCATTTCTTAATACGTGTGAAGAAGTCTAAAACGACATGTATTATGAAACGGAGGGAGTAGCTAGCTAACACTTAGCTCAATAATAATACAAAACTTTTCTATTAAAAAAAAAAACTCAAATTCATTTAAGACAAAAACTTGTGTGAGAACACTCCAACCCGTCTCATGGGTGAGACGGGTCATTTTTTCGACCCATTACCCGAGCCACAACCCTGCTCCAGGACTCATGGGGGGGGCCCTGCCACGTGGCAGCCCCTCATTGGCCCCAAATTTTTTTTTTTTTTTTTTTTTTTTTAAAAATTTATATATTTTTTTTTTGGTTTTTTTTCGGTTTGTGAAAAGTAATAGTTATCATCTCTTAAAGTAATAGTTACCATCTCTTAAAGTAATAGTGTTATTCCTATGTTTTCTTCGTTTACCAAAAGTAATACTTATTATAACTAAAATGTAACAAACGTGTTATTTATATGTAATAGTATTTGTACATAATTGTAATACATATGTATAGATATCTATATGTTTTCAAACAATAAGTTACAATGGGGTCAAATTTATCATGATACATGTAAAAGTATTACATTATCTATAGAAATCTGTTACAATTTCGTCAATCAAAGTGTTACATTTACTTGTATAAACTTACTATTACATTCATATACATAAGTTATTACTTTTCAAATGGGTAAAAACGAGCTTTTGTTTTTTTAAAACAAGTATTACGTTTACTTATGAACAATGTTACTTTAAGAGATGGTAACTATTATTTTTTGCTAAACCACTGAAAAGCCGAAAAAAAAAAAAAAAAAAAAAAAAAAAATCGGCCAATGTTGGGTTGCCACGTGGCGGGTTCGGCCCATGGGTCATGGGGCGACCCGTCTCATGCATGAGACGGATCCCCTTGTTCTCATGGGAGACCACCTCTTCATTTAATAATAAATAAATATTTATTAAGACGGAAGGAAAACTAAACTTAATTTTTAATTATCGTCCGGCCTCTTCGTACAAAGGAGCTAGAAACCTATCAGAATCAAACATGACCGCCTATAGATTTAAACTAACACAAGATTTTGGAGGAAATTAAGATTACAATTTTTTTTTACAAAATTTAAGATAAAATGATTTTGTTGGGAAATTGACCGAATTACCTAAATCTTATTTTGGTTTGGAAAGGGTTGCTATATCCCATATCGGTTAGGTTAGGAAAAGGAATAGTAATCCCACATCGGTCAGGAAGGGGAAAATAAGTGTGCCTCCCCATTATAAATAGGCTTCACTAGTTATGCTTTTAGAGACAACTCAAGAGAGAGTTAGCATAGGCATATAATATAGAGAGAGAAATTGTATGCTTGTATGCGTTGGTCGGGATATTCAAGAGTGTTGAGAGAGAGGGAGTCTCCATTCTTGTAATATCGAAAAGTTTAATATATTTATTGTTGGGTGGAATAGGATTTAAGCCGAACCACAGAAATTTTGTGTGTTTTGTCTTCGATTGTGTGCGTGTGTTATTTTGGATTCTCTTGTTGCGATTTCTCTTGTTGGTGAGCGATCCCAACAAGTGGCATCAGAGCTTGGTTGAAGGAGAGAATTCGCATCGACGGAAGAGATCCAACATCGAAGAAAAACAAGGTAGAAGAATTCTGCTCGGATTTGTTCAGTGCAGCGGTGGGAAAACGAGCGTAGCGCATTCGTTCACCGTTGGATCGTGCTGAAATTTGGCGTGTGGGTTCAGGATCATAAATATTCAATCTGAACGGTGGAGATTGGGTTTTGAGATTCCTAGCATTGGGAAAAGTGTCCGGACAGAAGCAGTAGTGTGAAGAAATTCATATTTTGGAGAATATGGATATTGGTGGATCGAAGTATCAAGTCCCAATTTTCGATGGAAGGATGGATTTCACCGTGTGGCAGATGACAATCCAAGATGTGTTGGTTCAACAGGGTCTTGATGAAGCTTTGGACGAGGACAAGCCGGAAGGGATGAAAGACGCGGATTGGGCGAAGATTCAGAAGAAGGCTTCGAGCACAATCAGGTTAGCACTTGCTCCCGAAATTAAATATAGTGTTTTGAAAGAGAAAAAACCGAGGGGTATTTGGGAGAAACTTGCGAGTATTTATGCATAAAAGTCGTTGACAAATCGCTTATTCTTGAAGATGGATTTGTATTGTTTGAAACTTGATGAAGGTGGTAGTTTGCATGACCATATAAATTCTTTCAGTCAACTAGTAGGTCTATTATCTAATGTTGAAGAGATAATCAAAGATGAGGAGCAAGCATTATTGTTGTTGGCTTCATTACCCATGTCTTACAAGTCGTTTAGGCAGACGATGTTGACAGGTAGGACCACTTTAACATTGGATGATGTTGTTAAAGCATTAAGGGATAATGAAAGGATGTCGAGGAGTGATAGCTTCTCCAATGAGGACAGAGTACTAGTTGTAAAGGGTTCTGAAAGAGGAAGGAGTAATAATCGTGGTGGCACAAATGGGAGAGCAAGGTCTCAATCGAGGGGAGAGAGAGACATGAGTAAGGTTGAGTGCTTCTACTGCGGAGAGACTGGTCATATGCAGATGCGTTGCCCACAATTTCGTGAAGATTTGAAGAGTTTGCGTGGTGTCAAAGGAAAGAAGAAGGTTGAAGATGAGAATGTCAACACAGTTGATGATGATGGTGATTTTCTTTTGACGGAGACGGTGGCTGTTGCTGATTCGATTGATGAGAAGAAGTTGGATTAGGTGTTAGATTCCGCTGCTTCAGTGCATATTTGCAAGGATCGAGATATGTTTGACACTTTGCGAACGGAGGGAGAACTTGGAGAGATCAAAGTAGGGAATGCACAGAAATTGAAGATTGAAGGTGTTGGGAGTGTACGCTTCAAGCTTCATGATGGGACTGTGAAAACCGCTTTGAATGTGAAGTATGTTCCTAGTGCGACTGCGAATTTGCTTTCACTAGGAGTATTGACATCACGTGGATACTGATATGTTGGAAGAAGACAAACGTGCAAAGTGCACAAAGGAAAGCGCATGATTCTTCAAGGGAGAAAAGGTGCAAGGAATATTTGCTACTTGGAGGGTGAATCCTTGCGTAGAAGATCTTTTTGTGATGACAAATAGGAGAGGAAGAAGACTGAAAAAAGGGTGCGTTTCTCAGGCGTTGATGAGATTTGGGAATTTAGGTCAAGGGGATATTTGTTGGAAAATTGACCGAAATTACCTAAATCCTATTTTGGTTTGGAAATGGTTGCTATATCCCATATCGGTTAGGAAAAGGAATAGTAATCCCACATCGGTCAGGAAGGGGAAAATAAGTGTGCCTCTCCATTATAAATAGGCTTCACTAGTTATGTTTTTAGAGACAACTCAAGAGAGAGTTAGCATAGGCATATAATTTAGAGAGAGAAATTGTATGCTTGTATGCGTTGGTGAGGATATTCAAGAGTGTTGAGAGAGAGGGAGTCTCCATTCTTGTAATATCGAAAAGTTTAATATATTTATTGTTGGGTGGAATATGCTTTAAGCCGAACCAGGGAAATTTTGTGTGTTTTGTCTTCGATTGTGTGCGTGTGTTATTTTGGATTCTCTTTTTGCGATTTCTCTTGTTGGTGAGCGATCCCAACAGATTTGACAGTCATTGATCGGATACTCAACCAATGAATATTGAGGCCTACAAACACAACATTTAATCAATAACTGTCAAATAATTTTCAATCCAAAATTTCATAAATATTTTTTGTAACTTTAGTAGTACTCTTAAATGTAACCCAAACAATATATAAATGTAATTATCATTTATACTGAAATGTAATACTCCCTCCGTCCCAATTTAAAGTTCCTAATTTAACTTTGCACGGAGATTAAGAAAAAAATAAATGTTGTAAGTATGAAAAGTAAAGTGGAGAGAGAAAGTGGATATGGAGTTTTTGTTGTCAGAATGACAAGTGGGTCCCACTTTCCATTTTTGATAATAAAGCAAAGTAAGAACCTTAAATTGGGACAGACTAAAAAGGAAAGTAAGAACCTTAAAGCGGGACAGAGGGAGTAGTGCTTTTGCAAAAATGTAAAATATTGTGTATTTTGATTTAATTTTTTGAAATAAAGTAACATTTGAAAAGTAACAACTCATATACATGAATGTGACAAGTAAATGTAACACTTTAATAAAAGAAATTATAACATATTTCTATAGATAATGTAATACTTTTACATGTAATAGTGTAATACTAATAAAGTGTTTTAGCTCTAAAAATGTAAATGGTTGAATTATTAATTTTTCTATACATGCATATGTGTTACAATTATGTATAAACACTGAAAGAAATTATGCGGCTAGGACTGTTCTGGGAACCAACCAACTTTGAGTACAACTGTGTTGACAGTTGTCCTGTCAATTGGCGAAACTCAGAAACGCAGAAAAACAGAAAAACCCAGAAAACGCAGCGGATTAAAAACGAATATAAATAAACACTTCAGCAAGAAACGTCTTGCTGAAAAACTTTCATTACTAAAACTCTTTCAGAGTACAAAAAGATGAAAGAAACAAAAACAATTAAAAGATCAAAACCTATTCTATCTTGAATAGACTAAACATAAAAATACTTGAACTCTTAATGAATAAGAACTTCAAGAACAATGAGAACTCTCTCTGAATAATTCTGTGAAGCAGCGTTTAATGGACTGATTGAGATCGCCATATTTATAAGACCTATTGATAGCTATTTTCGTGGAGATCTTTACCAATCATCCCATCTCCTTTTTTAAATAGAGTCATTCCTTTTCTAAAATACAAAGACACACAACTTACCAAAGATAAACATTAGTAGGTTAGTGAAATAAATCTTAACTAAAATAAATAATCCTAATATAAACTATTCCTAAATAATTACAACCAATTCCTAAATTAAATAAACTCTAAACTAATTATTTACAATAATTATTATCAGAATCACAAAGATACATAAAAATAAGTAAATGACTATTTCATACTCTTTCAATCTCCCCCTATCTTTGTGGTTCTGATCAAAACATCCAAAACAATAATCTTGTCACGCCCCGGAAATTCTAAAAATCCATAAATATAAAATTTACATAATATACATCTCAAAAAATGCTAAATACCAAACCGGCGCGTGAATTCAACTATAAAACCAATACCATCAGACATCACCTCCACGAGATAAAAACTCGGAGACTAGAAACAAATGCGGAAGCAAGAACAACTTATTAATAATACAACAACTCAACGGGTAACGGTATTTGTACAACACTGTACTACCTCGATCTCACAACAAAATACATAAAGGCTCCGAAGAGAAACTACCCCAAAGGAAGTCAACCTGCTCAGAAGATTCTCGCTACAACGGACCTCACAACGCTACCACTTGCTTTCCTGGGGGGGGGGGGTTAAGGAAAACAACAAAGATAAAAAGAAACGGGGTGAGATAAAATCCCAGTAAGTTACTAATGCAGCTACAAGGCATAATATCATGCAAAACAACAATATAACTGAACAGGTAAATCATATAACAACAAATGAGAAGCTCCTTATCGCCAACCGTCCCATACCAGTTGGAAATAACGACTAACTCATCATGCAGCACACAAGACTGAAATAAACACGTTACAAAGGATACTGAGCCAAGGTTTCACCAATCGGATATAACAAAGAAGCCTCTGCGCAGAACCAACCCATCAACCAATCAATCAATCTTCGTAGTAGCACAAACGGCTGAAGATAAGAACCCGGTCAGAATCAACCAATCAATCCATCAACCATAGCAGCATAACAGCTGAAGAGAACCTCGGACAGAACCGACTAATCAATCAATCAACCAATCTTCGTAGTAGCATAAACAGCTAAAGATCACAACCTCGGTACCGGAACCATAACAATGCAACATGTCACAAAGGACAGGGGAGATGACACAAAGTCAAAACCCAAAAAGTTAGCTAGACTACTTCCGAAGGAAGCTAGCTCATCCCAACTAAGGCCAATCTGGAAGAGGAAAAGAGGGCAAAACAATGGATCACATTATAATGGACTCGGCTCGTTGCCAATATAATCTTCCCCATCGCCCGACACAACCACAAATGCCAGCTGGGCTTTCAAATAAACGCTAAGAAATAACACTAGCTCGGTAAACAATTAATTATTCCAAAGTAGGGAACCATACCAATTAATCACCATAAAGATGCAAACGATTACTCATGAAGAGTTCAACAACAATGAACACAAGAAGTTTCTCATAAAGGAGTCCAACAACGATAAACGAGATTGCTCATAGAGAGCCCAACAACATTGACCATTAAAACATGATGACTCCAAGATAAGGCACATACCAAACACATCCTAAAGATGATACTCACAAGTTACTCATAAAGAGCACAACCCAAACGGTCGCTCACAAATAGTAGAATGACTATTACCAAAACGACCCTAAACGATACTCATAAAGAGTACTATGACAATGAACTCAACCATCTCTTACACTTGGAATTCCAAATAGGAAAACCGAATAAATATACCTTAAAGCTAATCAACACCGTAGGTACCCAATCACCAATTCACGTCTTACATCCGTTCATCAACGAACCAATTTATAACACTCGAACGAACCCAAAAGGTTACACCTATTCATATGTTATCACATACGGACCAAACCCAACACTTTGGTGTTCCATAACAACCCTCCAGATACTATAGGATATCACCTAAAACCTAGACCAAGTCTTATCCAAAAATCAATTCCATTGGCACAATCATGAACACCTCATAAGATGACCAAACATTCCAAACAATACTTAGACTAATTCCATAACACAATTTCTCACAACGGAACCACTTTACAACCCTAGAGTGTTCCACTATGCTCATACAAGTTAAATAGAATAGTACTCAAAACCTAGACCAATTCTAAATGTTTTTGTGTTATGAAACACTTACTGAGAGCTCGACCTAATATGAACCTGAAACTCAATTAAATAAACCCACTCATCTCGAAGTACTCAAGGAGATATTTAAAACGATAGTTTACATGTTTAAAACGAAGTCCGGATGAAGAAGTTATGGCCTCCGGAAGATTGAGCGTAAAACGGACAGCCTGGGGAAAAGGGAAGGGGGGGGTGCGCACGCCTCCCTTAAAAGGCGCGCCTCCTTTGATCAGAAGTTCTGAGTTTTGAAGCATAAGAGGGTGCGCACGCCTCCCTTAAAAGGGTGCGCGCGCCACCTTGTTCGGAGGGACCAAATCATCATTTTTTCTGGGTTTGAGCTACTTTTCTTACCATTTCACAACCCAATCAAAATCAACACTTCTAAATAGCATAATAATGAACCAAAACAGCATATATGCCTACAATAGACTTATTTTACAACCCAAACAATCCCAGCCAAGAGATGATTCAAACACCCAAATTTCACAAAAATGGATAATTTACAAATAAATTCCAAATCAACCAAAGAAGCCGTATATATCAACTAGAGCATCAATGGAGTTAAAGATGAACATTTTTAGCATAATTGGGGGAAAAGTAACTTACCTGGAATTTATCAAAGATGACGGAATTCGAATTTTCTTAGCTCTATACGATCCTATCGACGATCTAAGCATTTTTCATAAAATGAGCAATAAGAAATAGTGAGAGGAAGATGATCAAAAGAAGGAAAAAAAATGAGAGGGAGTATTCTTACCTTTTCTTGCAACAATGGAGAGAAAGAGAGATGATTGAGTGTGTGTGTGTGTGTGTGTGTGCAGGAGAGTGAGGGAGGGAGGGGGAAGTAGTTAAGATATTAAAGAAAAGTTTCACAATTAACCCCTCCACTACCCCATTGAACACATAAACCCTTTTCAACTAAATCCCCTATCTTCATACTTAAGCACAATTGATTAATTTAAAATGCTAGACATAAAATATTAAGAAACACAAAATGCACCCATAAATAATTAAATAAATATTTATTACTAAGAAAATAGAGAAGGGTTTTCGGGTCGTTACAATCTACCCTCCTTAAAAAATATTCGCCCGCGAATTCACTTATCAAAAATCATCACACGCAATCACAACAAGGCTACAAAATATCGATTCTCATATAGTACTCATAACCCCAAATCAAGTACCTATTAAAGATTTCAGACATCGATTCCATGACTCAAATAAACCCACACATATTGAACACATATATATATCAAGCATATTCATATCAAACATCCTAAAGTTAACTTCCTCTTTCATCCCGAATTTCACATTCTCAAGACTAACACTTGTTCACCAATTCTGAGACATAGCTGATTTTATCCTAATTAGCATTACGCTCACCACCAACCCTTAAATCATCAACATCCATAAGTTTTACTTTTCCGGTTCATCCGTACGCATTGACGATCTAGACATCATCCCAAGTAATCATACTACTACCCGAACAAATAAGAGAAGGAATAGGGCTAACGATTATTGTCACCCAATGACTCAATGATATACTCAAAACTTTGCCGTCATCAACTATCCGATCAAATGAGATTCCATTACCACACTCACTTCCTCATGAGATAAAACATAATACAGTCATAATCTTTGAATTTCTCAAACTACTTGCATTTCCTCATACTTAGTTTTCTAAGGAAATATATCCATCAACTTTTGATAGTCTGTCATGAACGTTTCAACTTGGTCCCAAAAATGAAATAAAATGTATAATCCTCTAAGTCAATATCCATAAAATCACAACCAATCCCAAGTCATAGGTAGTTCCATTTATTAAGCGTTAATCCTCGAAGCATGTACAACTACTTTATTGCCCAAAATCGTTGCGTACCTCCATCTCTATTTGGAAGCATCACTAGAGGTAATGGATTTATCAATTTTCACTATAATGGAAAACTTAACATATCTCCAAGAAAACATAACACTGATCACACCTTTTAAGATAACAGTGATACCAGCCCAAACCACGAAACTACATTAATACCGAAATTATTATCATTATATTACTCCAATCCTTGAAAGTTTAAAACAGTTCCAAGTACTCAGTAGTCCGCAAAACAATCCAAATTTTATCTTCAAAACATTTCCTCTAACTCCCATTTAAGTTAATAATCTGTGCTTATATACCCAAATGAATTTTAACAAATTCTAAATCTTCAATGGCTAACCCAATTTAGTCTCACGTATACATTTATTAACCCAATATTACTTATTCTCAACAGTATTACCAATCATAATAATCCAATTAGCGAATAACATTTCAACTGACCAAATGCAAAATCATAGCATCCTTTAATATGCCCAAGTATCTATACCCAATTTCCTTTAGAAATCCTTAATCCAAACGAGGACGCCACCAAGAAAAGATTCAGAACCATGTGACAACTGTTCACTAAAACCCAAAAATGCCTTTAATATTGTTCGAAGAATTCTGACCTTCTCTAAATATGTCTAGTCCTTTAAACTTAACGCGCTCACCATCATTAATGATTATAACTTCCACAATATACTCATAACTCGTATTGCTTTAACTCAACTCCAGTCATGTATTAAAATGATCCCAAAAGTATCATAACTCAACTTCTTAATATGACCCATAATAAATTAAGTATTTTCTCATACTAAACAATTCCGATGCACTCACGTAGATGTACAAAAAGTAAAGAAAAATCTCCTATCAAGAAATTCTCACATTGAATCTTTAACTCTTTTAACCCAACCGATACTATATATTCACTGATTCACCTATCAGTATTATAGCCCATATCAACTCAACATATAACCCAAGTTCCCTATCGGTCAAGCGACATATCGCACCCAGCATAAATTATATTCAAGACTCCAACATTAGCATTGCCAACTGAATAAGCTAAATTCCCAGCACAACCTTATAATAAAGATTTTCTGATTTTCAATATAGAACCTGAACATTATATATATGCTTAGTATGCTCCTAAACAAGTCAAACACACTAATATGGAATTATTCACCACCTATCGATGGCACCCAAGAAATTCGAGACACATTGAAAGCTAGGCCATACTACTTAACTCGTCAATATCCTGTATAGGTGACATAACCAAATCACCTTACCTCTATCAGTAGCAATCACTAAATTTCGTACTCGAGAATACACCTCAAGATAAATCACTTAATGAGAACAAACATACGAATATAGCACAAGACATTTCCACTTTACGAAATAGGTACGTCCAAGCCTTCAAAACTCGAACTCTCGATTCTCAAGCCAACTAACCCCAATGGAACCAACACTATTGACACCAATCGTATACTTGATATACCACAAGAGAAGAAACACTCGACTTCAATATCACGACTCATAACTCAACCAACTTCTACCTTAACATCATCTTTCAAGAAAACTTAGTTTCCTAAACCGTTCAAAGTTATAACACCCAAGTATTGAAACCTATTCAATATCAGAGTTCTTATTATCCTTCAAGATCTAAAACCATTGCTCTAATACCAACTGTCACGCCCCGGAAATTCTAAAAATCCATAAATATAAAATTTACATAATATACATCTCCAAAAATGCTAAATACCAAACCGGCGCGTGAATTCAACTATAAAACCAATACCATCAGACAACACCTCCACGAGATAAAAACTCGGAGACTAGAAACAAATGCGGAAGCAAAAACAACTTATTAATAATACAACAACTCAATGGGTAACGGTATTTGTACAACACTGTACAACCTCGATCTCACAACAAAATACTTAAAGGCTCCGAAGAGCAACTACCCCAAAGGAAGTCAACATGCTCAGAAGATTCTCGCTACAACGGACCTCACAACGCTACCACTTGCTTTCCTGGGGGGGGGGGAGGGTTAAGGAAAACAACAAAGATAAAAAGAAACGGGGTGAGATAAAGTCTCAGTAAGTTACTAATGCAGCTACAAGGGATAATATCATGCAAAACAACGATATAACTGAACAGGTAAATCATATAACAACAAATGAGAAGCTCCTTATCGCCAACCGTCCCATACCAGTTGGAAATAACGACTAACTCATCATGCAGCACACAAGACTGAAATAAACACGTTACAAAGGATACTGAGCCAAGGTTTCACCAATCGGATATAAAAAAGAAGCCTCTGCGCAGAACCAACTCATCAACCAATCAATCAATCTTTGTAGTAGCACAAACGGCTGAAGATAAGAACCCAGTCAGAATCAACCAATCAATCCATCAACCATAGCAGCATAACAGCTGAAGAGAACCTCGGACAGAACCGACTAATCAATCAATCAACCAATCTTCGTAGTAGCATAAACAGCTGAAGATCACAACCTCGGTACCGGAACCATAACAATGCAACATGTCATAAAGGACAGGGAAGATGACACAAATTCAAAACCTAAAAAGTTAGCTAGACTACTTCCGAAGGAGGCTAGCTCATCCCAACCAAGGTCAATCAGGAAGAGGAAAATAAGGGCAAAACAATGGATCACATTATAATGGACTCGGCTCGTTGCCATTATAATCTTCCCCATCGCCCGACACAATCACAAATGCCAGCTGGGCTTTCAAATAAACGCTAAGAAATAACACTAGCTCGGTAAACAATTAATGATTCCAAAGTAGGGAACCATACCAATTAATCACCATAAAGATGCAAATGATTACTCATGAAGAGTTCAACAACAATGAACACAAGAAGTTTCTCATAAAGGAGTCCAACAACGATAAACGAGATTGCTCATAGAGAGCCCAACAACATTGACCATTAAAACATGATGACTCCAATATAAGGCACATACCAAACACATCCTAAGTATGATACTCACAAGTTACTCAAAAAGAGCACAACCCAAACGGTCGCTCACAAATAGTACATTGAATATTACCAAAATGACCCTAAACGTCTACTCATAAAGAGTACTATGACCATGAAATCAACCATCTCTTACACTTGGAATTCCAAATAGGAAAACCGAATAAATATACCTTAAAGTTAATCAACACCGTAGGTACCCAATCACCAATTCACGTCTTACATCCGTTCATCAACGAACCAATTCTTAACACTCGAACGAACCCAAAAGGTTACACCTATTCATATGTGATCACATACGGACCAAACCCAACACTTTGGTGTTCCATAACAACCCTCTAGATACTATAGGATATCACCTAAAACCTAGACCAAGTCTTATCCAAAAATCAATTCGATTGGCACAATCATGAACACCTCATAAGATGACCAAACATTCCCAAACAATACTTAGACTAATTCCATAACACAATTTCTCACAACGGAACCACTTTACAACCCTAGAGTGTTCCACTATGCTCATACAAGTTAAATAGAATAGTACTCAAAACCTAGACCAATTCTAAACGTTTTTGTGTTATGAAACACTTACTAAGAGATCGACCTAATCTGAACCTGAAACTCAATTAAATAAACCCACTCATCTCGAATTACTCAAAGAGATCTTCAAAACTATAGTTTACACGTTTAAAACGGAGTCCGGATGAAGAAGTTATGGCCTCCGGAAGATTGAGCGTAAAACGGACAACCTGGGGAAAAGGGAAGGAGGGGTGCGCACGCCTCCCTTAAAAGGGTGCGCGCGCCTCCTTTGATCAGAAGTTCTGAGTTTTGAAGCATAAGAGGGTGCGCACGCCTCCCTTAAAAGGGTGCGCGCGCCACCTTGTTCGGAGGGACCAAATCATCCATTTTTTCTGGGTTTGAGCTACTTTTCTTACCATTTCACAACCCAATCAAAATCAACACTTCTAAATAGCATAATAATGAACCAAAACAGCATATATGCCTACAATAGACTTATTTTACAACCCAAACAATCCCAGCCAAGAGATGATTCAAACACCCAAATTTCACAAAAATGGATAATTTACAAATAAATTCCAAATCAACCAAAGAAGCCGTATATATCAACTAGAGCATCAATGGAGTTAAAGATGAACATTTTTAGCATAATTGGGGGAAAAGTAACTTACCTGGAATTTATCAAAGATGACGGAATTCGAATTTTCTTAGCTCTATACGATCCTATCGACGATCTAAGCATTTTTCATAAAATGAGCAATAAGAAATAGTGAGAGGAAGATGATCAAAAGAAGGAAAAAATGAGAGGGAGTATTCTTACCTTTTCTTGCAACAATGGAGAGAAAGAGAGATGATTGAGTGTGTGTGTGTGTGTGTGTGTGCAGGAGAGTGAGGGAGGGAGGGGGAAGTAGTTAAGATATTAAAGAAAAGTTTCACAATTAACCCCTCCACTACCACATTGAACACATAAACCCTTTTCAACTAAATCCCCTATCTTCATACTTAGCACAATTGATTAATTTAAAATGCTAGACATAAAATATTAAGAAACACAAAATGCACCCATAAATAAATAAATAATTAAATAAATATTTATTACAAAGAAAATAGAGACTGGTTTTCGGGTCGTTACAATCTACTCTCCTTAAAAAGAATTCGCCCGCGAATTCACTTATCAAAAATCATCACACGCAATCACAACGAGGCTACAAAATATCGATTCTCATATAGTACTCATAACCCCAAATCAAGTACCTATTAAAGATTTCAGACATCGATTCCATGACTCAAATAAACCCACACATATTGAACACATATATATATCAAGCATATTCATATCAAACATCCTAAAGTTAACTTCCTCTTTCATCCCGAATTTCACATTCTCAAGACTAACACTTGTTCACCAATTCTGAGACATAGCTGATTTTATCCTAATTAGCATTACGCTCACCACCAACCCTTAAATCATCAACATCCATAAGTTTTACTTTTCCGGTTCATCCGTACGCATTGACGATCTAGACATCATCCCAAGTAATCATACTACTACCCGAACAAATAAGAGAAGGAATAGGGCTAACGATTATTGTCACCCAATGACTCAATGATATACTCAAAAACTTACCGTCATCAACTATCCGATCAAATGAGATTCCACTACCACACTCACTTCCTCATGAGATAAAACATAATACAGTCATAATCTTTGAATTTCTCAAACTACTTGCATTACCTCATACTTAGTTTTCTAAGGAAATATATCCATCAACTTTTGATAGTCTGTCATCAACGTTTCAACTTGGTCCCAAAAATGAAATAAAATGTATAATCCTCTAAGGCAATATCCATAAAATCACAACCAATCCCAAGTCATAGGTAGTTCCATTTATTAAGCGTTAATCCTCGAAGCATGTACAACTACTTTATTGCCTAAAATCGTTGCTTACCTCCATCTCTATTTGGAAGCATCACTAGAGGTAATGGATTTATCAATTTTCACTATAATGGAAAACTTAACATATCTCCAAGAAAACATAACACTGATCACACCTTTTAAGATAACAGTGATACCAGCCCAAACCACGAAACTACATTAATACCAAAATTATTATCATTACATTACTCCAATCCTTGAAAGTTTAAAACAGTTCCAAGTACTCAGTAGTCCGTAAAACAATCCAAATTTTATCTTCAAAAGATTTCCTTTAACTCCCATTTAAGTTAATAATCTGTGCTTATATACCCAAATGCATTTTAACAAATTCTAAATCTTCAATGGCTAACCCAATTTAGTCTCACGTATACATTTATTAACCCAATATTACTTATGCTCAACAGTATTACCAATCATAATAATCCAATTAGCGAATAACATTTCAACTGACCAAAAGCAAAATCACAGCATCCTTTAATATGCCCAAGTATCTATACCCAATTTCATTTACAAATCCTTAATCCAAACGAGGACGCCACCAAGAAAAGATTCAGAACCATGCGACAACTGTTCACTAAAACCCGAAAATGCCTTTAATATTGTTCGAGGAATTCTCACATTCTCTAAATATGTCTAGTCCTTTAAACTTAACGCGCTCACCATCATTAATGATTATAACTTCCACAATATACTCATAACTCGTATTGCTTTAACTCAACTCCAGTCATGTATTAAAATGATCCCAAAAGTATCATAACTCAACTTCTTAATATGACCCATAATAAATTAAGTATTTCCTCATACTAAACAATTCCGATGAACTCACGTAGATGTACTAAAAGTAAAGAAAAATCTCCTACCAAGAAATTCTCACATTGAATCTTTAACTCTTTTAACCCAACCGATACTATATGTTCACGGATTCACCTATCAGTGTTATAGCCCATATTAACTCATCATATAAACCAAGTTCCCTATCGGTCAAGCGACATATCGCACCCAGTATAAATTATACTCAAGACTCCAATATTAGCATTGCCAACTGAATAAGCTAAATTCCCAGCACAACCTTATAATAAAGATTTTCTGATTTTCAATATAGAACCTGAACATTATATATATACTTAATATGCTCCTAAACAAGTCAAACACACTAATATGGAATTATTCACCACCTGTCAATGGCACCCAAGAAATTCGAGACACATTGAAAGCTAGGCCATACTACTTAACTCGTTAATATCCTGTATAGGTGACATAACCAAATCACCTTACCTCTATCAGTAGCAATCACTAAATTTCGTACTCGAGAATACACCTCAACATAAATCACTTAATGAGAACAAACATACGAATATAGCACAAGACATTTCCACTTTACGAAATAGGTACGTCCAAGCCTTCAAAACTCGCACTCTCGATTCCCAAGCCAACTAACCCCAATGGAACCAACACTATTGACACCAATCCTATACTTGATATACCACAAGAGAAGAAACACTCTACTTCAATATCACGACTCATAACTCAACCAACTTCTACCTTAACCTCATATTTCAAGAAAACTTAGTTTCCTAAACCGCTCAAAGTTATAACACCCAAGTATTGAAACCTATTCAATATCAGAGTTCTTATTCTCCTTCAAGATCTAAAACCATTGCTCTAATACCAACTGTCACCCCCCGAAATTTCTAAAAATCCATAAATATAAAATTTACATTATATACATCTCCAAAAATGCTAAATACCAAACCGGCGCGTGAATTCAACTATAAAACCAATACCATCAGACAACCCCTCCACGAGATAAAAACTCGGAGACTAGAAACAAATGAAGAAGCAAGAACAACTTATTAATAATACAACAACTCAACGGGTAACGGTATTTGTACAACACTGTACTACCTCGATCTCACAACAAAATACATAAAGGCTCCGAAGAGCAACTACCCCAAAGGAAGTCAACATGCTCAGAAGATTCTCGCTACAACGGACCTCACAACGCTACCACTTGCTTTCCTGGGGGGGGTTAAGGAAAACAACAAAGATAAAAAGAAACGGGGTGAGATAAAATCCCAGTAAGTTACTAATACAGCTACAAGGCATAATATCATGCAAAACAACGATATAACTGAACAGGTAAATCATATAACAACAAATGAGAAGCTCCTTATCGCCAACCGTCCCATACCAGTTGGAAATAACGACTAACTCATCATGCAGCACACAAGACTGAAATAAACACGTTACAAAGGATACTGAGCCAAGGTTTCACCAATCGGATATAACAAAGAAGCCTCTGCGCAGAACCAACCCATCAACCAATCAATCAATCTTCGTAGTAGCACAAACGGCTGAAGATAAGAACCCGGTCAGAATCAACCAATCAATCCATCAACCATAGCAGCATAACAGCTGAAGAGAACCTCAGACAGAACCGACTAATCAATCAATCAACCAATCTTCGTAGTAGCATAAACAGCTGAAGATCACAACCTCGGTACCGGAACCATAACAATGCAACATGTCACAAAGGACAGGGGAGATGACACAAAGCCAAAACCCAAAAAGTTAGCTAGACTACTTCCGAAGGAAGCTAGCTCATCCCAACCAAGGCCAATATGGAAGAGGAAAATAAGGGCAAAACAATGGATCACATTATAATGGACTCGGCTCGTTGCCAATATAATCTTCCCCATCGCCCGACACAACCACAAATGCCAGCTGGGCTTTCAAATAAACGCTAAGAAATAACACTAGCTCGGTAAACAATTAATGATTCCAAAGTAGGGAACCATACCAATTAATCACCATAAAGATGCAAACGATTACTCATGAAGAGTTCAACAACAATGAACACAAGAAGTTTCTCATAAAGGAGTCCAACAACGATAAACGAGATTGCTCATAGAGAGCCCAAAAACATTGACCATTAAAACATGATGACTCCAAGATAAGGCACATACCAAACACATCCAAAAGATGATACTCACAAGTTACTCACAAAGAGCACAACCCAAATGGTCGCTCACAAATAGTACAATGAATATTACCAAAATGACCCTAAACGTCTACTCATAAAGAGTACTATGACCATGAACTCAACCATCTCTTACACTTGGAATTCCAAATAGGAAAACCGAATAAATATACCTTAAAGCTAATCAACACCGTAGGTACCCAATCACCAATTCACGTCTTACATCCGTTCATCAACGAACCAATTTTTAACACTCGAACGAAACCAAAAGGTTACACCTATTCATATGTGATCACATACGGACCAAACCCAACACTTTGGTGTTCCATAACAACCCTCTAGATACTATAGGATATCACCTAAAACCAAGACCAAGTTTTATCCAAAAATCAATTCGATTGGCACAATCATGAACACCTTATAAGATGACCAAACATTCCTAAACAATACTTAGACTAATTCCATAAAACAATTGCTCACAACGGAACCACTTTACAACCCTAGAGTGTTCCACTATGCTCATACAAGTTAAATAGAATAGTACTCAAAACCTAGACCAATTCTAAACGTTTTTGTGTTATGAAACACTTACTGAGAGCTCGACCTAATCTGAACCTGAAACTCAATTAAATAAACCCACTCATCTCAAAGTACTCAAGGAGATATTTAAAACGATAGTTTACACATTTAAAACGGAGTACGGATGAAGAAGTTATGGCCTCCGGAAGATTGAGCGTAAAACGGACAACCTGGGGAAAAGGGAAGGGGGGGGGGTGCGCACGCCTCCCTTAAAAGGGTGCGCGCGCCTCCTTTGATCAGAAGGTCTGAGTTTTGAAGCATAAGAGGGTGCGCACGCCTCCCTTAAAAGGGTGCGCACGCCTCCTTGCCTGGAGGGACCAAATCAGCCATTTTTTCAGGGTTTGAGCTACAAAAGACTTATTTTACAACCCAAACAATCCAAGCCAAGAGATGATTAAAACACCCAAATTTCACAAAAATGGATAAATTACAAATAAATTCCAAATCAACCAAAGAAGCCATATATATATCAACTAGAGCATCAATGGAGTTAAAGATGAACATTTTTAGCTTAAATGGGGGAAAAGTAACTTACCTGGAATTTATCAAAGATGACGGAATTCGAATTTTCTTAGCTCTATAAGATCCTATCGACGATCTAAGCATTTTTCATAAAATGAGCAATAATAAATAGTGAGAGGAAGATGATCAAAAGAAAGAAAAAAAATGAGAGGGAGTATTCTTACCTTTTCTTGCAACAATGGAGAGAAAGAGAGATGATTGAGTGTGTGTGTGTGTGTGTGTGTGCAGGAGAGTGAGGGAGGGAGGGGGAAGTAGTTAAGATATTAAAGAAAAGTTTCACAATTAACCCCTCCACTACGACATTGAACACATAAACCCTTTTCAACTAAATCCCCTATCTTCATACTTAGCACAATTGATTAATTTAAAATGCTAGACATAAAATATTAAGAAACACAAAATGCACCCATAAATAAATAAATAATTAAATAAATATTTGTTACTAAGAAAATAGAGACGGGTTTTCGGGTCGTTACAAATCTTTCCCCCTGAATTTTTACATTGGATTCTAGTCCTCCTAAATACATCTTTAGAACACATCTTTCTCCCCCTGAATATGAAAACCACATCTTTCTCCCCCTTTTTGAGAAGAACCATTAAACACAAAGAAAGAAAATTTTGAATATCTTCCACTCCCCCTAAATTTGAATCTCCCCAACAAAAATACCTCTAAGAGCATCATCAATCTCAACTCACATCTCAGCAAACCTTTATAGACCAGCGAGTTCTGCAGACTTACCAGATGACTTACCAGTTGACTGTATAATTGACTGTACAGTTGATTGTCCAGTTGTCCGCACACTTTCACGAACAAGTTGCTTAGCACCAGCTGGATGCTTAACAACAAAAATGCCTGAGCTTGATCAGAGCAGTGGAAAACAATCATTTTGTGTCACACAGAATCACTTAGAGTTTCTCCTGAATTCTCGGATTTATCTGGAAAAAATGTTAGAGAGAGTGCATTTGCAGAATAGGAACATGATGAGATGAGAGAAATGTAGCTAGTAAACATGAGGAAGAAGATACACTAAACCACAATTCACAACTAGAATTGACATGGAGGAAATATCACGGGAGGACAGAGATTTTTCCTAAGAACTCGGGTAGGCCAAGGAGTAGAGAACCGAGTGACTTTGAAGTACCCATTTGAATTCCAAAACAAACAAGGATTTTGATTTTAAAATTCAAACTTTTTCCATGTTTTGTGATAAATTATCCGTCCCAGAATTAGAACTTACCAAATTCAACTGAATCCATTTATCCACAATGTACCATAATTTTCACTAACTGCACAATGAAACTTGAACATCACGCCATTAGATTATCGTTAATCACATGAAAAGCATCAATCTTTAACACATAACAACAACAATTCAATTTACTGATGGAAATACCAAGGAGAGAAAAAAAAAACTTAGAAAAATTATGCCGAAACACACAAGTGAAGATTGTCTCAATTTTGGTGTGACATAGTATGGTCAACTCAGTTCATGACTCGGTTTCAACTCACAAGAATTCAATGAGATTCACCTTCAATCATGCAGCCTCTAGAACACTCCCTTTGAAGGCTTATGACTTATGAATCAGTTACGGGGAGGAGATTTTCACTCTCCCAATACAGTGTTACACTGATTCTCAAGTTATGTATAAATACACGTCAGCACATTGCCTAAATAAGTAGTAACTTCAAAGACTGGTGGCAGCTTGTTTTCACCGTAACCTTAGATTGAGTGCCCACTCCATGATAAACAACACGAAGGAATTAACAAGACAATTTTCATTATCAGGTTAAGAAGGGTCTCACATTTAAGGGTCAAAACTCGGAGTCAAGGAACTGAAGAAGACCAAGTGATCACAAAAGACAATCGTGCAAGGAATGAATGCAGTTTTTTTTTTTTTTTTTTTTTTTTTTGTGACTGTAATATACAATTATACAGTTATGCAGTCAGTTGTCTGCACACTTGTGTAGTCAACTGATATCACATAGTCCGAGAGAAAATCTCTTGAAATCTAAAGGCTTGGTAAAGATATCAGCAAGTTGATCTGTTGTGCTTACATGTTCTAGAGTAATGATTTTTTGATCAACGAGATATCTAATAAAATGGTGCCTAATATCTATGTGCTTTGTTACGAAATATTGTACCGGATTCTTGGCAATATTCAAAGACATTAAGCTATCACAAAATACGGTCAAGATTTCACTTCTATGACCATAATCCTTGATTATCTGGTTCATCCTCAACAATTGAGTACAACAAGTAACAACTACCATATATTCAGTATTAGATGGCCTACGAACCAAGAACCTAACATCTTTCCTTTCAAATTTTACCACTTCCTCTTGCATGACATTGTTCCAATTATTAACTTTTAAAATTTCTGACTCATCCTCATGCTTAAAATTAGCAACGAGACAACAAGAGCTTACCTGATGCTACGCGGATTGCATGCATACCAAACCGGCTAATTCCCGGTAATTTATTCGTTTCCCTCTTGTTTTTATTCCTTCATCCACTCCCCCAATGACCTGGGAAGTTAGATGATCTCCTTGTATGCTTACAGCATCATCATTACCTCTGCTTACTTGATCTTCAATGATTTCAGAATCTGAACCAGAATCAGCTGCGTTCTGACCATCTGTCATGTCAGTTGACTGTTCATTTTGACCGTCAGTTGTCCTCACAGTTGGTGCATCTGCAGATTCTATCGTGGATTTAGGTTCAGATTCATCATTAATCCTTTCATGCTCCCAAGTGCAACCTGAAACATCATCCTCAACACAATTGACAATAAGATCAGGAGCATTATCAAAAATTGAGTTAAAACGTGAATGATTTTCAACCAACTTGTAACAATGATCATAGGATCTTACACCTTTCAAAACACATCTGTTTGAATCATCGAAGACCTCACAGATCTTCTTATCAAACTTGACATGTAGATCATCATCACACAATTGGCTTATGCTAATTAGGTTTGCCTTTAGCCCATCAACATGCAAGACATTATGCACGTTAGGCAAACCATTAACATTCAGATTACCTTTTCCAATTACCTCACCTTGAGCACCTTCACCAAAATTGACTTTTCCACCTTTAAAGGCTTCATAGTCTTTGAAATTCTCAAGAGAGCCAGTCATGTGGCGGGAGCAGCCACTGTCAAAGTACCAGGCTCCTTCCACACTGCTCTTCAAGGAGGTAAACCCCAATTGACACTTTAGAGTGTCCTTTCTTACCCATGTGGCTTTTGGAGCAGACTGTTGTTGACTGGGCAGTTGTGACTCCAACTGTGCTCACAGTTGTCTTGTCAAGTGGCCGCTGTTCTTCTCCAAGCCAAGTTCCTGTTTCAACTTGTAACAAAATGGACGTATATGTCCAGGGGCAAAACAATGGTGACACACGTATCTCCTTTTTCTATTTCTTCTATTTTTGTGAGGAGACACGTGATTAACATTAAATCTCTCATTGTTTTTCGAAGTGCCTCACCTTCCTTAACAAACACTGGATCTCCATAGCCTAAACCTGATTTTCCTTGGTTCCCCATGTTCAGAACTTCTTCAAATTTAGCCTTGCCATTGTTAAGTTTATTTAGTGTAATGGTTTCTTTTTCAAGATTGCTTTTATATTTCTCACATTCATTGTCTTTTTTTGGTAAGCATGACTTCTAACCTAGCTATGGAGTCCTTTTGAGTATCACATTCACTCGACAACCTCTCATTCTCAGACTTTAATTTCAGATAATCAGAGGTGAGTTTTTCATTTACCTTCTTGAACTCCTTGAGTTGTTCCATTCGTTTGGACCAGTCTGTAAACAACTCAACGTATGTATTGTGCAGGTCCTCATACGTGGCACTATGCTCTTCTTCTTGTTGGGATTCCTCAGATTCACCTGCAGATGTGGAGTTAAGGCAGATATACATGTTAGTACCATCTGAGCTGACAGTTGTGCTGACAGTTGACTGTTCATCTTCATTGTCAGATTCATTGTCAGATTCACTGTCAGAAAGGGAAGATTGTGATGATCGTAAAAATGACAGTTTTGCTGTCTGATCGTCATCATCTGAATCACTTAAGGTTGCAGAAAAACCCATCCCTCTCTTTTTGAGTGTGTTAGCACACTCATTAGCATAGTGTCCAAATCCTAGACACGCCCTACACTGAATGAATTCAATCGGCGTTTTGCTTTCAGAAAAATGATTTATCACACCAGGAGTTAATTCATAAATGGTTAAGACCTCAATAAGTTGGTCAAAACTTAGAGTCTCGACATCATAAAATTCCTCTACCAAGGAGATTATCATGTTGAATCTTTCTGGCAGGGATCTTAATATTTTGCTTACGAGTCTAGCATTAGAGATTGATTCCCCTAACACATATAACTTATTTGCAATATTTATCATTAGAAGAAAAATCATTGATGGTTTCATTCTCTTCCATTCTCATATTTTCAAACACAATTATTAAAACTTTAAACTTGGTCTGTTGACAGTCCATTATGGCTACTTTCAAGGATCACTTCTCAGTGTATCGAGATCAGGCTCTGGTGCCAATTGAAGAAATTATGCGGCTAGGACTGTTCTGGGAACCAACCAACTGTGAGTACAACTGTGTTGACAGTTGTCTAGACAGTTGTCCTGTCAACTGGCGAAACTCAGAAACGCAGGAAAACAGAAAAACCCAGAAAACGCAGCGGATTAAAAACGAATATAAATAAACACTTCAGCAAGAAACGTCTTGCTGGAAAACTTTCATTACTAAAACTCTTTCAGAGTACAAAAAGATGAAAGAAACAAAAACAATTAAAAGATCAAAACCTATTCTATCTTGAATAGACTAAACATAAAAATACTTGAACTCTTAATGAATAAGAACTTCTAGAACAATGAGAACTCTCTCTGAATAATTCAGTGAAGCAGCGTTTAATGGACTGATTGAGATCGCCATATTTATAAGACTTATTGATAGCTATTTTCGTGGAGATCTTCACCAATCATCCCATCTCCTTTTTTAAATAGAGTCCTTCCTTTTCTACAATACAAAGACACACAACTTACCAAAGATAAACATTAGTAGGTTAGTGAAATAAATCTTAACTAAAATAAATAATCCTAATATAAAATATTCCTAAATAATTACAACTAATTCCTAAATCAAATAAACTCTAAACTAATTATATACAATAATTATTATCAGAATCACAAAGATACATAAAAATAAGTAAATGAGTATTTCATACTCTTTCAAACACTTTTACATATAAGTAACACGTTCGTTACATTTTAGCTGTAATAAGTATTACTTTTGGCAAACGAAGAAAACATAAAAAAAACATTGTTAATTTTCTGTTTATATGTATTACTTTTATGTATACAAACTGTTACATATAAGTAACACGTTTGTTACATTTAGTTATAGTAACTATTACTTTTGACAAACCGAAAAAAAAACCAAAAGTAATAATATAAATATTTAAAAAAAGCGTTTTTTTTTTTGGCCTGTGGGTCATGGATCCGGGTCATGGGTCAAAAATGACCCGTCTCTACTATGATACGGGTCATGATGTTCTCATACAAGTTTTTGTCAAGCCTTCTAGATATGAGATGATAGCCAGAACTTTTGAAAGTGATAGGCGGGAGGTTTTTTCTGAATTTTGTTTAGAGTAGCAGAAGTGTTAATAGATAGCCAGTGACAATGTTTAGGATGACCAGTTGCTGTGTTACGAAGATCCCGTGAGTGTGTTGAGGACCGCCAAATGATTTTGAAAAACACGTTTTTCCTAACCACTAAGAAAAACGCGTTTTATAGGAGACCAACTCGTTTCTAATCAATATCATTTGTCGTTATGATTTGAAAGTAAATAAAATCGACATTAAGGAAAGAATTACTATGCTTGTGTAGTCATATTCGAAATTCCACCGAGTTTTCTTTACCTTTTCCAATTAATTTTATCCACACACACACACACACACAAAAAAAAAAAAAAAAAAACCCCTTTAAAGTTAAACGAATTTCAGGTAGGTATTACTTTTTATTGTTTTCCACCTTATAACCATAAGTATTCTGACAATAAATGATTAACAATTGAGTGGTTTAGGATGGACTAATGATTCACATCAAACTTTAGAAAGCAATTAAATTGACTAATATTGACCAACTAATTGTATATTGTTTGCTACTTGGAATCAAATTATTCATCAATCTTTTTAACAAAGTTTAAAGGAAGCTTAGTAATTTGTTAGGATGTCATTATCTCTAGCTAACAAGTACAATTTGTTACGGAAGTTCAATATTATTCTTGTATCTCTTGTACTAAATGAAATTTTTATTTTCACCAAAAATTAATGAATTTTATGATTATTCATTTGGACGACTATAGTACTACTAGGGTTATGCAGTAAAACTATTCTGCGGCTTCTCTCTCCGTTCAAAGCAACCAAGAAGTCTCCGACCATATTTGTCTGTTCTCCGGCTTCGCTCTCCGTAAAAAATCAACCAAAATGGCATCTCCTAACAGCGGGAACATCATCGGTCACAAAAATCAATAAGGTTAGGTTTCTAAACTCATATTCTCCTACTACTATTCCATTTTCAACCTATTAGACGATTTCACACTGTTTATTATAAATTTTGTTAAAACAATTGGGGTTTCATTAAAACTATAGTTTCGTAAGTAGGAAAATTTTGATACAGGAACAAATTCATGTGTTAGTCCTTACATTTGAATAACTAGTGTCTTCAAGTGTATTGTTGAAATTGTCTTTGGATACATTAACTAAATAACTATTATATCCAAATGAAAACAATTGCACTTTGATACAATACATATTTAGCTACCGTATCCAATAGTGTGTCAATATAGCTCTTAAATGCAGTAGCTATTTTAGCTACTGTATTCAAGTGGATTGTTCAAACAATTGCACTTGGATAGAGTAAATCTTTAGGTACTTCATTAGTTTCTGTTACTTCTGTTAAGTTCCTGACTGTTCCATCAATTCTGGAGGCTAAACTGAACAACAGTTCTAACTTAGCAGTCCATTCTGTCAAAAATGTTATTTCAGAGTCGGGCGCTTCTGCCTTTTTGGGCTAGAGGCGCACGCTTCCCGCTCCCAAGGCAGGAGGCGCGTGCTTCTGGGCGTCAGTTACAGATTTTCTCCAAGAATCCCTCATTTTACTCATTAATGCAGACTTTGACCGGGAATTCTTGGTGACTTGACCCTGTTTAGACACCAAAACCACCTTCTCTTCACCTATAAATGCCCCCCTCTTCATCAATTTCAAAGGATCACAACTTAGACTAACAATTTTTAATCACGAACTCTCACCTCACTAAAAGAAAACAGTCAAATACCGATGGATAATAATCTGTCGCTGTTAGCGACAAAATAGCGACGGAATAGCGACAAATACGCAAAAAGTTGTCAACAACCACATTACCGACCGTATTAACGACGGATTTAGCGACACTAATCCGTAATAGTGGCGCCAAAAAAGTGCGCGTATATCTTTCCGACAACCTACCGACGGATTAACGGCGGATACTAAAAAATAAATTATTTTTATTTTTGGAACTTTAACGATGGATATTTCTGTCGCTATATAAATAAAAAATAATAAAATATTTTTTCTTTTTTAATGTAGCGACGGAATATCGACGGATTTGTATATTTGTTCATATATTTATTAACGACGGAATTTTTCTGTCGCTATATAAATAAAAATAAATAAATATTTTTTCTTTTTTATTTAGCGACGGATAAGCGATGGAGTTAGCGACGGATTTTTAAAATTTTTGTTTTAAAATAAATGCAATTTAATGAATTTTTATTAATACCTATAATTGTTAAGTGTACCTCAAATGTAAATGAAGTAAGGCAAAATTTGATAAAAATATGGGGTGAACTTAAAATATTAATTAGTTATATTATTTGGTCATAGTTTAAATTTATAAAATAAATATACAGTTTTTGACGAGCGGATATTAATTTTTTTTTTTTTTAAAGTATTAAGTTATTTGAATTCATATATATTATTTGGAAATAAACCGCGGGTTCAAAATGCCGATTTTTTAAACAAGCCGTTTATTTTCGTTAGAAATCTTATTGAGACCTTTTTTTTTTTTTTTTTTTTTTTTTTACTATTTTACTAACTATAGATATCACCTCCCTCCTCCCATTTTATTTCCACCTTATTTCTCTCTACTCTTTCTCTTTCTACTGTCTAATATTCATACTTCCATTACTCTCATCCAATTTTCAGTTAACTTTTACTCAATTTTCAGTTAGTTTTCTAAGAAGTATTTAAGAATCACCACAAACAACATTATGTTACATGGGTATATGATGTATTGAGTATGTGGTGTTTAAGGTTTGGGTGTATTGTGTATATATATGTACAATATATGTGTATGTGTTACATGCTATAGGGTATATATATATATATATATATATATATATATATATATATATATATATATATATATATACATATATCGTGAGAACCGTGAGAACCAATCATAACCATTAGATTAGAAAAAAAATCGAGGGTCCATATGTTAGATACAATTGATACACTTAGATACATTACAAAAAAATCGATATTACACTTTGATACAATAGGTTAATAAGTATTGTATCTAAGTGTTGCACTTGGATACACTATGTTAAAAACTAATGTATCCAATTGTTTTTCAAAAATTAACTAATGTATCCAAGTGTATCCAATGTATCTAACATCTGGACCCTTGATTTTTTTTCCAATCTAATGGTTATGATTGGTTCTCACGGTTCTCATATAAAATGGTTCTAAATGTCTCTAAATGATAATGATATAAAATATATGTGTATATTTATTTGCATATTTCGTAGAATGTCTTAAACTATAATCATGTATAATTACTGCGATTGACCCCACTTTAAGAAGAATAAGATTAACTTTCATGACCTAGTCATGAGCTTAAGAATTGTTCTAAAGCAAGATTGGAAGTTATGAATTCTTAATAAATCATATTCCTAAGAAACCTAATGCCTTAAGGGTGGACAAAGACATTTATTAGAAACATGTGGATGATTCTATAGATGTTAATCGTCCTAAGACTTGCCATCATGTGTTTGGAACTTTAGAAGTATCTAAAACGTATGAATGCTTATGCGATAAGCAATCTCATAGGAAACGTTCCTACAAGCAAGAGAGGCAAATAAAGTTTGAGATTGATTAGAGCCTAACATTCATGTGATGAATGAAAGGTATGTTAATAAGTTCTCATGTTTTGAACATAGAGAAACATATTAATTACCTTAGTTGGCTTGGTTATCATGTTAGTTTGGAACTAACAAATGGATTTGATATCAATTCATAAGCGACATTTGATGTATAAAATGCTATGTCTTAATATCAAATGGAAACATTCTCAAATTCTAAAGGTTAATAAGGACAATGATTTAAGATAAAGGCAAGACAAAAGTTGTCAAGCCTAAAAAGAAATATTTGTGGCAAAACCTAAAATCCAAAGAATGTAATTTATACCTTGGCAATAGGATTGACCGTTGGTGAAATTACAATTTGAATTAAAAGATCAAAAGGAAGGGTAGTTGGACTACCACTTCAAGTATTTATATTAAAATTTCTACTTGTAAGGGTAAAGATTAACCTATGTGGCAATAATGATGCAATGGTTGCAACATTAATCATAGGAACTTGCGAAGTGTCTTTACCTAATAAGTTCATATTTGTTTTGAACAAATGGTGCTATGTTCTTATTTTAAGTAGAAATATTATTTTGGTTTCTTCATTAGAAGATTATGGATATTTCTTATTTCGAATAAGAAAGTATTTCATTAAATATGATTTGCCTTATTGTATTGCTAATCATATAATGGGACTTAATATCCTTATCTTGGAAAAACAAAATAATGAGCATAACGTAAATAATGGAAATCTGAATATAAGGATGCAATCGTTACATTCTTAAAAAGCATTAATGTCTATATCAAATGATAAGAAACACATATCTAAAATTCCATGGGACGGACTTTTAAATTCATATGATTTCGAATCATGTGATAGATGTGAATCTTAGAAATTGATCAAGATATCTTTTACCAATAGTAGTAAGAGGAAGTACTCTTTTAAACTTATACATTTTGATGTATGTAGTTTATTAAAGTAACAATGCTAGAAAGGATTTCAACACCTCATGGCAAAAGTATTGATGTAATCTGATTAGATCAAAGTAATAAATATTTGAGCCTTGGACTCGATGAGAATTCTGCAGAAAGTCTGCAATTTAAGAAAAACAGAATCTAGAAACAGCAGCCGTACGGATGATGTTCCAGAAGTTTACAGATTGTTTGTAAAACACAGTTTTTCGTCTCATAATAAGTCAAACTGATCTTTAATTATCCCTCTGGATTATGTGCTGGAAACAGCTGCGATTACACTATATTGAGATTCGTCTAAGGAGGTTCGTTATACCATATAAGAAATGGAATGAAAGAAAACTTGGTTTGTCTTTCATAAAGATTTGTGATGTGATACTTTTGAGAAAAGTTTTGCCTGGGACAAAATCACACCTGAATCTTATAAATGTAATTTAATGGGATATCTCAAAGATATTAATTTTACACCCTTAGAGTACAAATCGTTTGTCACTCTAAATAGCACTTTCTAGATAAATCGTTTATCTCTAAAGAACTAGTGGGATTAAAATGTATCTCGAAGAGTTCGAGACCCAGAAAATAACATAGAACCTAAGATGGAAGTTGAACAAAGTTTCACAAGGAGTTGTGGAAATTCGTTCAAGTATACACAAGATATTTTCATACATGATAGGATGCTATCTATAACAAGAAATATTGATTTCTCGTAATAGAAAGTAATTAGGAAGATATCATTGCGAATGATTGACCTATTACCTATCAAGATGCAAAGTCTGCTCCAGATTTAGATCAATGACTTGGAGTCATAAAGTCTAAAAGTGCAATCCATGTATCATAATCAAGTTTCGAACTTGATTGTTCTACCCTAAGGCTTAAAAACCATATGATAGAAACTGAGTTTTTCTTGGAGAAAACAAACATGGATCGCAAGGTGCATATTAATAAAGCACGACTAATTGAGTAAAGTTAATTCATAATGTTGATTATGATAAACTTTATCACCCGTAGTCATGCTTAATGTTATTAGAATTCTAATTGTCATGACTTCATATTTTGAATATGTGATATGACAAATGGATATCAAAATAGCATCCCTTAACAGGAACATACTTTAGGATGTGTTTGATACAACCTAAAAGTTTTGATATATAAAATTCTAATAAAATATGCAAGTTGCAGAAATCCATGAGATGGATTGAAGCAAACTACTTGGAGTGAAATTTCATTTTGATGTAGTATTCAAAGAGTTTGAATTCATCAAAGATGAGACTTGTGATTACAATAAATTTAGTGGGAGCGTAATTTTATTCATAGTATAATATATATATGGTTGATATATAAATCATTTTGAAAGAGTTTCTAAATGAAAGACTTGGATGAAGCCGCCTACATCCTTGGACTGATTTATGGAGATAAATCTAAAAGGTTGATTGGTTAAAGTCAAAGAACTAATATTGACAATATAGTGAAAGGTTAACTATGCAAGACTCTTGGAGAGGTTACTTGCAAAAGTCTAATGGCATTAATCTTTACAAGATTTAGCCTTACTGGAAGACTGGTGAGCAAAGAGTACATGATTAGGATTTCATATGCTTCGGCAATTGGATCTATCATGTAAGCCATATTAATATACTAAGACCGGATGTCTCATATACTTGGAGTATGATGAGATAATACCAATCGGATCCTAGTGAAGGTCACTAGTTAAGAAACATCCTTAAGTACTTTAGAAGAACTAAATGATGCATTCTTGATCTTTGATGGAATATAAGATGATCCTGTAAATAGTTACAAAGATGCATTCTTACAAACCATCAAAGACAAATATTTCAGTATAAATACATGTCTAAGTTTAATAATGGTGTTAGAAGAGTTCTAAATGGACCATTACTATTCTACAAAAGGTTGAATGTCACGACCCGAAAACCCGCCTCTATTTTCTAATAATAAATATCTAATTATTTATTTATTTCTCATTTAATTGTTTAAATTATTATTTAATTAATAATTTATGTGTGCATTTTATGTGTTATAATAATATATGCCTAGCATTTAATTGGTTAATTGTGCTAGTGTAGAGAGTTGGGTCTTAATTGTTAGTGGGGAGTTATTTGTATTGGGAAGCGTAGGGGAGGGGCCCTAAGTGTAACATTTCAAATTAATCATCTCCTACTCCCTTTCTTCTCCCTCACCCCTCCCTCACCTCACTCATTTCCCAGTTTCTCTCTCTCTTCCATAGCAAGAAAAGGTAAGTTTTTCTTCTCTCACTTGTCTCTTCATTCTACCTATCTTCCTCCCATTATTTCTTAGTGCTCATTTTATGAAATGTGTTTAGATCGTCGATAGGATCGTAGGAAGCTAAGAATATTTGAATTCCGTCACCTTTGAGAAATCCGGGTAAGTTG
Source organism: Campanula takesimana (assembly GCA_026119855.1). Classification (NCBI taxonomy): domain Eukaryota; kingdom Viridiplantae; phylum Streptophyta; class Magnoliopsida; order Asterales; family Campanulaceae; genus Campanula; species Campanula takesimana. Next base: position 379,383 of record JAOWBW010000341.1, read on the forward strand.
CTTTTCCCCCATTTTTATGCTAAAGTGTTCATTTCATGTTTATATAATGATTTAGTTGATATATTTGATGTTTGATTGAGTTTGAGATTTATTTGGAATTTATTTTGGTTTTTGGTCAAAAATGGTGATTTTGATGAATATTGGGATTCAATCTTGGTTTTGGATGATAAATGGTGTTATTTAGGTCCCCTTTAAGTTAGATGTCGTTTGGGTACTTTGGGGATCAAGTTGGGAGTGTTGAATTGTGAGAAATTTGGTTTTGGTTCGAAAATGGCGAAACCCAGCTCTGTTTTCCGGCCTGAAGGCAGACCAGGCGCTCGCCCGTGAAACCCCAAGCGCCCGCCTACATGGCCAGTTTCTTCGACCAACCTTCTGTCTTTACTGAGCGCCCGCCTGACCCTTCCTGGGCGCCCGGCCGCCCTTGGTTAAGCGCCCGCCTGCCCTCTTTAAGGCGCCGGCCCGCCCCCTGTTCCAGAAATCTGCCTTTTTGCTTGTTTAAAACTAAATGGGTTACCTAGTTTAGGTTTTACCCTTCTAATTAACCTAAGTTCATAGCGTGGAACACTTTAATAATTGGAATTGGTTCTTTTGTGAATAAATATGTTCTGGAATTTGATTAAGTATCGTTTTGGGAATGTGGGCCATATTTGATGTGTCGTTTGGATTGGTTTACCTTTGTGGTGATTTATTTGGAATGGTTCCCTACTTTGGAATCATTAGTTGGTTATCGTGCTAGTATTTTATTGCTTAGCCTTTACTTGAAAGTCCAACTGGATAATTGTGTATCGAGTCAGGCAATGGATAATGCTATAATGGCACAGCCAAGTCCAGTATAGCATCGCCCATTGGTCCTTCTTCCTCATCCAGATTGGCCTTGGATGGGATGAGCTAGCTCCTTTTGTGAGTATTCTAGCTACACGTTTTGGAGCATGATTTTGTGGCATGGCTCCCGCCCCTTGTGGCATGTTACTTTGTTATTGGTTCCGGTACCGGGGGTTTTCTCTTCCAGCTTTCATGCTACTATGAAGATGTTGATTGTTGATTGTTGAAGCTGCGCAGCGACCTTTATTTGGTTATATCAGTGGGGAAACCTTGGCTAATATCCTTTGTTAACTGTTTATTTCCGCTGCTATCTGTTAATTGATAAATTCTATGTGCTAAGTGATATTTATTATTGTTTATTGCTTATTGCACCATAGCATGTCATGTAGTTGCATTAGTAACTTATTGAGATTTATCTCACCCCCTTTTCTTTTATCTTTGTTTTTCCTTAACCCCCCCAGGAGGAAAGGATTAGACTCGCTGATCACGAGGAGGACGTTGCGAGGGTTGATCTTTTGGGGCAAGTTGTTATTGGTGGGTTTACATTATATAAATGTGTAACATTTTTTTGGGAATAGTTGTACCACACTTGACGTCATTAAGAATTGTATATTTTATTATTTTGGGTGTAAGCTTACGGAGCTTACACTAGTTTATATTTTGTGGTTCAAGTTGGATTTCCAAAACTTTGTGTGATCATCTTTTGGTAAAAAAAAAAAAAAGAAAGTTTTATCTTCATTATTTTAGAGTTTATTGTTTAAGTCGACGTCCAGCTCGCGCACTCCGGGCCCGCGGGGTTGGGGTCGCGACAGTTGGTATCAGAGCTATGGTTTAGCTCTAAGTATAAGTCTAGGTGGACTAGTATGACCTAGGAGGGTAGTTGTGTTCGGAGTGAGTAACGGTTGATGTTTTATGCAGGTAATTATTCACAATGGCTAGAAGAAGAACGGGTGAAAGTTCTAGTGGGGCTCAGAATAAGAATGATCTTCGGGAAGAGAACCGTGCTATGTTCTAAGGCATGTTTGAGGCGGCCATGAAGGAAATTCATGACCAAGGACCGAGAGTAGAGCAAGCACCACCACCCCGATATGGTTTGGAGCAATTCTTGAAACTGAAACCGGCAGAGTTCGACGGTGAGCCCGATGTGAAGAAGGCCGAACTATGGATTGAGTCTATGGAGAAAATTTATGATGTGTTTGGGTGCACGGACGAGGATAGGGTCCGGTTTGCGGCTTATAAATTGGTTGGGGCCGCCGAGCATTGGTGGAAAGGAGTTAAGGCGAGTTGGGATGATACCCATACAGTGTATGCATGGGAATTGTTTGTGCGGAAGTTCAAAGAGCATTTTATTCCGGTAGTGGACCAGAACCGAGAGGAGATTGAGCTTCTCAACTTAGAGCAAGGTTTGTTGTCTATAGCGCAGTACTCGGCTAAGTTCACAGAATTAGCCCGGTATTGTGACTATCTTGTGAGGACTGAGGAGCTGAAGGCCATGAGATTCATTCGGGGGTTTGAAGACTTCTATCCATACTCAGCTTATAGCCCAGTGGATTGTGACATTCCAGGATGCGGTAGACCGTGCATACTTGATCGAGCAAGATATTGGGGAACATAAGAGGAAGACTGAGGTAGCTAACCCGAGTAAGAAAGGAGCGCAGAGCAAGTCACAACCAAGGATTGATAACCGAGGTAACTTCGGGGACAATCTCAGTCCCGAGGGCAACCGATCCCAAGGAACCCGGGCACTACTTTCGGGAACCAAGGGAACCAAAATAGGAGACTCTGTTCGTATTGCCAAAGGGGAGGACACTCGGAGGACCAGTGTTGGAAGAAACAGGGGAAATGTATTAACTGTGGGCAGTTGGGGCATTTTGCGAAAGATTGCCCGAGATTTAGAGGTCAACCGACTGGGGTAGGAGCTGGGGCTCCACAGGGTCAGAAAAGGGATGCTACGGGAAAGGCCAAGGTACAAGGAAGAGTGTTTGCAATGAATCAGCATCAGGCAGATGACCCCTCAGTGATTGGAGGTATTGTTTCTATATCTAATGTGAGTGCGCGTACGTTAGTAGATCCAGGATCATCTCATTCTTACATTTCTGTGCAATTTGCTTCTTTGTTAAATGCTGCATCTGAGTCTTTTCCCTATGTGTTAGAGGTGTCAACTCCTATGGGAGAATGTTTGGTGATCGATAGAGTATTTCGTGATTGTGACGTGCTTATATGTGGTCGTGTCTTGTGTGCGGACTTAGTAGTCCTTCCGATTCAAGACTTTGATGTTATTTTGGGTATGGATTGGTTGAGCAAGTTTCATGCTTCTGTTGATTGTCGTAGGAAAGTTGTTACTTTTTCTATTCCCAATATGCCTAAATTTGTTTTTGAGGCTATGCCTTTGGGTAGGAATATTCGTATCATTTCTTATGTGAAAGCTAGGAGATTGTTGCACCGTGGTTGTGAGGGGTACTTGGCTAGTGTGCTTGATACTAGGAAAGAATCTCCTAGTTTGGAGAGTGTTCGGGTAGTTAGAGAATTTCCCGATGTTTTCTCTTCTGAATATGATATGCCTCCAGATCGTGAGATAGAATTTTGTATAGACCTTTTGCCGGGTACAGCTCCGATTTCAAAGGCACCGTATAGGTTGGCTCCCGCAGAGTTGAAGGAACTAAAGGTTCAGTTGCAAGAGTTGCTTGATCGAGGGTTTATCCGCCCTAGTGTTTCCCCGTAGGGAGCACCGGTTTTGTTTGTGCGGAAGAAAGACGGTTGTTTGAGATTGTGTATTGATTACCGAAAGTTGAATCAGGTTACAGTAAAGAACAAGTATCCTCTACCTCACATTGATGATTTGTTTGATCAGCTTCAAGGGTCCGTGGTGTTTTCTAAACTGGATTTGAGGAGTGGGTACCATCAGTTAAAGATTCGATCGGAAGATGTTCCGAAGACTGCCTTTCGCACTCGGTATGGTCATTACGAGTTCTTGGTTATGCCGTTTGGGTTGACTAACGCGCCGGCCGTGTTTATGAATTTGATGAACCGGGTTTTCCATCCTTATCTTGACTCGTTCGTGGTGGTTTTCATCGACGACATTCTTGTCTACTCTAAATCTCGAGAGGAGCACGAGCAACACTTGAGGACAGTTTTATCCATTCTTGCGAGGGAGCAGTTGTTTGCGAAGTTTAGTAAATGCGAATTTTGGCTCGAGAAGGTTTCATTTCTGGGTCATGTTATTTCTAAAGATGGGATTTCTGTGGATCCTTCAAAGATAAAAGCCATAGTGGATTGGAAGAGACCCGAGTCAGTGACCGAGATTAGAAGTTTTCTGGGTTTAGCCGGGTATTATAGAAGATTCATAGAAGGGTTTTCGAGGATTGCTACTCCGATGACTCAGTTGACCCGGAAAGATGCACCGTTTGTGTGGAGTGAAAAATGTCAAAGTAGCTTTGATGAATTGAAGAAGAGATTAACTACGGCTCCGATTCTTGCGTTACCAAATGGAAACGATGATTTAGTAATTTACAGTGATGATTCGAAAGAGGGTTTGGGTTGTGTGTTGATGCAGAATGGGAAAGTAATTGCTTATACTTCGAGGAAGTTGACCCCTAGTGAACAAAATTACCCTACCCATGATATGGAGTTGGCTGCGATAGTCTTTGCGTTGCACAAGTGGAAGCATTACCTATATGGAGCGAAGTTTGAGATTTTTACCGATCACAAGAGTTTGAAATACCTCTTCTCTCAAAGGAATTGAATAACCGTCAGCGTAGATGGATGGAGCTTTTAAAGGATTATGATTGCACCATTTCGTACCATCCGGGCAAGGCAAATGTGGTAGCCGGTGCGATTAGTCGAAAGTCTTATGTGGCATCAATGATGATTCGTGAATGGAAATTGCTAGAGGATGTTCGAGATTGGTGTCCTCGCGAATCGAGATGTGGGGCAATTTTTACGAGTATTAGGGTATCTCCGACCCTAATTCATCAAATAAAGGATACTCAGAAGGATGACCCAGAGTTGAAGAAGATTATGGATAATGCTCGGGATAGACAGTATGTGGACTTCCAGTTTGACTCCGAGGGAGTGTTGACTTACCGTAGCAGATTGTGTGTGCCGGATATCGGTGGGATAAAACAGCGAGTTCTTGATGAGGGTCACAAATCCCGGTATACCATTCATCCCGGGAGTACGAAGATGTATCAGGATTTAAAACAACAATTTTGGTGGATTAACATGAAGAGGGAAATTGCGGATTATGTATCGAAGTGTTTCACCTGTCAACAAGTTAAAGCAGAGCATCAGAGGCCCGCAGGTCTACTTCAGCCTCTTGAGATACCCGAGTGGAAGTGGGAACACATTACGATTGATTTTGTAACCGGACTACCCAGGACTCGAAGGAGGTTCAATGCAGTTTGGGTGATCGTGGACAGGTTGACTAAATCTTCTCATTTCTTACCCGTTGACATTTCCTATTCGATGGAGAAACTTGCGAATTTGTATATTCATGAGATTATCAGATTGCATGGTGTTCCAGTTAGTATTGTGTCGGACAGAGATCCCAGGTTTACATCCCGATTTTGGCAAGCGTTACAGAAGGCTTTGGGTACCGATTTGAGGTTCAGCACAGCATTTCATCCTCAGACTGACGGTCAGTCGGAAAGAACTATTCAGATTCTCGAGGATATGTTACGGGCTTGCACAGTTGACTTTCCAGATTCGTGGGATACCCATCCACCGCTTGCGGAGTTCGCTTACAATAATAGTTATCAGTCGAGTATTCAGATGGCACCGTATGAGGCTTTGTATGGGAGGAAATGCCGGTCACCTATTTGTTGGGACGAGGTTGGGGAAGCAAAACTTTGGGGTGCTGACATGGTTCAGGACTCGGTGGAAAAGGTTAAAATTATTCGGGATCGATTGAAGACGGCCCAGAGTCGACAGAAGAGCTACGCCGATCATCGAAGACAAGATCTTAGTTTTCAGACCGGGGACTTCGTGTGCTTAAAGGTATCTCCGAAAGTGGTCATCCGAAGGTTCGGGAAGAAGGGTAAATTGGCTCCGAGGTTTGTTGGACCGTTTGAGATTTTGGGGAAAGTGGGACTTCTAGCATATCGTCTTGCGTTACCATCTTCTTTGGACCGGTTACATAATGTTTTTCACGTTTTGATGCTTCGGAAGTATTTTCATGATCCATCTCACGTGTTACCGAGGGTACCGGAGGATATAGAGCCCGACATGACCTACGAGGAACGACCGGTTCGAATCCTTGATTCCAAAGTCCAAGAGTTGAGGAGCAAAGGCATTCCGTTGGTTAGAGTTCTTTGGATGAATCACAATATTGAGGAATCGACTTGGGAGCTTCGAGAAGAGATAGAGCGTAAATATCCGTGGCTTTTTAATTCGGGTAAGTCTCGTTAAAATTCGGGTCGAATTTTCTTTAAGGGGGAGTAAATGTCACGACCCGAAAACCCGCCTCTATTTTCTAATAATAAATATCTAATTATTTATTTATTTCTCATTTAATTGTTTAAATTATTATTTCATTAATAATTTATGTGTGCATTTTATGTGTTATAATACTATATGCCTAGCATTTAATTGGTTAATTGTGCTAGTGTAGAGAGTTGGGTCTTAATTGTTAGTGGGGAGTTATTTGTATTGGGAAGAGTAGGGGAGGGGCCCTAAGTGTAACATTTCAAATTAATCATCTCCCTACTCCCTTTTTTCCCCCTCACCTCACTCATTTCCCAGTTTCTCTCTCTCTTCCATAGCAAGAAAAGGTAAGTTTTTCTTCTCTCCCTTCTCTCTTCATTCTACCTATCTTCCTCCCATTATTTCTTAGTGCTCATTTTATGAAATGTGTTTAGATCATCGATAGGATCGTAGGAAGCTAAGAATATTTGAATTCCGTCACCTTTGAGAAATCCCGGTAAGTTGCTTTTCCCCCATTTTTATGCTAAAGTGTTCATTTCATGTTTATATAATGCTTTAGTTGATATATTTGATGTTTGATTGAGTTTGAGATTTATTTGGAATTTATTTTGGTTTTTGGTCAAAAATGGTGATTTTGATGAATGTTGGGATTCAATCTTGGTTTTGGATGTTAAATGGTGTTATTTAGGTCCCCTTTAAGTTAGATGTCGTTTGGGTACTTTGGGGATCAAGTTGGGAGTGTTGAATTGTGAGAAATTTGGTTTTCGTTCGAAAATGGCGAAACCCAGCTCTGTTTTCCGACCTGAAGGCAGACCAGGCGCCCGCCCGTGAGACCCCAAGCGCCCGCCTAAATGGCCAGTTTCTTCGACCAACCTTCTGTCTTTAGTGAGCGCCCGCTTGACCTTTCCTGGGTGCCCGCCCGCCCTTGGTTAAGCGCCCGCCTGCCCTCTTTAAGGCGCCCGCCCGCCCCCTGAAATCTGCCTTTTTGCTTGTTTAAAACTAAATGGCTTACCTAGTTTAGGTTTTACACTTCTAATTAACCTAAGTTCATAGCGTGGAACAATTTAATAATTGGAATTTGTTCTTTTGTGAATAAATATGTTCTGGAATTTGATTAAGTATCGTTTTGGGAATGTGGGCCATCTTTGATGTGGCGTTTGGATTGGTTTACCTTTGTGGTGATTTATTTGGAATGGTTCCCTACTTTGGAATCATTAGTTGGTTATCGTGCTAGTATTTTATTGCTTAGCCTTTACTTGAAAGTCCAGCTGGTTAATTGTGTATCGAGTCAGGCAATGGATAATGCTATAATGGCACAGCCAAGTCTAGTATAGCATCGCCCATTGGTCCTTCTTCCTCATCCAGATTGGCCTTGGATTGGATGAGCTAGCTCCTTTTGTGAGTATTCTAGCTACACGTTTTGGAGCATGACTTTGTGGCATGGCTCCCGCCCCTTGTGGCATGTTACTTTGTTATTGGTTCAGGTACCGGGGGTTTTCTCTTCCTGCTTTCATGCTACTATGAAGATGTTGATTGTTGATTGTTGAAGCTGCGCAGCGACCTTTATTTGGTTATATCAGTGGGGAAACCTTGGCTAATATCCTTTGTTAACTGTTTATTTCCGCTGCTATCTGTTAATTGATAAATGCTATGTGCTAAGTGATATTTATTATTGTTTATTGCTTATTGCATCATAGCATGTCATGTAGTTGCATTAGTAACTTATTGAGATTTATCTCACCCCCTTTTCTTTTATCTTTGTTTTTCCTTAACCCCCCCCCCCAGGAGGAAAGGATTAGACTCGCTGACACGAGGAGGACGTCGTGAGGGTTGAGCTTTTGGGGCAAGTTGTTATTGGTGGGTTTACATTATATAAATGTGTAACCTTTTTTTGGGAATAGTTGTACCACACTTGACGTCATTAAGAATTGTATATTTTATTATTTTGGGTGTAAGCTTACGGAGCTTACACTAGTTTATATTTTGTGATTCAAGTTGGATTTCCAAAACTTTGTGTGATCATCTTTTGGTAAAAAAAAAGAAAGTTTTATCTTCATTATTTTAGAGTTTATTGTTTAAGTCGACGTCCATCTCGCGCACTCCGGGCCCGCGGGGTCGGGGTCGCGACATTGAATATCTAGTGGCATGAGATGCAACTAGAAAAATGTTAAGATTAAGATTCTAATTAGTAAACTAGAAATCGTTTCTAGTGTCACTAATTTAATGTACCTTCTTTGTGTCAATAATCGTTATTACACAAGTCAAGGGACTAATATCTTATCTAGACATATACTCAGACATTTCTATCTTACTCGAGAAATAGTCAAAGATGGGAGATGTCAAAATATGCAAAATACCTCATGATAATAACAAGGATAATTATCCTACATAAGCTCGTTTGCAATTATGATGGAGATCATAACTAAGATCAATGGGTATTGGATACGCGTTGATTGGGCCTAATTCAAGTGGGAGATTGTTGGATATTATGCCCTAGGCCCTTGAGAAAGGCCTATGCGTTATATCATAGCTTCATTGTTATAGAGATAACAAACCTGATTATTATATCTTTTGCATGTTTATTATAATGATCATTGTCCCTAGCACTTATGAAGGGATAGCATGAGTTTAATGGATAATCATATGATGATTATAGCGCATAGGACGCGGATTAAACTTGTGGGTACATGTTGGAGAACAAGTATTGGATAGACCCGTTATGAGATTTATGTCATGGTCAAATGTCATAATTAAATCTCATAATAGTTATATCATTCATCCTTAGACCTGAGATTATCATAGTCTTCCACATGATGAACATTATGTTTGACGTACTCAAACGCTACCCCTAACCGGGTGGTTATAAAGGCAACGATATCGGATTCCTGTAGGGAAGAATGATAAGTCAAGATGAGATTTGTCCCTCTCTCAAGAGAGATATCTACTTGGCCACTCGATGAGTGAGATTGATAATAGTGTACGGCCATACCCAAATGAATTGAAGCGTTCAATGTTATTTTCTCATATCAATCTACTCGAGATCGAGAAAGCGTTGGACAACATAAGTTGACGTGGACCATGACTTATGTCTAATATGATATCGTGTGACAAAGGGATTGTGATATGTTCTATAAGGTTACTTTGGGCTTTCAAAGTTATACTAATTGGGTAGTCATAATGGCTTGCTAGAGTCCGCTTATGACTTACCGGTTCTGACTCGTTCGGACTCGTTGCCAACTTAGTATAATCCTATTGGGTCACACAAAATAGAACGGATTGAATAAGGCACAGAAAACGGGAAAAACTGGATCCTGCTGGAAGGATCCGTACGGATGGTTTGGGAGCCACCCACCCAACCAATCCGTACGGATGGTTTGTCCAGACGGAAAACAGTTTGTTCAGATCTCTTGTTTGACAAGGAATTCTGATCCCAAAAGGAATTAGGTTTATACCCTATTATATATGTGTGCAGTCGGGTTTGAGAAAACTAATGGTTGATTTTAGAAATCATAACATGTTGTTTGAGAAACAATTACACAAATATAGAGGGGATTATTAGTTTTGAGATTTAGAATCATCATAACTCAATAATCAATGAAGCAAAATAATTCTTACGAAGAAATCGTTTCTTCATCAAGCCTTGGGTCTAGCAATCCAGATCAAGAAGGTGTTCTTGATATCCGTTCGACGTGTGGATACCGATGGAGGGTGTTTTCTTTAACACATTAAAGTCCGTGTTCATGGATTCGATCTTCAAGGGTATGTTTCTTTCATCTTGTATTTAATTTAATCAACATGCACGGATCCGGGCTCATGGGTGTTTGATTTTATCTGTTTATTCTGCTGCGCATGATGCATCAAAACCCAACAATTGTCCCTCCCTATTTTTTCTTTTATATACTTTCATTTCTTTAAAAATGCTTAACTTTTTTTATGTAACTTTTTTTTTAAAAAAAAATTTCATTACTAACCAACATCTCAAATAGTTTTATTTATCAAAATAAAAAATTAAAAAAATAATCTATTTTACGTCCCTATTTTTTTCTTTTATATACTTTCATTTCTTTAAAAATTCTTATTTTTTTTATGTAAGTTGTTTTTGAAAAATTTCACTACTAACCAACATCTCAAATAGTTTTCTTTATTCAAAAAAAAAATAAAAATAAAAAAAATATGTTATTGTCCGTCCCTATTTTTTCATTTATATACTTTCATTTTAAAAAATTCTTAACTTTTTTTATGTAATTTTATTTGAAAAAATTTCTCTACTAACCAACATCTTAAATAGTTTTCTTTATCCAAAAAAAAAAAAAAAAAAAAACACAACACATTTTCATTTGATTGGCTTACAAATATTCACATGGATTGATACCTAAATAAATTTGGACCATTGATCTTATATATTCAATGGTCCAAATTCATCCTAACAAACTTACATTGATTGGCTTACAAGCATTCACATGGATTAATTCTTAAATTAATCTGAACCATTAATCTTACACATCCAATGGTCCAAAAATCATCCTAACAAAACCCTAATTTCTAACCCATCAATCACACCTCTTCCCTCTTTCTATCCGCCTCCCTCCCTCCCTCCCTTCTTTCTCTCCCCCACCAAATTCAATTGCACCCCATATGAAATCAGCCCCGTATCCATCTCCAACGAATCCGAAGACCCAGCAGCAGCAGAAGACCAACCCGAATTGGACGACGATGAAGAACAGGACGCCGACTTCTCCGCCGAGTTCCACGATCCGAGGGTCGATTTAGACCCCTTAACCGCTACCGAGGACGAAATCGCCGCCGCTTACGAAAGGCTCTACGGCCTAGCATACAATGGGGTCACCCCGTTGAACAACGATGTGTATGAGATGGATAAGAAATTGAAACCAACGACTGGGTTTGGGAATGAGAGGAAGGAAAGAACTAGGGATCGATTTGATGAACAAGTTGTTCAGATTAGGAGGGTTATTAAGGTGGTTAAAAGGGGGAAACAACTCAATTTTAGGGCTATTGTTGTGGTTGGGAACAAAAAGGGGAAAGTTGGAGTTGGGCTTGGCAAGGCTACGGAGATCCTCGCCGCCGTCCAAAAGGCGGCCTCGATGCTTAGAGGAACATCATTGATGTTCCCATGACCAAATACATGACATTCCCCCACAGGTAGCAAGAAAACTGTTTATATTATGCTTTCAATTTGATTAGCACTGCCCACCGCTGTCATTCATCACTGCCCTATGCCGTCAGATTTAAAAGGGAGCCGCCTCCCTCTTTACCGGATATTGGTCGGAATTGCAATTGGAGGAGTGGTGATACTCAGGTTTGATCCTCTCACCCCTCTTCTCTCTCTTTCTCTTGATTTTTTTTGTGCCCAGATCTGTTTTGTGTGTGTGCGCGAAACATGGAATTATTGAGGAGTCGTGTTTATAAGTTTAATCTTGATGGTATACAGTTGGAGCGGCGGCTGATGAAGAGTGGATCGAGTTGCTCCGTTCTCAGGTGAAGGGTAAAGATGTCAGTCAATTGATAGCGGCTAGTGGCAGGTGGTTGCTGTGGTAGAAGCTGGTGGTGGAAGGTTGAGAGAACATAATTGTATTTTTTTTAAGTTCAGGGATAAAGGTGAAAAGAAAGAATATGTAAGGACTGATTTGAGTATAAGAGAAATTGAGGGGAGCAAAGTGTAACTATTGAAATATTCAGCATATCTAAAGTATCAAGGACTGATTTGAGAGAGAAGTTAAGGGACTGAATTAAATTGATGGACATTATAATTTATTTTTGATAAAACTATTAAGCATATATATATATATCTATATATATATCTATATATATATATATATACATATATTTAAATAATGTACAAATTTAGCGACGAATGTGTACAAAAAAGTGGTATATTAAAAAAAAAATCATAATATAGCGACGGAAATTCTGTCATTAACACTGTCGCTAATACGATCAATTGGTCGGCATTTTACCTATATTAGCGACGACATTTCTTAGCTTGCCAACAAAATATTCCGTCGTTAACATAACGACGGCCCAATAAAACCGTCGTAAATATTTTCCGAAAACGTTTTTAACTACGAATTTGGTCTGTCAGTAGTCCGTCGGTAAATACGTTTAGCGACGGAATTTTCCCTTTTACCGACGGATTTTTCCGTCGCTGTAAGTACCCCAATCTGAAACCGACCTATCTTAGAGGTAGCCTTAGCACCGTTTCAGGGATAAGCTGATAGGCCAGGACCTCCTTAGGATAAGCTATAAATTCCAGGACTACTCTGGTATAAAATTGGAAAAATCCAGAAGCTCGCCAGGCTGAGCCGTACGGATGATTTGGGAACTAGAGGGGCCTAGCCGTACGGCTGGTTTGGGCGCCCTCAGTCCCTATAAATAGAACCCCTTGGTGACCATTTCAGGAGGGGGGGGAGAAATACACATTAGAGAGGTCACTCTGCTGGAATTACCACAGAGTAGGAGTAGAGTGATCACAAACCAAAAAAGGAGAGAAGAAAGGAAGATTGGCCATAACCATCATAGGTAAACCACCTCCCCCCTCCTTTCTCTTCATCTTACTCCTATTTTCTTTCTTATATCTTGGTTATACATGTATTTATTCTTCATTCATGCAAAGACTTGTCCATTTCAAGCACCTTTTGTTTCTTGCAAGACTTGTCCATTATCAAGCACTATATATCTATCTATTACATTACTATCTTGTCCAAGCTATGAGATGTTCAAAGGTGCCCTCCATACCTTGTATGGAAGAGGTTCTAAACCTAGACACTCATAGACTTGTTGATTGTCATTTACATTCCTTATTCATTTAAATGTTATGCTTGTTTGGCCATGATAATCATGAGGGTGATGAAACCTTAGTGTTCATCATTTTCCTCTTTGGTTTAGCCTCAAAATCCCACTTTTGGGTCATAAAGATTCAATCTTTATGTGTTATTTTGACTCTTGGAAGGATTTTAAGTCATAAAATGTCATCTTGGTGATAAAGTTCCAATCTTTATTCACCAAATGACCAAACTTTGGTCCAAAGGGGGACATTCATCAACTTTCTTGATTTTCTCCTATGATTGCTCATGATCACACCCAAATACTTGTTTTGGGGAACCAAGTGATGATCATTTAGCATAGGAATGATGTTATAAAACTTGTAAAACGATTTCTTGCAAACTGGGATCACAAACAGTTTGTCCAGCTTTAGACAGAATACCCTGTTTCTGTTCTGAACTGGACTGTTCTTGAGCAAACTGTAAAACCCCAGAATTGCCTCCTCCAGCCGTACGGCTACTTTAGGTAGGAGGTCAAAATTGTCTATTTTTCCCTCTGACCTTTGTCTTATCACTCAAGGACTCTTTTTCAGCCGAGTTTCTCAAATAAAATCAATAACAGAATTTTTCCGTTAAATACACACACACACATATGCACATTGTAACTAACTTAGGGAGACTCGGCTTTGTCCGAGGCAACTTGAGAGGACGTAAAAACTCCTCTCAAGTTGTAACTTGACCTCCGAACCTTTGAACTCAAACCTTTGTTGGGTTTAAAATTAACAAAATGTGGCGACTCCGTTAAATTTGACCAGTTCCCGTGTTTGGCATTTTGTCCTCGTGCGAACTTCGCTTGTTTCGCCCCCGAAGGTGGGATCCTTACAGTGGCGACTCCGCTGGGGAATAGAGTGATTTCGGACTTCTTTCTAGAAGGTTCGGGGGCATTCTTGTGTGGGTCAAACTCCCGTTCCCGTTAGTTGACTTCTTGCATATTTGTGTGTGTTTGCTGTTTCTGTTTGAACTGTTTTGAGTACATACGTTCTGGAAACACAATAAACTGGGGCTTGATGATCAGAAGTTGGAGAAACTGAGAAAAATCTTCACCCTCTTTCTTTAGCCGTACGGCTACTTTGGGTAGGGACCAGAATGTTGCCAATTAACAGTTTGGTGCAGGGCTGCAACATTCTGGGTGCGCCATCTGCTTCTGCTTGTCCAGGTTCCAAATTTACAGTCTTCCTTGTGCACATTACCTTCATTCTTTTGGCCAAAACTTGGTTTTAAAAGGTAATAAAACTTGGTTATGCATGATCTTTTGTCAATAAAATGGTTTCCAAAACCTCGTCGTGCATAACCCCTTTTGTAAGGGTTTTCTTGAGTCTCCTCATTGTGCACAAATTGCTTTGTACAAAAGGTTTTCAATGTAAAATATTTCTTTTGCAAAAGTTTGATTCAAAATTCTTTGTTGTGCACAACTTGGTACATGTACAAGTTTTGGTCTTTGTTTGATTATATTCTTTGATTTGTTGTGTATAGATTGCTCAATTCATGCTTGTTCATACTTGTTCATATCTTGCTTATGCCATGCTCATGATATCGAAAAACGAATTGAAAATCTCTCTTTTTACTCAAAAAAGGAGCATAGAATGACTTCACACCACGCGCACTTGACCGTGCGCGTTCCAAATACCCTTTAAACCCGGGGTGGATGCCACGATTCAGCTCGTTGGACGCTCTTGTTCCCTTCGATGCGCGCACGGGTCCATCCCACCTTCCCTTCCGAACCGAGTCAACCACACTTGTCCGTGACACACAAATACCGTGACTATGGTTGGTTTTTGGTCTAGATCACGTTACCACGTCCTTGATACGTGCTCAAAGCTAATTTTGGCCTAACCAGCCTCCAACTCGTGTGTTAGTGACGACCGCAATTAGCAAGGGCCATGTACTAAGGATAGGGTGACACTGTGTTGTTAAGCCCTAATGAACGAGTTATTTTAATCATCCTTAAGCCTATGGTCAAGGATCGAGACACCTCATTCAAAATGAGGTCATGACGGAATGTCGGCGCAGCCTTCGGAGAAAAGTCTCGATCCCGACTGGGGGTTAACCATGATTAGGATAGCCCGCATATTGGTAGCTTTACGATGCACTAGACCCTAGGTTCATTTCTTTTGAT
The DNA here is from genome assembly GCA_026119855.1 of Campanula takesimana. Lineage (NCBI taxonomy): Eukaryota > Viridiplantae > Streptophyta > Magnoliopsida > Asterales > Campanulaceae > Campanula > Campanula takesimana. The sequence goes on from JAOWBW010000341.1 coordinate 394,581, forward strand.
CAGTGGAAGCCGCGTGCCCTACAGGACCCTCACCCGGGATAGTCCGTCCTTGGGAGCGTGCAATACAGGTGAAAAACGAGGGGTCTATAGGCGCACTGATCCAGGGTTTAGATTAGTTGCAAAAAAGAAGAGAAATCTTTTCCAACCATTTAGGAATAAAAATGCGTTTCAAGTAAAGTTGAATGAATAAGTAATTGAACGTTGCATAAGCCTACTCCGTTTTTGCTTCCTGTCTTTGATACATTGCATTTTTCGCTAACCAGTGTCACCTCCGTCAAGTCCCGTTAAGTCTTTGGAAGGATCCATGTTATCCTCCAAAACCTCCGTCAAGTCCCGTTAAGTCTTTGGAAGGATCCATGTTATCCTCCAAGACCTCCGTCAAGTCCCATTAAGTCTTTGGAAGGATCCATGTTATCCTCCAAGACCTCCGTCAAGTCCCGTTAAGTCTTTAGAAGGATCCGTGTTATCCTTTAAGACCTCCGTCAAGTCCCGTTAAGTCTTTGGAAGGATCCATGTTATCCTTCATGACCCCCGTTAAAATCCCCATTGAGACCATAGGTCCCCGCAAAGATCCCCGTTAAATTCTAGGAATGGTCCCTTAGGAAGTCAGCCAAGTCCTTGGATGGATTCTCGTTAAGAAGTCAGCCGTGTTTGTCCTTCCTTCTTAAGATTCTAAACCCATTCGAACTACGGTGACCTGAGCCTCTCGTCACGTGGGACCCCCTCCCTCGTGGTGAGGGGAACGTAGGCAACTTCGGCCCGGTCAAATATCCCAAATAGAGACACGTGTGTCTTTGACCCAAGCGTTCATCCAATGTTTACCCAAGCCTAAAGCTACCTTTTGTCTTCCCCGTAGCTCAGATGAAGTGGAAGAGAGCATCATGTCGCCGTCTAGTGCGTGTGGAGTCAGAAAGTTCCCCGGTCACTACAACTTCTCCGATCCGGTACCCCGGAAAGATCACTTCAATGGACAGTAGCTTGAAAAATGACGTCGCGGATAATTCGGATGGCCCAACGAACGAAGAGTTGTTCCAAGCTTCAGAAACCCCCGGGGCTGAGAAAGAGGTCATCACAGAAAGCCACAGAGAAACGCAAACTCCGCCTGATGAGTCGACGAGGCAAAGAGGTGTTACAGCTCTGTTTCAAATCGATGGGTCCTTCGCCAAAACAACCAACCATATTGAAAAGGTGGAAGCTACCCGACCTCCAGACTGTAACCAAAGATTGCCCCCTCCATCTCACCAAAATACCGCGACCTCCATTTCTTCGCCCCAACGCGCCGTCATCCAAAACGAGCCTCTCACTCAAATCTGCCTCACTCCGTCTCATCCCAAATCCAACATCTCCCATGAGACACTTCCTATAAAACCCCAAACACAATCCACTCAAAAGGCCTACAAACCGCTGTTCACACCGGTTACGCCCCGAGCATCATACTCACAACACCTTCCCAATCCCACCCCTTCTCGATTCAATGCTATCAACCAAGTCACCAGAGATCAGTCACTGTTTAAACCATATATGGATACCCGACCAGGCATCACTAACTTGCCTCCACCAGGTTTCCCGATGAGATCCCACAGAGACCCGTATCATCTCTATAATCCGAGACCTTTTGGACCACAAGCTCCTTGCATGCCTCCAATGTATATTCCTCCAAGACACCGAGGTTATGGTTATGGGTATGCCTACACCCATGCACCTCCGCAGAATCCTCATGTTGTACCTCAGTTGGACACGTTGTTGGAAAAGAGAAAGCAAATGGAAGATAAGTTTGAAAGGAAACTCGATGGGCACCCCTTTGCATCGAGTAGCGGTGATTCTCATCCCCACCACGCTCCGGTCAATAATGAACGAAAAGCCAAAGGCCGAGCCAAGCTCCATTTCACAAGGTACGAGGATTTCGGAATACCCATAAGAAAGATATTTGAGAAATTGGTTAGGCAAGGCCTTGCGAAGCCTCTTGTCAACTACCAACCCACAAACCCCAAGGGACGTCTCGACACGACTAAATGGTGTGCCTTTCACAACTACCATGGGCACGACACCAACGATTACATCGCTCTGAAACGCATCATCCGGAAGTTAATTGCGCAAGGAAAATTTGAACGCCCTGGTTTGGGAAATTGATGGTGTTGTGGTTGCCGTAACAGAGGATGAGCTTCAAAACCTCTTCCATCACCCCCCCTTTTAGGAAGAGTCAAAGTCCATTGTTAGGACGTGTGATAAGTCTTTAGGGAAATTCGGTTAAGATGTCTGTTAGGTTTAGTTAAAGTCTTGATTCCCCGGTTGATGCCATGTGGTGACCATTTTGGGTCCATTGTCAGTTCTCATTAATAAGATTATTATTGTCATTTTTTCCTTGTCAAAAAGTTTACAAAATGTGTGTGTGAGTTTTTCACCCAAAACAAGAAGTGTGTCTTTCAAAAAAAAAATTGGAGATCAAGCTTTCTTAAAATAAAAGATAATGTTTTGCTTAAAAAGGTTAATCCGCTAATGAAGCATGCTTCTCAAATCATGGTTAATAATTTCACCTTGAGGTTTAAAATGCTAAAGTCCTTTGCGGTTTTGTCCCCCGGAAACATCGTCCAAGGAGCCCACATCCGAATTGGCGTCCGAGACAACCATACACATGAGCGGGAAGACCAAACAATTGGGACACCGTCCACAAGAAGAGGCCCGAGCTTCAGGAGCCTGAGAGTGGCTACACCAAATGGAAGACTGTACCCTCGTCAAGTGCTATACATGAAGGTTATGCACTTTGGAAAGGGAATCACCAAAAGGCTTGGCCAACAGGCAAGCTCCCAACTCGCCCTCATGAGTAGACGACCCCGGCAATTGCAACTCCCAGCCAAGTGGAGGCCTCGTGACATCTTTCCCGACGACATGGAACCCGAGTTCCCCGTGGAAGACATGGAATATGCAGCCGACAACCCCTCCAACAACTGTGGAAGAAAATGGATCATCGTGCTTCATGGGAACCTATCCTTAAAATAAAAAATAAAAAAATGTGAGTCTTCCAGCCTCGTAGGTTCTAGAACGAAAAAAAGAGTCCATTCTGGACCGTGTCTTTTTATTTTTACAGAGTTCCGCACTTGGACATGTATGTACAAAGTTATCTAAATAAAAGAGTCATTTTCCTTCTCTTCTCTCTAGACTTGAGACATTATTTGCAATATATGTTTACTCTTGAAATTGCCTTGCTTGTTATTATCAATTGATTGCTACGTCCCCAAAATGATGAATTGACTTCTAAGCATACTAGTCAATGACGACTCATTAAGGATGAATGGACCTAACACAAATGAAAAGTGCCAAATGCAAACAATTAATCTTGATATGAATAAATGTTGTGATCAATTGGCATGAAGAAACCATCAATGGAAAATCTTCCTTCATACATTACCCCGATACACAACCCGATACACCTTTCCTATACAAATCCTTGATGCGCATCAAAGGCATCCCGAGACAATGAAAAGGCGAGGATGTTGTTGCTCAAACACCAAGATTCAACCACGATCGCGCGTGCGCAACCAAGCAAAGGACTTCCCAGATCTTCAAAAGTCAAAGTAAGAAGTGGAAGAATTCCACCAAGGGGCTACAAATGAGCCAATGTCCAAGATAGCAAGTTGGGGCTAACGTTTCCCCTCTCTCTAAAAAAATGATAAGAGAGAAAGAAATGGATAATGAAAAAAAAAAAAAAAAGGGAAAGCAAATGAATATTGGCAAAGAGGAAGTTTACCTCAAAAACTCACCAAGTTCACTGCAAAAGTCCACCTCAAAGAACATCCCGAGGAGTTCACCACAAAGAAAAGCGATCTACATCAGCAAAGCAACAACATCCTTCAAAAGGACACCAACTTCAGCAAAAAGGCGATCCATGGCCGAACTACGGCGACCTGAGCTCCTCAAACTGAGGGGAACGTAGGCAACCTTCGGGTCCGGTCACAGCATGAAATGAATCCATCAAACCTCGATCCTCCCAAAATGATCCGGTTCTCTTCCCTTGGTCCCATCAATGACCAATTTCCCAGATAATGACCAATCCCCCCATAAACACTTTTTGATCTTTCCATTGACCGAATCTTAATCTTAATTGATCACAACATTTATACATGTTAAGGCTAATTGCTTGTTATAATCTTGACTTAATAAAAAACATGGTCCATTCCAGCAATCATTTGATGATATTAACTAGGGCAAGTTTCAAATGTCTCAACAAGTCTTCTTCTCTCTACATCTTAGGAAATAGCTAAACCCTTGTATTCTGTCGAGCAAGGGCTTCCTCCTGTTCCATGACAATACATTGTTCACCAAAATAAAGGGACTCTCTCCCGCCTAAATAAAGGCCCTTGCATGTTTCCTCCAAGAAAAATACTTTAAAGTCCCCGTTCTAGCAAGTCGGATGGATCACTCGTAAAAAACTGGAAAAGAAAAAGACGCAAAAAAGTAGCCCGCTAGGTTGAAAACCCGCAAGGGCGGCCTAGGCAAAAAACAGGGTGTGCCATAAAAGACGCAAAAAAGTAGCCCGCTAGGCTGAAAACCCGCAAGGGCGGCCTAGGCAAAAGAAAGGGTGCGTCATGAAAAAGGGATGGGTTCCTAACCTCACTTCAAAGGTCAAAAGACGATATTGGGTCTACGCAAACATCAAAAGTCGGAGGATGACATTGGGGCTACCTCCACATCAACGACGATCACAAGGACATGGGGCTACCCCGACACATACAATGACATTGGGGCTACGCCGCCACCGACAAAGACATGGGGCTACCCCGACATCAACGACAAGAAGGACATGGGGCTACCCCGACACATTCAATGACATTGGGGCTACGTCGCCATCAATAGGAACAAGGACATGGGGCTACCCCGACATCGACAACAAGAGGTTTCTCTACTCCCGACCGCTCCTAAGAAATGGACAAAGCTCAAAAGGACTTTATGCATATAAACCTCGCGGTTAAGTTAAAACCAAAATTTGACTAAACATGTTTCGTTAAAATATTTTCCTTCAAAAGTAAGCATTCTCAAATTTGGCCATTTGACATCATTTATCAAAGACAATGTTTCAAGCAAAATGCTTTTGATCTCCCCTCTAAATGATTTTTCCAAAGTCTTGGACCCTTTTTGTCCACAATGAGTCTTCAAGGTCACCCCTAGGCTCTTTCCCGGTATCAAGAAAATGTGTCAACCATCCCGCAGGGTAGGCTTGACCAAATCTTCGTCCCCAGAGTGACCCTTTAGATTAAAACCTTGACTTAGAATAATCGTTATAGGCTAGAGCCTTTGTTCCGGCAATCCTTAGTGGGATGTAAGACCAGTTTTGCCTTGTCAAACTCCCCAAAGGTGGAGTTGACTCGAATGTTTTGTCCCGGCAGTCCTTAGTGGGACGTAAGACCAGTTTGCCTTGTCAAACTCCCCAAAGGTGGAGTTGACTAGAATGTTTTGTCCCGGCAGTCCTTAGTGGGATGTAAGACCAGTTTGCCTTGTCAAACTCCCTAAAGGTGGAGTTGACTCGAATGTTTTGTCCCGGCAGTCCTTAGAGGAACGTAAGACCAGTTTTCCCGTCAAACTCCCCAAAGATGGAGTTGACCAAGCTTAGAATTAGATTAGTCGTTATAGGCTAGAGCCTTTGTCCCGGTAATCCTTAGTGGGATGTAAGACCAGTTTGCCTTGTCAAACTCCCCAAAGGTGGAGTTAACTTGAATGTTTTGTCCCGGCCGTCCTTAGTGGGACGTAAGACCAGCTTTCCCGTCAAACTCCCCAAAGATGGAGTTGACCCCGGTCAAGCTTAGACTTAGAATAGTCGTTATAGGCTAGAGGCTTTGTCCCGGCAATCCTTAGTGGGATGTAAGACCAGTTTTGCCTTGTCAAACTCCCCAAAGGTGGAGTTGACTCGAATATTTTGTCTCGGTAGTCCTTAGTGGGACGTAAGACCAGTTTGCCTTGTCAAACTCCCCAAAGGTGGAGTTGACTCGAATGTTTTGTCCCGGCAGTCCTTAGTGGTACGTACGACCAGTTTGCCTTATCAAACTCCCCAAAGGTGGAGTTGACTCGAATGTTTTGTCTCGGCAGTCCTTAGTGGGATGTAAGACCATTTTGCCTTCTCAAACCCCCCAAAGGTGGAGTTGACTCAAATGTTTTGTCCCGGCAGTCCTTAGAGGGACGTAAGACCAGTTTTCCCGTCAAACTCCCCAAAGATGGAGTTGACCAAGCTTAGACTTAGAATAGTCGTTATAGGCTAGAGCCTTTGTCCCGGCAATCCTTAGTGGGATCTAAGACCATTTTGCCTTGTCAAACTCCCCAAAGGTGGAGTTGACTTGAATGTTTTGTCCCGGCCGTCCTTAGAGGGACGTAAGACCAGCTTTCCCGTCAAACTCCCCAAAGATGGAGTTGACCCCGGTCAAGCTTAGACTTAGAATAGTCGTTATAGGCTAGAGCCTTTGTCCCGGCAATCCTTAGTGGGATGTAAGACCAGTTTTGCCTTGTCAAACTCCCCAAAGGTGGAGTTGACTCGAATATTTTGTCCCGGCAGTCCTTAGTGGGACGTAAGACCAGTTTGCCTTGTCAAACTCCCCAAAGGTGGAGTTGACTCGAATGTTTTGTCCCGGCAGTCCTTAGTGGGATGTAAGACCAGTTTGCCTTGTCAAACTCCCCAAAGGTGGAGTTGACTCGAATGTTTTGTCCCGGTAGTCCTTAGAGGGACGTAAGACCAGTTTTCCCGTCAAACTCCCCAAAGATGGAGTTGACCAAGATTAGACTTAGAATAGTCGTTATAGGCTAGAGCCTTTGTCCCGGCAATCCTTAGTGGGATGTAAGACCAGTTTGCCTTGTCAAACTCCCCAAAGGTGGAGTTGACTTGAATGTTTTGTCCCGGCCATCCTTAGTGGGACGTAAGACCAGCTTTCCCGTCAAACTCCCCAAAGATGGAGTTAACCCCGGTCAAGCTTAGACTAGAATAGTCGTTATAGGCTAGAGCCTTTGTCCTGGCAGTCCTTAGAGGGATGTAAGACCAGTTTTCCCATCTATCTCCCCAAAGATGGAGTTGACCCCGGTCAAGCTTGGACTTAGAATAGTCACCATAAGCTGTCCCCAACGTAAGCCCAGTAAAAATATGTCCCGTGTAAGTCAACCCTCTCCTATAGAGTCAAGTTGACCATGTCCCCAGCAAGTCAACCCTCTCAATAGAGCCAAGTTGACCCTATCCCCATGCGAGTCAACCCTCTCCAATAGAGCCAAGTTGACCATATCCCGCCTCTGACCCCGAGAGTCACGCTTCCTTATGTAAGTCAACCCTCTCCCATAGATCCAAGTTGACCATGTCCCGCCTCTGACCCCAAGAGTCATGCTTCCTTGTCTATGTCCCGGTAAGTCAACCCTCTCCAATAGAGCCAAGTTGACCATGTCCCGCCTCTGACCCCAAGAGTCACGCTTCCTTGTCTATGTCCCGGTAAGTCAACCCTCTCCAATAGAGCCAAGTTGACCATGTCCCGCCTCTACCTTGCCCAGAATCACGCTTCCTCGTCCATGTCTCTAGCAAGTCAACCCTCTCAATAGAGTCAAGTTGACCATATCCCCAGCAAGTCAACCCTCTCCCATAGAGTCAAGTTGACCATGCCTCGCCTCTGACCCCTTGGTGTCATGCCCAAATGCCTTAGCCTCTGACCCCTTGGTGTCACAAATGCCTTAGCCTCTGACCCCTTGGTGTCATGCCTAAATGCCTTAGCCTCTGACCCCTTGGTGTCATGCCCAAATGCCTTAGCCTCTGACCCCTTGGTGTCATGCCCGAACCTTCGCCTCTGACTCCTAGAGTCATGCCTCCTTGCGGACCTTAGTAACCCCGCGTACCCCCGAACTACGTTAGGCTTGATTCCCCATGAACGGGATACGTAGGAATCCTATACCGCTAGGTCCAGCTATGCAACCAAAATCGGTTAAAGCCGTCGTCCCGTCAGATTGGGATTCCTTTTTTTATCGACAACCCCGCTCCTTTGAAGCGACGTTGCCGAGGGGCTCTGTAAGTACCCCAATCTGAAACAAACCTATCTTAGAGGTAGCCTTAGCACTGTTTCAGGGATAAGCTTCTAGGTCAGGACCTCCCTAGGATAAGCTATAAATTCCAGGACTACTCTGGTATAAAATTGGAAAAATCCAGAAGCTCGCCAGGCTGAGCCGTACGGATGATTTGGGAACTAGAGGGGCCTAGCCGTACGGCTTGTTTGGACGCCCTCAGTCCCTATAAATATAACCCCTTGGTGACCATTTCAGGAGGGGGGGAGAAATACACATTAGAGAGGTCACTCTGCTGGAATTACCACAGAGTAGGAGTAGAGTGATCACAAACCAAAAAATGAGAGAAGAAAGGAAGATTGGCCATAACCATCATAGGTAAAGCCACCTTCCCCCTCCGTTATCTTCATCTTACTCCTATTTTCTTTCTTATATCTTGGTTATACATGTATTTATTCTTCATTCATGCAAAGACTTGTCCATTTCAAGCACCTTTTGTTTCTTGCAAGACTTGTCCATTATCAAGCACTCTATATCTATCTATTACATTACTATCTTGTCCAAGCTATGAGAAGTTCAAAGGTGCCCTCCATACCTTGTATGGAAGAGGTTCTAAACCTAGACACTCATAGACTTGTTGATTGTCATTTACATTCCTTATTCATTTAAATGTTATGCTTGTTTGGCCATGATAATCACGAGGGTGATGAAACCTTAGTGTTCATCATTTTCCTCTTTGGTTTAGCCTCAAAATCCCACTTTTGGGTCATAAAGATTCAATATTTCTGTGTTATTTTGACTCTTGGAAGGATTTTAAGTCATAAAATGTCATCTTGGTGATAAAGTTCCAATCTTTATTCACCAAATGACCAACTTTGGTCCAAAGGGGACATTCATCAACTTTCTTGATTTTCTCCTATGATTGCTCATGATCGCACCCAAATACTTGTTTTGGGGAACCAAGTGATGATCATTTAGCATAGGAATGATGTTATAAAACTTGTAAAACGATTTCTTGCAAACTGGGATCACAAACAGTTTGTCCAGCTTCAGACAGAATACCCTGTTTCTGTTTTGAACTGGACTGTTCTTGAGCAAACTGTAAAACCCCAGAATTGCCTCCTCCAGCCGTACGGCTACTTTAGGTAGGAGGGAAAAATTGTCTATTTTGCCCTCTGACCTTTGTCTTATCACTCAAGGACCCTTTTTCAGCCGAGTTTCTCAAATAAAATCAATAACAGAATTTTTCCGTTAAATACACACACACACATATGCACATTTTAACTAACTTAGGGAGACTAGGCTTTGTCCGAGGCAACTTGAGAGGACGTAAAAACTCCTCTCAAGTTGTAACCTGACCTCTGAACCTTTGAACTCAAACCTTTGTCATTTTGTTGGGTTTAAAATTAACAAAATGTGGCGACTCCGTTAAATTTGACCGGTTCCCGTGTTTGGCATTTTGTCCTCGTGCGAACTTCGCTTGTTTCGCCCCCGAGGGAGGGATCCTTACAGTCGCTAATACGTGATTTTTTTGTAGTGGATCAAAGTCAAGAATACTCAAACACTCTCAAGGCATTTCCAAAGCAAGGTTCTTGAAGCTTTAGGTATCATTTCATCATCTCTCTCCTTCTCTACTTCATCGCCTTCTTCTTTATTTTCTTAAACGTACAATTTACCCAAACTTGAGACATGACACCAAAGGCTAATTTACTACATTAAAGTTGGCCAAAGAGTTATCTCCATACATTCCAATCCCCCTTAACCCCCTAATTCATCTTTTTAACTTAGAAGAACACATTTTATCAAGGTAGAACACTTACTTGAAGGACCAGCATTATCCGGGTGGAGTGGGTGTTTAAGTACTTCTCAATCCGTAACCTAACCCCCGAACCTTCTCCATGAATCTCTGGTTTTATTAACAAATTAGGCTAATATTAGGTTTTCTCATATTCCTTAAAAATGTGGATGACGACTCTATCAAACTCTTAAAACCAAATAGACATCATGGGATAACTCATCGCTCTAGCCAAGTAAGGAGCGGGTTTCAACCGGTGTATCTACGGTATCCAATAGTATTGTATTAACATTGCTCTTGGATACCGTAGCTACTTAGCTACTGTATTCATATGGATTATTGATCAATTATTCTTGGTTATAGTAGCTTAGCTACTATATCCAAGTGGATTGTTCAAAAAAATTCACTTGTATAAAGAGACTAAATAGCCAGTGTATCCAATAGTAATGTATCAACATTGCTTTTGGATACAGTAGCTATTTAGCTACTTTATACAAGTGGATTGTTCAAATAATTACACTTGCATACAGTAGCTAAACAGTTACTGTATCCAATAGTAATGTATCAACATTGCTCTTGGATACAGTAGTTATTTAACTACTGTATTCAAGTGGATTGTTCAAACAACTGCACTTGGATACAATAGCTAAATAGCTATTGTATCAAATTGTTATATATCAACATTATTGTTTGATACAGTAGCTACTTAGCTATTGTATTCAAATGGATAGTTCACCAATTGCTCTTGTATACAGTATCTATTGTATCCAAGTAGATTATTCAAAACAATTGCACTTGGATGTAGTAACTATTCTGTTAATGTATCCTACTATATCCAAGTGTATCCAAGTGAAATGTTGATACACTGAACTTAACTTTTTTTTCTAAAAGTTAGTGAACGGTATAAACCGAGTTGGATAATGAGTCATGGAGCCTTTGGGGCCTAAGTCCATCAAAGCCCACGAAATAGGGGCTCAATACATGCTAGAATCCAAGAATAGACTGGGTACCTTGGGACCTTATAGGCCGACCAGCCATTAGCTCGGCATGAAGACAAGCCGACCAGGCGTCAACATTATACGAGGTATGGTTACATTATAGCCATTACCCAACTCTTGCCTTCCTCGGCTTTATGACAAACCGAGGAAGGGTCCTCCAGATCGACCAGGGTCAGTATCTGATGGATAGGTCACACTCCTATTCTAATACTGAGTCCATTAATAGAGTCCTAGTCACATTCAAATAAGAGAATCCTTTCTTAACAAGGAGATCCTTTTCCCTAAGGAAACTACTAACATAATCCTTATCAGGATTCTACTTTCCTAAACAACAGTCCAATACCAAAATGGACTCCTTGACTTCCTTACCAAGCAAGGACTGTCCTACCGCCATCTATATAAACAGGCCCTCATACAGCAAACGGGTATCGAATTTTCTTGACTCTTGCTCTTGTTAATTGATTTCTCTTACTTCTATATCACATAGCAGATTCTTATTCTCACGCCGGAGGGCCTTTACCGGACTCGCCCCGGCGGAGTTTATGTTTGTTTTGTGTGATTTCAGGCCAGTCAAGGAGCAACTGGGATTATCCGAACCGCTGGATTTGGGCTGATCCGAAACGATTTTGGAATCATTAGTTTGGTACCATTCCAGGAAATCGATCGGAAGCTCTTATGATTCGGTTCATAATTCTACCTCATGGCTGAAATCCTTAGAGACGGATTGACCGCAAGCCTCACCCATGGTGATAGCCAAGAAAACCAAATTTAATAGCCCGACACAGTAGCTGCTGAGACTCAGAATGCGGTTGCTAGCAATACGACGATTCCCACGGGAGGACTGCCCCCTCTGTTGGGTTTTAAGGCACCATGCGCAGCGGAAAAGGCATATAAAAATCAACAAAACACTAGAGCCCCAAGATCTGTTCATGATGATTAAATTAAATACAAGATGAATTTAGAATACTAACCCTTGTTGTGCGTTTAAATTTTTCGGATCTTCAAATCTTCAAGTCTTCAAGCTTTATGATTTGAACTTCTCTACGTTCTTCGGATCACGATCACAGGAACACGAACGTAAGATGCTTAAGCAAGCATTCTTTATGTGTATCCACACGCGAATGAATATCTAGAACAATTCTAGATTCGGACTGCTAGATCCAATAGAAACTCTTTCTATCAAAAGGCTATATGAATAATATGCGTTCTTGATTTTTGATTCTCAATCTCGGATCAAGAATTATGTTTCTAAAAAATATTGGGTTGCATTAGTTTAATGGCTGGTGAAATGATGTATTTATAGTCCTTGGTCATTAATCCTTAATAACATAGGAAACCTAAATCCCGTCACCCAATTAAACTGCTCAAAATTGCCCCAGACAGCTCGGCACGGTCGTGCTCACAAAGTGGCACGGCCGTGCAAAACGTGTCGAGCCAATGTAACGCTTGCATCGATTTTAGCATAGTCGAGCTTTGTTCCTGGCGCGGTCGTGCCAATCTACACGGTCGTGCCTTATAACTAGCACGGCTGTGCTAGGTCAATTTGACAGCTTTTCCAATTTTAGCCTTTTGATCAATTCTTTCTTTTGTGTATGACCCCATAGGATTATATTAAGTTGGCAATGAGTCCAACCAAGGTCAAACTCATAAATCAAGAGAGGACTCTAGCAAGCCATCATGACTACCCAATTAATATAACTAAACGAAGTTCGTTTATCCTCATAAAACAGACCATGATCCTTTTGTCACGCGATATCATATTGAACATAAGCCACGGTCTAAGTCAACTTAAGTGTCCAATGCTTTCTCGATTCTAAGTAGATTGATATGAGAAAATGACATTTAACACATCAATTCATTTGGGCATGGTCATGCACTATTATCAATCTTACTCTCGAGTGGCCAAGCAGATATCTCTCTTAAGACAAGAGGGACAACATCCCATCTTCACTTATCATTCTTCCTTACAAGAATCCGATTGTGCCAATAGTAGCCTTTATACCTACCTGGTTATGGGTAGTGTTTGAGTACGTCAAACACAACGTTCATCATGTGGAAGACGATGATAATCTCAGGTCTAAGGATTCCAATAATATAACTAAATGAGATTTAATTATGACATTTGGCCATGACATAAATCTCATAGTGGGTCTAGTCCAATACTTGTTCACCAACAAGTACCCATAAGTTTAATTTGTATCACATACACATGATCATCACATGATCATCAATTAAACTTATACTATTTCTTCATAAGTACTAGAGATGGGGATTATTATAATAAACATGTAAAATATATAATAATCCAATGTTGTTATCTCCATAACAAATGAGAACATGACATAACTTAAGGCCTTTCTCAAGGGCCTAGGTCATAATCTCCAACAATCTCCTACTTGCACTAGGCCCAATCAACATGTATCAAATACCATTGAGCTTAGCTTATGACCATCATAACATCATGTGGAACAACATATGTATATAGATTATCCTTGTTATTGTCATAATGTACTTTTCATATTTTGACATCTCCAAAATCAACGATTTCTCGTAGAGATGGAAACGTTTGACTGTGTGTTTGGATCATAGATGAGTCCTTGGCAGCTTATCTTGTGCAATAACCAATATTTCACAATCAAGGTCCATAGGATTAGTAGTACTATAAACTATTTCTAATTTTACTAATAACATCTATATCTAAACAATTCCCTTAGTTACAACTCATGTAACTAAATACTCAATTTTATTCATAGAAAAATTTAGGGTGTATTTGTTTGGAACTATTCCAACTAATAGCACTTACTTTAATCATATATTCATACTGCGATCTTTAATTATCCTTGTCGATGCGGAAGCATGCATCTATGTAACCATTTACTAGATCATCTTCCATTCCAACAAGCATCAAGAATGCATCCTTAGTTCTTCTCAAGTAAATAAGGATATTCTTGACCAATATCTAGTGACTTTAACTAGGATATGATTAGTATGTTCTCATCATATTCCGAGTATATGAGTTATCCCGTCTAAGTACATAATGTGACATACATGATAGATCCAATTTCCGAAGCATATGGAATCCTAATCATGTATTCTTACTCATTAGTCTTCTAATAAGACTAAGTCTTGCCAAGAACATTGTTATTTAGACAACTTTGCAAGTTCTTCTATAAAAGTCTTGCATACTGAACAATTCAGTACTTTGTCTTTACAAGTACTTTGACACAAACCAATCAACTTCCTAGATCTATATCAACAGATGTTAATTTCAAGGATGCAAGTGGCTTCTTCCTTTGTCTTTCATTAAGAAACTCTATCAAATGAATTATATGTTAACCACATATACAAGACTAGGAATAAGACTATGCTCCCACTAATTTTATAGCAAACACAAGTCTCATCTTTGATTAATTTCAAACGCTTTGTATGCATCATCAAAATGAATATTTCAACTCCAAGAAGTCTGCTTCAATCCATCACATGGATTTCCGCAACTTACATACTTTATTAAAATTTTCTAGATTAACAAAACCTTTAGGTTGTATCCAATACATCCTAAATTGAGTTCCCGTTAAGAAACGCTGGTTTGATATCTATTTGTCAAATTTCATATTCCAAATATGAAGATATGAAAATGAGAATTCTAATATCTTAAAGCATGACTACGAGTGATAATGTTTCATCATAGTCGAAATATGAGTCAACCTTTTCACATTTTGTCTTGCTTCCATGTTTGTTTTCTCCAAGAGAACTTAATTCCATCCTTTGGATTTTACGCCTCAGTTTAGAATGATCAAGTTACAAACTTGATTATTATACATGAATTTCCTTTTAGATTCTATGACTCCAAGTCATTAATCTAAATATAGAGCGGATATTGCATTGTGATAGGTGGTAAATATGTCATTCTCAATGAACTTTACCTTAATACTTTCTATTACGAGAAATGCAATATTTCTTGTTATAGATTGTATCCTACCATATATGCAAGTAACTTGTGTAACTTGATCAGTTTTTCAAAACTCCTTGTGAAAGTTTGTTCAACTTCCATTTTAGGTTCAATGTTATTTTTTAGGTCTCGAACCATTCGAGATAAATTTTACTCCCACCTGGTTCTTTTAGAGATAAACAATTTATCTAGAAAAGTACCATCATAAGCAACAAACAATTTGTTTATTGGAAGTAAAATAATATCCTCAAGTTTCCTTAGGATATTCCATAAAATACAAGTATTAGATTTAAGTGTGAGTTTGTCCTAGACAAGTCTTTTCGCAAAAGTCTCACGTTCTTAAATCTTTATGAAAGACAAAACAAGTTTTCTTTCTTCCCATATCCCATATGGTATCTTTGAACCTATTTTAATGGAACTCAAATTAGTGTAATTATAGCGGTTTCCAATATATAACCCCAAAATAAATAATGGAAGATCAATTTGACTTTATCATCTAACGAACCATATACGATAAGGTTCTTTTCCTCCATTCAGACACATCATTCAAAATGGTGTTCTTTATGGAGTTAATTGTGAAATAATTTCATAACCTTAAAGATGATTTTCAAATTCTTGGTTCAATTATTCATCATCTCGATCAAATCGGAATCTTTGAATAGTTTTACCAAGTAGTACCAAAATCCTCTTTTGGTATTGCCACTAAATGCACCATATACATCAACATGCATTAGGACTAATAAGTTACTAGCCCTTTTACTACTCTCAGTAAAAGATGTCTTGGTCCAAGTAAATAAGATTTTCATATATCATATGATTCAAAATCGTATGACTTTAAAACTCCGTCCCATGGAATTTTAGATATGCGTTTTGTTGGGGAATTGGGGGGATCTCCGCATCCACTAGACCATACTAGCAGTCATCAACATAGGAGAATAATCAACACATGAAATAATAATATGAAAGAACAAGAACACCATGATTTGTTAACCCAGTTCACCACCCCTTGTGGCTACATCCGGAGGCCCCAAGCCAGGATATCACTATAATAATATGTTGATTGTTACAATTTACACATACACTCACACAGATCTAGTATGGCTACTCTCAAATGAACAACCCTCTTCTACATATTATTATCTCTCCCCCAAGAACGTACAAACATGATCATGGCCGGGTTGTAGGATCTCCCCTCATGGCTCTCCTAGGCCCCCGGCCCCCTCCTATACACTATTTTGTACTCTCTTGATATCCTAACTTTCTCCTTTTGGGTACGCAATATTATGGACAAAATTATGCTTATATAGGCCTTCAAGGAAGTCCCAAACTGTTAGTACCCAACCTGAAAATGAGTTATTAGACATTCTAGAACTTACAGGGACTTCCCAGGTATTTACAAACTGCGAACTGCGCAGGACTTATCCAGGATTTCCCAAAAAGTCCAGATAAGAAGATATTCTTGACTGATCAGATGAGGTATCGAAGATAGACATTATCTAGGAGCTCTCCAGAGTCCAGATTGATTACAGCCTTGAAAACCGTGCTAATCCCTTAGACCGGCCGGGCGGCCACTCCTTTCAGGTCAACTTTTCTTATAAATAGGTGACCTCAGCTCATTATTTGAGGACACAATATCTCCCCCGAGTTCTACAGCCTAAACAGACAGCAGAACTCTCCCTCCAAGCCTTTCTAGCAATCCCGAAGGTCCGGCGAATTCGCGCGGGAGATTCTACTTCGTTCTTGTCAAGATTGGTGAGAATTTATCATGTTTCTTAGTTTAGATCTGATTTATGCTAGTTTCATTATATTTATACACCTATATTGATATGATTCATAATTTGTTCTTCATGTTCTTGCTAGAATTCATAATATGCTCTATGTCTAGGGTAGCGATCTTCATGCTTATGTGTTTATTTCATACATGATTCATGATATTCTTATTATTATGCTAGATCTACGGCTTATCCCATGCATAACATGCTAGATCTAATGTTTTAATCCCTACTCATATTGTATAGCCGATGATGATCCACGAGATCTAGGAACTACTTCTAGACCCTAAAATTTAGGTAAATATTCCCATGATCAGTAAATCTCCAATGATGAATATGAGGACTACACATTGATCTTATCAATGGTATAATCATTATTTTAGGATGTGATCATCTTGTATGATTCTTTCTCCTCCTCCTTTATTATGCATGATCCCGCTTCTTCTCTGTATTCCGATTATGTGCGAACTACGCTGACCTGAGCTTCTCATCACGAGAAGAATGTAGGCAATCTTCGGATCCGGTCTCAATCGCTAACAAACTACTAACACATTCATCATGATAGAAAGTCCGACTTCTCGGGCGATAGGAGTGATAACTTGATATTCTTCTCTTGTCGTAACTTGACCCCCGAACCCTCTCTGTTAGCTGTTTCTCAATGTTTTAGCTCAATAAAAACAACGTGGCGACTCTTAATAAGTTAAATGCCTATTTGAATATCCTAATCCCATAGAAAAGATAAATAAAGATAATAAAAGAAAGACTTCCCGTGCGTCGCCTGCATTCGGAAAGGGGTATTCACACAAACCAATACATGGAAGAATTCACGTCGAACCAGGAAACTGCGTACAATCTGGACCAGGAAAGAAGAGGTCCGTCCGGGTTCCCATTGAGGTCCGAGCAGACCAAGCCAAAATACCCCAATTTCAAGCAAAGTCCGTCCGGTGTCATTGATATGGTCCGCCCGGATCTATCCAATCCGCCCCTCCTTCGGTTTCCTCCTCCGTATCCTTTCCAACCCCCGTATGGTTTGAACTCCTTTTCCCCTCCGCCTCCTCACGGTTTTAGGACTCCAATCCTAACACATTTCTCATTTGTTTGATCAAAACAACAATGCCTTAAGAATTTAATTATTTATGTTATAGCCTTATTTATTATTTTGTTCTTTAAAATTTAGGATATAAGATTTATTTATATGATTTAACAGTACAATAAAGCAAACCATAAAAATAAAGCACTTTTCTTATTCTCAATAAAAAATAAATATCCTCCATTATCTTATAACAAAATAATATTTTCTACTTAATGAGTAAAGTCACTTCATAAGTGTTCTAAAAACAATGTTTCAACTCTTGCATTATTACCACTCGTAGATTAACTTTACCTTTCATAAGCAATCTTTCTATTTACTAATTGTTGCAGATTTATACAAATGTGGGATTCAAATCCGTTATCCAATACCCAATAATTAAAAGTAGAAAGAATAATTTTATAACACAAATATCTCATATGGTAGTCTCACTACCATTCGCTTTCGTTGATCATCCAAAATTTTGATTGCAATTTTAAATAGTCAATGTAATTGCCATGTTACCAAATTGCATTATTTAGGGTTATAATTTTAGCCATAATTATTTCTTTTAGGTTTGACAACATTTGTCTTTTTTTTTTTTTTTTTTTTTTTTTTTTTTTTCAGAAATTTATAAAGTAAAAAAATCATATTTTTTGACTTAGATCATCACTTTTCGTACTAAAGTTCAGATATTGAGAGCACAAACTGTACGGCCGAACTAAGCCATAAGGCAACCACATTTGCGTACATCATTCAGAAACTTAGAGAACAGTTCATACAGCCGAAAATAAGCTAAAAGGCATCCACATTTCTGTATGAATCTGTAGTTCGTTTCTAAATTCTTTGTCTCATACTTTTAACTGATTTCAACAATCTAGAACAATGCAGGATTCTGATTTCAGTTTTATGAATTCTGAATTGACATCACTTTTCAGGAAACATGGTTTCAAAAACTAGCCATCTGAAACTAGATTCAATCCCAGATTCAAATTCTGAACATCACAAGAAGTAGATTTTAAATTTCTAAATTTCACCTTAAAATTGCTTTCCTTGATTCAATTAGGTTTCTGTGTTCACGGTGATCAAATCATCATGATCATCAAAACCAAGAATAAACAATTTATTCATGAACCTAATATCATCAACAATTTAACCAAATTAAATTTTGATGATCATACGGAACATATTAATCAAATTAATATTGCAATTTAGGTTATTGGGATTATTAAGAATGTATTCCATTCTTGCTTTAGAACAATTCTTAAGCTAATGATCCAATCAAATAAATTAATTCCATTCTCTTTTAACTCTGTCTTTTTTGAGAACAGATCGCAGTAATAAATATAATTAAAGTATAATACAACATTCTACACAAATATGCAAATAAATATACACATATATTTCATATCAATCATTTAAGAGATAAATAGTTTTTATTTCATTAATACTATAACCTAAATATGTCGCGACCCCGAACCCCGCGGGCCCGAGATCGCGAGCTGGACATCGACTTAAAACCAAAACTCTAAAATATAGAAGTTAAAAATTCCATTTGAACCAAAAGATGATAACACAAGGTTTTACAAATCCAAGTTTAAATCAACGAAGTACATCTAATGTAAGCTCCACAGCTTATACCCAAAAGAATAAAATATACAATTCTTAATGACGTCAATAATGGTAAAACTATCCCCAAAAGGTTATACATTTAAATAATGTAAACCGATCAAACAACTTGCCCCAAAATCTCAATCCTCTCGACGTCCTCCTCGATCCGCGAATCCTTATCCTTTTCCTCCTGGGGGGGGGGTTTAAGGAAAAACAAAGATGGAAATAAACGGGGTGAGATAAAATCTCAGTAAGTTACTAATGCTACTACATGACATGCTAATATGCAATGACCAATAGCAATTAACATAAGACAGATAGCAGCGGAATAATAAGTGACATGCTGTCAACAGTAATATCCAATAATCAATCATATAAATAAACATATAACAACAAATGAGAGGCTCCCTATCGCCAACCGTCCCATACCGGTTGGAAATAACGACCAGCTCATCATGCAACACATAGAGCTGAAATAAACACTCATAAGTGGATACATAGCCAAGGTTTCACCCAACTGAAAGAACCAAATAAAGGTCGCTGCGCAGCTTCAATAATCCACAAATCATCATCTTCATAATAGCATGAAGGCTGAAGAGAAATCCCCGGTCAGAAGCGACCAATCAACCCATCAATCAAACAAACCATCTTCATAGTAGCATAAAAGCTGAAGAGAAACCCGGTACCAGAACCAATAACCAAATGAAGTGTCACAAGGGACGGGAGACATGCCACAAAGTCATGCTCCAAGTAAATCTAAAATGCACACAAAGGAGCTAGCTCTTCTCACATCCAAGGCCAATCTGGAGGAGGGTAATAATGGGGCAAAACAATGGTCAACATCACAATGGACTTGGCTGTGCCATCATAATGTTTCGCATCGCCCAAACACACACAAAATACCAGCTGGACTTTCAAGTAAAGGCTAAGTAATAAAATACTAGCACAATAAACAACCATTGATTCCAAAGTAGGGAATCATACCAATTAATCACCATAAAAGATGCAAACGATTACTCAAGAAGAGTTCAACAACAATAAACACAAGGAGTTTCTCATAAAAGAGTTCAATAACAGAAATGGAATTGTTCATAAAAGCCCAACAATACACATCATTAAAACGAAATGATTCTAGGACAAGGATCGATATCAAACGCATCCTAACATGATACACGCGAGTTACTCATAGAGAGTACTACCCAAATGGTCATTCCCCAAATAGCACAATGACTATCATTAAAACTATCCCAAAATGATCATAACAACTCAATAAAGTCACTCGATTGGATTTACAAAACTTGTTCACAATGGATTGATACAACTCCTCTTAACCTTAAACACCCAATAAAATCCCAAAGTATAAAACTTATAACTTAACTTAAAAACCTATACCATCTTGTATTACTCGGAGAGAGCTTCGAAACGATAGTTTACACGCCTAAAACGGAGTCCGGACGAAGAAGTTATGGGGGAAACAGTTTTAGAAGAAAATAGAAGAATATATCAGAGTCCCAGCATGGCACGACCGTGCCAAACATGACAAGAGGAAAGTGAATATTGGCACGACCGTGCCAGAAGAACAATGCCCAGATTTCTTCCTGGGTTCATACATACCCGAAAATAGCACCCAAACCACCCAAAATTCTTACTATTTCTCAAATACTCAAAATCAAGACTTCCAATAAGCATAACAATGAACCAAAACAACTTATAAACTTGAATAGGACCAAAATAACACATCTAGAAACCCAAATCAAGGTTTAAATCCCAACCTTCATATAATCACCATTTTTAACCAAAAATCCAAATAAATTCCAAATAAATTCCAAACCCAATCAAACTTCAAATATAACAACTAAAGCATTATATAAGCATGATATGAACAATTTAGCATATTAATGGGGGAAAATCAACTAACCCGGATTTTCTCAAAGTTGATGGATTTCAAATATTTTTGACTCTACGCGATCCTATTGACGATCTAAACAAGATTCAAGTTATGAGAAATGAGAGATAACAAGAGGAAGATGATGGAAATGTAGAGAGAATGTAGAGAAAAACTTACCCCTTCCATGGATAGAGAGAGAAAATGCTGGGAGAGATGAGAGGGAGAGTGAGGGTGAAATGAGGGAGGAGAGGGGAAAAGAGGGAGTAAGTAGGAGGATTAGAGAATTTACACATTGACCCCTTCCCCTACATACTAACACAATAATCTTACACTCCCCACTAACAACTAAGACCCAACACTCCACACTAGCACAAATAACCAATTAAGTGCTAGGCATAAATTATATAACACATAAAATGCACACATAAATATTTAAATAAATAATAATTTAAATAATTAAATAAACAAATAAATAAATAATAATTATTTATTACTAATAAAATAGAGCCTAGTTTTCGGGTCGTGACATTCACTCCTCCTTAAAGAAAATTCGACCCGAATTTTAACGAGACTTACCCGAAAACCAAATAGCTACGGATACGATAGTTCCTCCATTTATCAAATTCCTCAATTGTCCAATCTAACCCACTACAAGGTAACCTTAAATAATGCTCACGATAACACCACCTCTCGAACCGAATCATTCCATCATTATCTTCATTACTAATCAAAATTCATACTCAAAATCGAAGAATCCGAATTATTTCCACGCATAATTCTCGAGATATCTCAAACTCGCCTTATTCATAACCTTAACTACACCGCAAAGGTACTTCCATTTGTAAATCGCCTTCTTAGTGTTATTCCCCAGAATTTCAAAACACTACCATCTCGAGTTTAGTTAGCTTTTAAAATATGAAAGGCTAAAGAAATTTTCCATCCCCATAATATTCACCAAAGGCTATATCTCTAAGGATTCCCATTATAGTGCTCTCGCTCTAGGCAACACCTTAAACTAGAGGTGTAATGTAACCCAAAATTTTAATACAAAATGTTCACTTAAATCTACGCCATAATATCATCGTCATAACTCTCCAATCCTTGAAAGCCTAAAATAATTACGAATACTCAATAGTCCGAAGATGATCTAAATTTTATCTTCAAGGGATTTCCTCTAGCTCCCTTTTTAGTTATTAATCTGTGCTCATATATCCAAGGAAGTCACCAAATCTCAAATCCTCAATAGCTAAGCCACGTTAATCTTTCACGCATACATTTATTAACCTAATGATACTTAGGTTCAATAGTACTACCATCGTAATAACCCAATTAGCTAGTAACGTTCCAACTGACCCCAGACCAATTCATGATATTCCTTAATTATGCCCAAGTATTGATAATCAACTTCCTTCATATACCCTTGATCCAATTCGGGAAACGCCACCAAGAAGGGATTTAGAACCATAGAACCACTATCTACCCAAAATTTCGAAATGTCTTTAACATAGATTGAGAAATTATTACTCTCCCAAAATGTACTTAGTCCTTTCTAACTTAACAAGCTTACCACCATTAATGATCATAACTCCTACAACAAACTCATCATCCATAACAAATCGTACACCTCTCCATACTAATCCATTCCGATGCATTCACGGAGATGTACTAAAAGTGACTAAAATTTTCCTCAAAAGATCCTCATTGAATACTCAACTCCTATAACCCAACCGATACAATATGGATATTGATCTAAATATTAGCATTACAACCTTGTACCACAACAACCCAATTTAACCCAAGCTTCTCCTCAACACACTAGGTACTATTTAAAAGAAAGTAGAAACCTTACAATGATAATTACACCCAACAATTTGACCGAAGCTAAATACTCGGATTTCAATAAGAATTTTTTTTTAGGTATAACTCTACGCAAAGGAACGGTCTCAAATAATTTTAAGAAATCAGGAATGGAGAATATAACCATCTTCCTACAACAATCTACTAAAGCAAGAGTAACATCAAAATCTTGTAATAGCAACATGGCTAATTTAGCAGGTAAGACATAACCATACTTAAGCACATCATAAGCACATAAGACTTCATCAGATACCCTAAACTCCTCCATATGAGTAGACACCTACAACACATAGTCAAAGACTCAGAAGAAATAAATGCAACTAATGCATAGAAACACTTAAATGCGATGATCCTAAAATGCACGCGCTCGCTCTCACGACGCAAAATAATACCTCCTGAAATTTATCCGTTACCTGGTCAGTGCTGATTGGTCGCAAATACCCTAACCTGAACTTTTAGGGTTTCCCAAAGCATCCCTCTTCTGACCCTGTGGTATTCCAGTTCCTGTCCCCGATGACTGAACTCTAAACCTCGGACAATCTTTAACAAAGTGTCCCAACTGACCACAATTCACACATTTTCCTTGCCTCTTCCAACACTTGTCTTCTGAGTGTCCTTTCCTCTGACAGTAGCTGCAGACTTTCCCATTTCGTGTCCCCTTATTAGAACCTTGATTTCCTACTGTTGGTTGCCCTTGAAGTTGCCGTCTGAATCGAGTTTGCACTCCAGAATTACCTCTGTTATCCGAATGTTGCTGTTGTGACTTACTCTGCCCTCCTTGCTTACCCGGGTTAACCATCTCAGTCTTCCTTTTGTGTTCCCCAATATTCTGCTCAATCAAGTAGGCTCGATCCACCGCATCCTGAAAAGGTTGAATTCTTTGGGCTAAAAGTTGAGTCCTAATAGCTGTCTTCAATCCCCTGATCAATCTCATCGCTTTCTGCTCCTCGGTCCGCACAAGGTATTCACAACACCTGGCTAATTCTGTGAACTTAGCTGAGTACTGTGCTACTGACATCATGTCTTGCTCCAAGCTGAGGAACTCGATCTCTTTCCGGTTTTGATTCACTAGAGAGATAAAATGATCCTTGAATTTCCTCACGAACCACTCCCAAGGATATGGTACAAGAGTCGCATCCCAACTGGTCTTCAGTGCCTTCCACCAATGTTCCGCAGCCCCCACGAGCTTATAAGCTGAAAACAGAACCATATCCTCATCAGTGCAACCAAAGATCTCGTAGATTTTCTCCATTGATTCTATCCATAGCTCGGCCTTCTTCACATCAGGATCACCGTCGTACTCACTTGGTTTCAACTTCAAGAACTGCTCCAACCCATATCTCGGAGGTGCTACATGTTCCTCTCTCGGCCCTTGGTCATGAATTGCTTTCACGGCCGCTTCAAACCTGTCCTGAAACATTACACGGTTTTCTTCCCGTAGACCATTCTGATTCTGAGTCCCACTGATGCCTTCACCAGCTCTTCTTCTAGCCATCACAAACAAATACCTGCATAAAATACTCATCGTTACTCACTCCGAACTCATCTACCCTCCTAGGTCATTCTAGTCCACCTATACTTATACATAGAGCTAAACCATAGCTCTGATACCAACTGTCGCGACCCCGAACCCCGCGGGCCCGAGATCGCGAGCTGGACGTCGACTTAAAACCAAAACTCTAAAATATAGAAGTTAAAAATTCCATTTGAACCAAAAGATGATAACACAAGGTTTTACAAATCCAAGTTTAAATCAACAAAGTACATCTAATGTAAACTCCACAGCTTATACCCAAAAGAATAAAATATACAATTCTTAATGACGTCAATAATGGTAAAACTATCCCCAAAAGGTTATACATTTAAATAATGTAAACCGATCAAACAACCTGCCCCAAAATCTCAATCATCTCGACGTCCTCCTCGATCCGCGAATCCTAATCCTTTTCCTCCTGGGGGGGGGTTAAGGAAAAACAAAGATGGAAATAAACGGGGTGAGATAAAATCTCAGTAAGTTACTAATGCAACTACATGACATGCTAATATGCAATGACCAATAGCAATTAACATAAGACAGATAGCAGCGGAATAATAAGTGACATGCTGTCAACAGTAATATCCAATAATCAATCATATAAATAAACATATAACAACAAATGAGAGGCTCCCTATCGCCAACCGTCCCATACCGGTTGGAAATAACGACCAGCTCATCATGAAACACATAGAGCTGAAATAAACACTCATAAGTGGATACATAGCCAAGGTTTCACCCAACTGAAAGAACCAAATAAAGGTCGCTGCGCAGCTTTAATAATCCACAAATCATCATCTTCATAATAGCATGAAGGCTGAAGAGAAATCCCCGGTCAGAAGTGACCAATCAACCCATCAATCAAACAACCCATCTTCATAGTAGCATAAAAGCTGAAGAGAAACCCGGTACCGGAACCAATAACCAAATGAAGTGTCACAAGGGACGGGAGACATGCCATAAAGTCATGCTCCAAGTAAAGCTAAAATGCACACAAAGGAGCTAGCTCTTCTCACATCCAAGGCCAATCTGGAGGAGGGTAATAATGGGGCAAAACAATGGTCAACATCACAATGGACTTGGTTGTGCCATCATAATGTTTCGCATCGCCCAAACACACACAAAATACCAGCTGGACTTTCAAGTAAAGGCTAAGTAATAAAATACTAGCACAATAAACAACCATTGATTCCAAAGTAGGGAATCATACCAATTAATCACCATAAAAGATGCAAACGATTACTCAAGAAGAGTTCAACAACAATAAACACAAGGAGTTTCTCATAAAAGAGTTCAATAACAGAAATGGAATTGTTCATAAAAGCCCAACAATACACATCATTAAAACGAAATGATTCTAGGACAAGGATCCATATCAAACGCATCCTAACATGATACACGCGAGTTACTCATAGAGAGTACTACCCAAATGGTCATTCCCCAAATAGAACAATGACTATCATTAAAACTATCCCAAAATGATCATAACAACTCAATAAAGTCACTCGATTGGATTTACAAAACTTGTTCACAATGGATCGATACAACTCCTCTTAACCTCAAACACCCAATAAAATCCCGAAGTATAAAACTTATAAATTAACTGAACAACCTATACCATCTTGTATTACTCGGAGAGAGATTCGAAACGATAGTTTACACGCCTAAAACGGAGTCCGGACGAAGAAGTTATGGGGGAAACAGTTTTAGAAGAAAAGAGAAGAATATATCAGAGTCCCAGCATGGCACGACCGTGCCTAAGAAAGTGGCACGACCATGCCAAACATGACGAGAGGAAAGTGAATATTGGCACGACCGTGCCAAATAAAAGGGGCACGACCATGCCAGAAGAACAATGCCCAGATTTCTTCCTGGGTTCATACATACCCGAAAATGGCACCCAAACCACCCAAAATTCTTACCATTTCTCAAATACTCAAAATCAAGACGTCCAATAAGCATAACAATGAACCAAAACAACTTATAAACTTGAATAGGACCAAAATAACACATCTAGAAACCCAAATCAAGGTTTAAATCCCAACCTTCATATAATCACCATTTTTAACCAAAAATCCAAATAAATTCCAAATAAATTCCAAACTCAATCAAACTTCAAATATAACAACTAAAGCATTATATAAGCATGATATGAACAATTTAGCATATTAATGGGGGAAAAGCAACTTACCCGGATTTTCTCAAAGTTGATGGATTTCAAATATTTTTGACTTACGCGATCCTATCGACGATCTAAACAAGATTCAAGTTATGAGAAATGAGAGATAACAAGAGGAAGATGATGGAAATGTAGAGAGAATGTAGAGAGAAAATGCTGGGAGAGATGAGAGGGAGAGTGAGGGTGAAATGAGGGAGGAGAGGGGAAAAGAGGGAGTAAGTAGGAGGATTAGATAATTTACACATTGACCCCTTCCCCTACATACTAACACAATAATCTTACACTCCCCACTAACAACTAAGACCCAACACTCCACACTAGCACAAATAACCAATTAAGTGCTAGGCATAAATTATATAACACATAAAATGCACACATAAATATTTAAATAAATAATAATTTAAATAATTAAATAAGCAAATAAATAAATAACAATTATTTATTACTAATAAAATAGAGCCTAGTTTTCGGGTCGTGACAAAATATACAATAATTGTATAATATAATTTATGTGGCCTAAGATCCATATTTCACCCAATTATGAGTCGGCTAGGGCATGACTGCTCAAAACCAAGTTATTTAGGTTGATAACCCTTATCAATCATATCATATATGACTCTTAGATCTTTTATGAGATTATTTAGACATCATATGTCGAACATGTTTTAATCTCATCTTGTGCCTTAGGCCCAAAACTTTTTTGATAGCTTAATTAAGTCAAACCATTTTAAACGTATAGGAATCACTGTTTCCTCATCTTTCTCCTACACTGATAGAATTAATGCACCTTGCTAGGGCGTAGCCTGCATAAAACTACCCGTTGTACTCACAAGTGTTTTAATCATGGGTTGACACATGACTTAAAATTTCAAGAAAGTTATTTCATATAGCAACGCGCATAACAAAGGTATAAATTAATCTAATTAATTAATGAATGGATACTATGTGAATATAATTATGAATTTGAGATTTTCATAGAGTCCTACACTAGGTATAATACATATTGAATAATGAATTCTTTTATAGAGTCCAACTCTTATTAAGAATACATTACTTCATAGAATCCAATTCTATGAACAATACGTATTCTACAATGCATCTCCAAGTCTAAAAAACACGAATTCAGAAATCTACACTGTATGTGAACTGCACAAAAAAATCTGCATGATTTCGTGCATTACACGCGAACTGCACGAAATTCTGCACGAAAATTCTGGACTGCACTTGCGATGTACGTAATCAGCACGAAAATTCTGAACGAAGATTCTGCACGAAAACGTGTATTGCACGCGAACTGCACGAACGTAATTTATCAAATCTTGATCCTTTAAAGATTCAACTATTTATGATAATCAAATTATCATAAACATCAAACCCTAAGAACAAACAATTTGTTCTTCAAGATCAAGAATCATCAATTCATAATCATATTAAAGAGATTGATGATGCGATAAACAGATTAATCATATTAATCATGCATCTTTAAAACCTTGTTCATAATCATACAATATCATATATAATTGTTTCTCCAAACAACTCACATAAATCTTTTATTCTAAATTCACATCATGCTAGATCATATAATCAAATCATATATTTAACATGATAATATTAAAATAATCATACATGAACGGGGCTCTGATACCACTGTTGGGTTTTGAGGCACCATGCGCAGCGAAAACGACATATAAAAATAACAAAACCCTAGAGCCCCGAGATCCGTTCATGATGATTAAATTAAATACAAGATAAATTTAGAATACCAACCCTTGTTGTGCGTTTAAATTTTTCGGATCTTCAAATCTCCAAATCTTCAAGCTTTATGATTTGATCTTCTCCACATTATTCGGATCACGATCACAGGAACACGAACTTGAGATGCTTAAGCAAGCATCCTCTATGTGTATCCATACGCGAACGAATATCTAGAACAATTATAGATCCGGACTGCTAGATCCAATAGAAACTCTTTCCATCAAAAGGCTATGTCACGCCCCGGAAAAAGCTAAAATCCGTCAACATAAAATTTTTATAATATACATCTCCAAAATACAAAATGCCAAACCGGGCGCGTGAATTCAACTATGAAACCAATACCATCCAACAACACCTCAATGAGATTATAACTCAGAGACTAGAAACAAACGTGGAAGCAAGAACAACTATTAACAAAAATACCCAAAGTGCAACCGTATATACAAAACACTGAACGACTACGAACCCACTATAATATGCATAAAGGCTCCGAAGAGCAACTATCCCAAATGCGATCAACCTGCTCAGAAGATTCCCGCTACAACGGATCTCACAACGCTACCATTTACTTTCCTGGGGGGGGGTTAAGGAAAACAGAGATAAAAGAAACGGGGTGAGATAAAATCTCAGTAAGTTACTAAATGCATCTACATGGCATAATATCATGCAAATCAATTATATAACTGAGCAAGTAAATCATATAACAACAAATGAGAAAGCTCCCTATCGTCAACCGTCCCATACCAGTTGGAAATAACGACTAACTCATCATGCAGCACATAAGACTGAAATAAACACGTTACAAAGGATACTGAGCCAAGGTTTAACCCAAAGGATATAACAATTGCTGTGCAGCTTGAACCAATTCCAATCAACCAATCTTCGTGTTAGCATAAACAGCTGAAGACATCCAATCAACGTAGCAGCATAAGAGCTGAAGGAAACCAATCAACCCATCTTCATAGTAGCATAATAGCTGAAGAGAAAACCCCGGTACCGGAACCAATAAGAACAAGGGGACGATGACGCACAGTCAAAGCCCAAAACCAATAGCTATAATGCTCACAAAGGGGCTAGCTCATCTCACATCCAAGGCCAATCTGGAGGAGGGTAATAATGGGGCAAAACAATGGTCAAGAATTATAATGGACTCAGCTCATTGCCATTATAATCTTTCGCATCGCCCGAAACACACAAATACCAGCTGGACTTTCAAATAAATTCTAAGTAATAAATACTAGCTTGATAAACAACCAAAGATTCCAAAGTAGGGAACCATACCAATTAATCACCATAAAGATACAAACGATTACTCATGAAGATTTCAACAACAATGAACACAAGAAGTTTCTCATAAAAGAATCCAACAACGATAAACGAGATTGCTCATAGAGAGCCCAACTACACTGACCATCAAAACATGATGACTCCAAGATAAGGCACATACCAAACACATCCTAAAGATGATACTCACAAGTTACTCATAAAGAGCACAACCCAAACGGTCGCTCATAAATAGTACAATGACTATTACCAAAATTTCCCTAAACGTTTACTCATAAAGATATACTAGGACTATGAACTCAACCATCTCATCGCACCTGGAATTCCAAAGTAGGAAATCCTAATGAGTACACCTTAAGGTTAATCAAACCGTAGGTACCCAATTGCCAATTCACGCTTTACCTCCGTTCATGACGAACCAATTCTAAACACCCCAGTTGAATCCAAAAGGTTACACTTATTAGAATATGATCACGACCGGACCAAACCCTACACTTTGGTGTTCAACAACAACCCTCTAGGTACTATAAGACATTGCCTAAACCTAGTCCAAGTCTTATCCTAAAATCAATTCGATCAGTGGAATAACTTTCAATTAAAGGATCTCAAAGTAGGGAATCCTCAAATACATCATAAAGGTGATCACAACAACTCAACCAAGTTACTCAATTGGATTTGTAAAACTTGATCACAATGGATCGACACAACTCCTCTTAACCTCAAACACCCAATAAAATCCCGAAATATAAAGCTTAGAACTTAACTAACAACCTATCCCATCTTGTAGTACTCGAATAGATATTCGAAACGATAGTTTACATGCCTAAAACGGAGTCCGGACGAAGAAGTTATGGCCTCCGGAAGATCGAACGTAAAGCGGACAAATTGCAAAAGAAGAGGGTGCGCGCGCCCCCTCAAAAAAGGGTGCGCACGCCCCCTTTGATCAGAAGGAAAAGTGACAAAAAGGGGTAGAAGGGTGCGCACGCCCCCTCTCAAAGGGTGCGCGCGTCCCCTAGCGCGATTCAGCCATTTTCTGCAGATTTCCTGGGTTTACGAATTTTATACCCAAAATCTTCAATACTACTCACAAACTAACACTTCTATAAGCATACCAAAGCACTAGGACCACTTATAAGTCTAAAACAACTCACATAACATCATTTAAACAACCCAAACCAAGGGATGATTCAAACACCCAAATTTCACAAAAATGGATAAATTACAAATAAATTCCAAATCAACCAAAAAAGCCATATATATCAACTAGAGCATCAATAGAGTTAAAGATGAACATTTTTAGCATAAATGGGGGAAAGTAACTTACCCGGATTTTATCAAAGTTGACGGAATTCGAAATTTCTTTGCTCTACACGATCCTATCGACGATCTAAACATTTTTCAAAAAATGAGCAATAAGAAATAGAGAGAGAAAGATGATCAAAATGAAGAGAGAAGGAGGAGAAGAAACTTACCTTCAATGGAGGAGAGAGAGAGAAGAGTGTGTGTGTGTGTGTGCAGGAGAAAATGAGGGAGAAGGGGGGAGTAGGGAGGGAGTAAATAGAATTATTTTCAAATCTTACACCTAGGCCCCCTCTAGACCCAACTAAGAATCATTAAACCCATTTTTCCCCACTATCAATTAAGACCCACTAACTCCACACTAGCACAAATGATCAAGTAAAATTGCTAGTCATAAAATATTATGAAACACAAAATGCACACATAATTATTTAAATAAATAAACAATTTAAATAAATAAATAAGAAATAAATAAATAATTAAATATTTATTACTAAGAAGATAGAGACGGGTTTTCGGGTCGTTACAGGCTATATGAATAGTATGCATTCTTGATCTTTGATTCTCAATCTTGGATCAAGAATTATGTTTCTCAAACACATTGGGCTGCATTAGTTTAATGGTTGGTGAAAAGATGTATTTATAGTCCTTGGTAATTAACCCTTAATGACCTAGGTAACCTAAATCCCATCACCCAATTAAGCTCTCTAAATCGGACACTAAACCATGAGGCAAGAGGGCCTTTATATAACAAACTGGTGGAGAGATCTGACTGTCCAGATCACCTGAGGCAGAAGTGGCCGCGTGGCCAAGGTCGAAAGTGGCCGCGTGGCCAAGGTCGAAAGTGGCCGCGTGGCCAAGGTCGAAAGTGGCCGCGTGGCCAAGTCCTCCGTCTGACGTGATTTTCAAGTTAGGGTTTGATCTGAGATAAGGAAACCCTATTTTGGCCATTTTTGGTACATTCTAGAATATTGAGGTATACTTTAGAAATCTAGGACAAGTCTTTGCAAGGTTTCTAATTCCTATAAAGTCCTTGTATATTTGGGAAAGCCCTAATAAACTCATTTTCAGATCGGGTACTAACAGTAGCCCCTCGGAGATGCTTCTTGCAAGGCAATGGGGGGTCGATGATAAAAAGAAGGATCAGTTCTGAAAATGAGTTTCAAAACGAGAGAAGGATGAGAAATAACTCTCGCGGGTATAGAGTTACAACAAAAGATGAGCTAAGAGGTCAAATGGCTAAACCTTTGTAGGCGACCTACGTATCCGCGGAGGAATCAAGCCAAACGTAGTTCGAATTTACTGGGGAAATTGCTAATGATTGTCTTCTGATGGAGAGCAACGAGCAACGCCTTCTGCGGGGGATAACTTTTATGAAGAAAAATCTGCTGGTGGAATGAGAAATGACCACGTCGGTCGGGTGGCTGAGCCTTTTCAGGCATCCTACGTATCCTCGGGGAATCAAGCCGGTCGTAGTTCGGAGATACGAATTAAGAATGATGCGAGATATAAAGACGGCAAGGTCTAGGTAATCCCGATACTTCTCTGGATACGCGATATAAGGACGGCATGGTCCAGGATCGTGATAACACTTAAGATACGCGATATAAAGACGGTCTAGAATCGCGATAAAACTTAGGATAAGCGATATAAAGACGGCAAGGTCTAGGATCGCGATAAAACTTAGGATACGTGATATAAAGATGACGAGGTCCAGGATTCGCGATAAAACTTAGGATACGCGATAGAAAGACGGTAAGGTCTAGGATCGCGATAAAACTTAGGATACACGATATAAAGACGACAAGGTCTAGGATCGCGATAAAGCTTAGGATACGCGATATAAAGACGGCAAGGTCTAGGATCGCGATAAAACTTAGGATACGCGATATAAAGACGGCAAGGTCCAGTATCGCGATAAAACTTAGGATACACGTTATATAGACGGCAAGGTCTAGGATCGCGATAAAGCTTAGGATACACGATATAAATACGGCAAGGTCTAGGATCGCGATAAAGCTTAGGATACGCGATATAAAGACGGCAAGGTTTAGGATCGCGATAAAGTTTAGGGTACGCGATATAAAGCCGGCAAGGTCTAGGATAGCGATAAATCTTAGGATACGCGATATAAAGACGACAAGGTCTAGGATCGTGATAAAGCTTAGGATACGCGATATAAAGATGGCAAGGTCTAGGATCGCGATAAAACTTAGGATACGCGATATAAAGACGGCAAGGTCTAGGATCGCGATAAAAATGGAAGTTTGAGATAGAGATAAATCATGGTAATCACTAATGTACGTGAAGTAGAGACAACTCTCGGTCACCATGATAGTTATTAAGCAAATGAATTTAGAGACTTATGGGGCTTCTAAGACTCAGATGATGTTCTAAAGGACAACAGGCCCTTGGGGAGTCACAATGCCAAAAGACCCTCAAATGGATTCTCGGACCGGACTCACATAATGAGGGACTCTTGACGAGTTCGCAAGATGATGGATTGTTATGAAGTCACAAATGGGATGAACTCTCAGGGAATCGTAAAGGTGATAGACTCTCGGGGAGTCACAAAAGGGATAAGCTCTCGGGGAGTTGCAAAGGTAAAGGACCATTATGGAAAGCGTAGTGCTTGGGATCCACTTACCCTAAATTAGGAGGGAATGCATAATATGAGGCAACGAGCCATTGAGACCGAGGCATTAAGTAAGGGACATTTTGCTTGGTTGCTTAGGGCAGGACCTAAGGCTTATAGGGATGCCAAAGATGTTATGGTTGCCTACGCTCAAGATTATGTCTTAGAGATAATGCTGGTTTCCTAGGCTTATGGGATAGGGATTTGAGATATTGAGGTTAATGATTGGGAACTTCCTATATGCTAGGGTTTCGAACAAGTATTCAAGGAAATTGGCGTTAAGGACCACAAATTTCCTAGGTTTTGGGACTAGGGTTTTAGAAATATCCTAGGCTTTGAGGCTAGGGTTTAGAGTTATGGTAGCTTTAGAGGTTGAAAAGGTGTTTTAGCTTTCAGACATAAGGCTGGGAGTTTGGAAAGGTTGTGACTTCTTAGGCTTTGAGACTAGGGACCGCTGGGAAGAGTGATTAATTTTTGTGGAAGGTTCGCTAAGATTGATATTAGGGTTCACCATTTTCTGGGATTGGTGACTATGGCTTGGAAATGAGTGCGGTAACCTAGGCTTTAGGCTAGAGTTTAAGGCTAAGGATTGTACGCTTTCTATATTTTGAGACTAATGTATAGGAATTTCCTAGATCTAGGACTAGGGTTTGAAGGGAATGTTGAATCCTAAGCTCAACGCTAAGGTTGATTAACTTTTGGAAAGGGCATTGTATCCTAGGCATAAGGCTAAGGTTCAATAAGACGGGGGGTTGAGATTGTAAATTTCCTAGGTTTTGAGACTAGGGTTTTGGGAATTTGGAAAGGATGTTGTATATAGGGATTTGGAAATTTCCTTGTATTTGAGGCTAGGATTAAAGAGGATGATGTGGCTTGCTAGGCTTTGGAGAGGACGTGACTTCTTAGGCTTGAGGCTAGGGTTTGGAGCGAATGTGACTACCTAGGCTTGAGGCTAGGGTTTTGAGAGAATGCGACTTCCGAAGCTTGAGGCTAGGGCTTGGGGGAATGCGACTACCTAGGCTTGAGGCTAGGGTTTGAAGTGAAAATGACTACATAGGCATGAGGCTAGGGTTTAGAGAGAATGTGACTACCTAGGCTTGAGGCTAGGGTTTGGAGCGAATGCG
Organism: Campanula takesimana; assembly: GCA_026119855.1. Taxonomy (NCBI): domain Eukaryota; kingdom Viridiplantae; phylum Streptophyta; class Magnoliopsida; order Asterales; family Campanulaceae; genus Campanula; species Campanula takesimana. The sequence goes on from JAOWBW010000341.1 coordinate 429,343, forward strand.
GCTTCCTAGGCTTGAAGCTAGGGTTTGGAGTAAAAATGACTACCTCGGCTTAAGGCTAGGGTTTAGAGAGAAAATGACTACCTAGGCTTGAGGCTAGGGTTTGGAACGAATACGGCTTCCTAGGCTTGAGGCTAGGGTTTAGAGGAATGCGACTACCTAGGGTTGAGGCTAGGGTTTGGAGTGAAAATGACTACCTAGGCTTGAGGATAGGGTTTAGAGAGAACGTGACTACCTAGGCTTGAGGCTAGGGTTAGGAGCGAATGCGGCTTCCTAGGCTTGAGGCTAGGGTTTGGAGTGAAAATGACTACCTAGGCTTGAGGCTAGGGTTTAGAGAGAAAATGACTACCTAGGCTTGAGGCTAGGGTTTAGAGAGAACGTGACTACCTAGGCTTGAGGCTAGGGTTTGGAGTGAATGCAGCTTCCTTGGCTTGAGGCTAGGGTTTGGAGGCCGGAAGCGTTTGACGGTTCTTGGTTTAGACTAGTCAAGTTTGAGGTCTTAGAGTGTTATGGTTTGGGGAAGCTGAGCTTGATACCTCATGGCTGGGTAGGCTCGATAGGTTAGACCTAGGCTAGAGTGCTAGGGTTTAGCTAGGGTAAGACTCATACAGGTGCTAAGGAGACCGGGGCCTAATGGAATGGTAGACGTGTGATTCAGAATCTTTCGATGGCCAGATAGGGTAGCCTAGGGACATAAGGTTTTCAAGCGGGTAAGTCTTTTGTCCTAAAGGAATCGTGTTATGGGTTAGGACCAAGCAGGCTTGAGGTCGGGCCAAAAAGAGATGGATTGGGATTGGATGATCCTAGAGCGTTGAAAGTTTAGGCTAGGTGCAAGCCATAGGTGCGGGAAATGGGTTTGGAGATGTGACCATGTTGACGCTTTGGACAGGAATTGAGTCTCAAAGACTTGCTCGAGTACAATAGGTACCTAATAGGATTGGGTACGCTTAGGACCTAATTTTATCTTAGAGGTCATGCGCGTGACCAAGCTCATTTGGAAATTTATGTGGGTGGGTTTGGTATAGGACCAAAGGTGTTAAGGAGACAAGTTTTGACCGAATGGGTTTTGAGATCTCTATGGCATGGCACAGTATGTGCGATATCCTATAGGTTAGAGGTTTGGACTCGTGGGGAGAGCGAGTTTGAGATCTAAAGAGTTTTAGGAGAGGATCATGTAGGTTCGAGGTTTGGACTCGACTTGGATTAAGTAGGTTAGAGACCTAAGGGGTTGAAGGTCAGACTAGGTAGTCTCTCGAGGCTAATGGGTGACACCAGGTTGGTAGAGGGGTTTAGACCCAAGAGGTATGGATGGCATATATTTAGTTGGTCGGACCAAGCAGGCTTAGGAACTAAAGAGTTTTAAGGGCCGAGATCTAAGGTTGTAGACCTAGAGGGTAAACAGTCTTGTGATCTAAAGGGTTTAGGAGTTGAGACCTAAGGTGTGGATCAGATATGCTAGAGACCTAAAAGATAGGTGTTTGGTAGACTCGAATGGTCTTGGGATCTAAGGGATCGTTCAATAGACTAGTTTGGGTAGACCTAAGAGGTTGGACCTAAGATGGTAAGAGAACCATGGTTTGTGCACGGTAAGAACGTGTATGTGTTGGTAGGTTTAAGATCTAGGAGATCGGGTAGGCTTGGGACCGGTAGGTTCGGGACCTAATGGGTCACTCTAAGGATTTGGCTTTGGTTGACTGGTTTAAGTTTTAAAGTTTTGGATAGGGCCGGTTTGAGGCCTCAGGAGTCGCGCTACGAACTTGTAGAGGGTCAAGCTAAGGGGTTATGATGTAACCTAGGTAATATTCATCGGGTAGGTTCGGGACCTAAGGAGTTATGGTGTAACCTAGGTATGACTGATCGGTTAGGCTCGGGACCTAAGGTTTTGAATCAAGTAAGTTTGGGACCTAAAGAGCTGGGGGTTTAGGCCTAGAGGTTTCCTAAAGTGTGGGAGATAGGGTAAAGGACCGAGTCCATTCTGAGAATCACACAGATGGGTCCTAGACAGACCGAGGATATTTTTTACAATTTTGTGGAGACTGAGAGTGTGGGTTTATAAACAAAGTGTCAGGGAAGAGAAAACTTTTGAAAGTGTTATGATTTTATAAAGATGCCTTATAATTAATTACGATTCTAATGATTTAAAGAACTCGTCACGCGCCGATTTTGACGATGAAGGGTGCCCTTCTGCTAAGTATATCCTTGTTGAAGCCCCGATATTCTCTGAGAAACCACATAGTCGACCTATCCTGTTGGGGATTCTCTAGTTTGGTGAGCGGGTATCCTCCTTCCTTTTGATAATTTCTACGTCGAGCTTGATGATGAGGGATGCCCTTCTTCTAAGCACGTGCTTCATTGAAGCCTCGGTATTCTTTGAGAAACCACGTAGTCTGTCATTCTTTGTTAGGGAAGCCCCAGTTTGATAAGGGCGTAGAGCGGGGTATACTACTTCCTTTAAGACGCACCATTTTTTCTACCTAGGCCGTCCTTGCGGGTTTTCAATCTAGCAGGCATCTCTTTTGCGTCATTTTTTTTTTGAAATCATTCAGTCGACTCAAAAAAGGAAAAAGAATTGTTTGAAAACATGCGGGGGAATTTTAGAGAGAGAAATAGAGAGAGCGAGAGTGCTTGTATATCGAATCTTTGACTAACTATGAGTGGTTTATGTATCATTGGAAGGAAGCCCCTGCTTGACAGAAAGTAAGTGTTTGGCTCTTCCTAGGTTGTAGAAAAGAAGACTTGTCAAGACATTTGAAAATTGTTTTATTCAAGATTCTCATTTGATTGCTCGAGAATGGACCTCGTTAATTGATTAATGAGTTCTGGTTAATGGGTAAACAAGTAGCCTCAAAATAATAAACGTTTTGATCAATTGTGAGTGAGGAAACCGGAAGTAGAAATATGGTGTAAGAAGATTGGCTCGAGGTGGGTTGTGTATATTTTGGACCGAACATGAAGGCTGCCTACGTTCTCCTCAAGGTGAGAAGCTCAGATCCGCGTAGTTCGGGGGAGGCTCGGCTAATGATGAAGTTGGGTTTGGGTTTAGGGGTGTGAGGTTCGTTTAACAGAGGTGAGTTGTTCCTTGTTGAGGTGGTCTGACTCCGTTGTTCCTCGTTGAGGTTGATTGCTCCATGTAGCTAATTGCGGTGGATTACTCCATTGTAGTTGTTGCAGTGGATTGCTCCATTGTAGTTGTCATGGGTTGTTGCTACCGTGTTAATCTTCTTTGTAGGGAAAGAAAGAAAAATAAAATATTTGAAGTGAAAATAAAATGGGACTTTTACTTTTCTATGGTGATAGCCTCTTCTATTTTTCTATTTTTTATTTTATCTCTTTGTGCACACCCTTTTTTTTTTGCCTAGGCCGCCCTTTCGGGTTTTCAACCTAGCGGGCTTCTTTTTTGTGCAATGCTCTAATTTTTGCCTAGGCCTCCCTTTCGGGTTTTCAACCTAGCGAGCCTTTCTTTTTATATTTATACATGAATCATTGGTCAAGATGAGCTCCTAGCTTACATTTGAGATGGAATACGGACAGCCCCAGTGTATCACCATGTAGTACTCATGAAGGGAACAAACAACCTCTTGAATTGTGGAAGCATGGATTCCTATTTGATGATGAGCAACCGCAATCCACGTCTTTGTCATGACCATATGGAAAAGGGGTCTAATGGTGAGATGAGAGGCGTATAAGGGAACTGTATGGGAGAAGGAGAGAGTGTATGGGGATAGAATGTAGAGAGAAGAGAAAGTGATTCGTTCATCCCAATTGATCAAAGCATTTGTTATCATGAGATTATTTGTTTACTTTAGTTATGTGAATGGTTTGCGGGTCCATTTACCTTTTAATGAGTCGTCATTAATGAGTAAGATTAAGATTAATTCATCATATAAAGATATAGCAATCAAGTGAAAATGGTGAATAAGACAATTTTCATAGAATTGATTTATGCAAGATTATGTCTCAAGTCTAGAGAGAAAAGAAATAAAGACTCTTTTATTATTTGAAAGAAAAACGACTAGTCCAGGGTGGACTTTTACTAAAGAAACAAAAATCGTCCAAGGTGGACTTTTGACTAAAGACAATCTAGAACCTACGAAGACTGAATGACCCCTTCTTTCTTTTATTTATTTAAAGGAGGTAGCCCCAATTTGCTCATTCTTCTTTGTTTGAATCACCTCCATGTAGTCCCATGGCGGACGAGCGTCCCATCATCAAGGAGGTCTTGGATCTTTCTCTTTAGCTGAAGGCAACTATTGGTCTCATGTCCGATGGTTTTATGATATTTGTAATATTTGGAAGGATCCAAAGCCCTATTATGGGACAACTTGTAGTCGGACAATGGAGCCAGTTTGTTGGAATGACACAATCTCTTAAAGAATTCAGCTTGTGATGTCCCTAATTCATCATACTTGCGCTCGTCTGCTTTCTTTATAGGGGCATGTACTGGGACACCTTCTTGTAAGTTCACTCCTTGTATATTAGTGGTCATTGCAGGGACTCCAACAAAGAAAGCTTGATGAGTAGGACCATACCTCTGAGGAGTGTAGAGGTTTTGAAGCTGAGCGGGAGGGAGAACTCGGCCGAGGTACTCATAAATGCCATGAATGTCAAACAGATGGCGCCTCTCGATATCTTTTATGGTCTTATGCATCTCCTTTTGAAAGTGTGTTTCTTGTTCGTTGAGAATGGCCTCAAAGTGGATTGGTTTTTCATCGAGGATGGCTTTGAAGTAGGCTGCTTGCTTATTGAGAGTAGTGTTGGTGTGGAGAGTTGTCTCGAGACCTTGGGTAACAGCTTCATTTGCAGCTTCGACGTTCCTTTCAGCAGACATGATGCGGGATTCTATAATAGTTGTGAAAGAATTAAGTCTTTGAATTGAATTATACTTATAATTAATGACAAGGCATCGTTATAAAATCACTTTTGGAAAAGAGTCGATCTCCGTATTTTCGAAATGCATTTTTTGATAAAAAATTGAAAGTTTGACCGGGATGAAGTTGCCTACGTTCCCCTTACCATGAGGGAGAGGTCCCACACAATAAGAGGCTCAAGTCACCGTAGTTCGAGTCAAATTTAGACTTCAAAAAACAGGTGAGAGATGACCACATGGGTCAATTTGGTAAAGTCCGGGTATTTTTTAGATAAAGAGCGACCTTTGGGGATCATAAAGAGGGGGATGACTCGGTCCTTAGTCAAGTATAGTTGAGGAAGACCCATGAGAGTTGGTTTTGACGTAATTGGGTCGGGTACGGTTTGACCTAAGGTTTGAAATAGGCCGAGAGGTGGTTCAAGCCAGACGCGTCGGTAATGGTGGGTTGACCTATATGGGTGAAGGATAGGTCGACCTAAATGAGAAGGGTTGGATTGACCTATATGGTGAATGGATCAAGGTAGCGGGTTGCGTATGGGATAATTTAAGCAGGACATACATGGTTTGACCTAGGCGGATCAAATGTAGGTTGGTTGGTCTAGATGGTTGACCTAGACGGGTCAAATGCGAGTAGGATGACCTATTTGGGTTGGTTGACCCAGGGAGGTTAGAGATTGACCTAGATAGATCCAAGATAGGTAAGTCGACCTAAGCGGGTCAAGGATTGACCTAGATGGGTCGAAGGTAAAGGGGTGATTTTAACCTAAGATGGACAAGTTGACTTAGATGGGTCAAGGATGGTGTGTGGACCTAGACGGGTCGAGACAGGTTGACCTAGGTTGGTCAGGACAACGGTGGGTCAAGTAATGACCTAGGTGGTCAAGATGTCGGTTTGACCTAAGCGGGTTAAGGTCAAAGGTAATTGGGTTAACCTATGGGGTCAAAGGTTGACCTAAGAGGTCAAAAGGCGGATAAGTTTGACCTAGGGGGTCGAAGGTTAACCTAAGGGGTCAAAGGTTGACTTAAGAGGTCAAAGGCAGATAAGGTTGACCTAAGGGGTCAAAGGTAATAAGGTTGACCTAAGGGGTCAAAGGTAGACCTAAGAGGTCAAAGGTGATAAGGTTGACCCAGGGGTCAAAGATTGACCTAAGAGGTCAAAGGGTGATAAGGTTGATCTAAGGGGTCAAAGGGTTGACCTAAGAGGTCAAAGGCAGATAAGATTGACCTAGGAGGTTAAGGGTAGACCTAGGAGGTCAAAAGGTGATAAGGTTGACCGAGGAGGTTAAGGGTTGACCTAAGAGGTCGAAGGCGATTGGGTTGACCTAGGGGGTCAAAGGTTGATCTAAGAGGTCAAAGGCGGATAAGGTTGACCTAGGGGGTCAAGGGTAGACCTAAGAAATCAAAAGGTTGACCTAAGAGGTCAAAGGGTTGACCTAAGAGGTCAAAGGTGATAAGGTTTTGACCAAAGCATGTCAAGATGAAGGGTAGGCCCAAATGGATCACAATGATGGGTAGACCTAGACGGGTCAAACGTAATAGGTAGGTAACCTAGACAGGTCAAGATGACGAGTTATGATAGACGGACCAAGGGATGAGCGATGGGACTCGGAGGGTCCTAGAGGTTTCCTAGATGCAATGCAGGTTTTATTTTACAAAAATCTTTGCATTATTTACATCCTAATTGGTTTGTCCAAGGAGTGTCCTAATCTCTACGTGTGGGTTCACACGGGTAAGATAAAAGGCTCCCACCGCTCGCAAAGCATACACGGTGAGTGGAGGAAATGTGTGACTCGAAAGAGGGCGTCAATAGCACTACCAATTTCTGCACATCGAATGCTCTGAGGGTAATAAGGGACATGTGCAGTGCTGACACGGACTAGTGGTAGTGTGTGGCAAGAAACTAATTCTTTTTATGGAGAAAAAGAGAAGTTTTTGATGTTGGTATGTATGCAATGCAGTGCAAGAGATAAGAAAAGATAAGAATGTACAAGGGAGCATAACAAAGTTTTGTTTGTCTTCAGTACTAGGGTGACCATAGCGAAAGTATAAAAATACATGTATTGACATGGTAAAAATACAAGGCACAAGTGTTAACATGGCAAAAATACAAGGTACATGTGACGAAGTGGTATAGTACAAGGAGCATATGAAAGCATAGCAAAATATGAGGTGCATGTGTGAACATGGAAAAATGTGTGGTGCATGCAAGAACATGGCTAAAGTGTAGGGGGCATGTAAGAACGTGGCTAAAGTAAGAGGTACATGTAAGAGAATGGCAAACATCATGATGTGTACAAAAGTTAGACCCACTAAGTTTGAAAAAGTTTCAAAGCAGTCCCCAACAGAGTCGCCACTGTGAATACGTGTGTTTAATATTGAGATATTCATAGCAACATTAAAATATGAGAGTCGCCACGCCATTTTAATTATATCCAAAACATTGAGAAAAAGCATGTAAATGGGTTCGGGGGTCAAATTACGATAAGAGAAGAATATTAAGCGTTATCACTCCTATCGCCCAAATTATCGGTCTTTCTATCATGATGCGGTGTACGTAGTGTGCGATGTGTTTGAGACCGGATCCGAAGATTTCCTACGTTCCTCTCAATGTGAGAAGCTCAGGTCACGTACTTCGGGAAGAATTTAGAATAGGCAGGAGAATCGGGATCATGCATAGTGATGGGGGATTTACCTAAAGATTAGAGTTTAGAAGTAGTTCCTAGATCATGTTCGAGTTGATGAACCCTAGATCATCATCGGTTATGAAATAACATATTAATCATGAAGATCACAACCCTAAATCTAGCATAAATAAGGTTTTAATCTAAGATCATGAAGAACATGTAAAGAACATATTATGAACATATGAATGTCATGAAGAACATATGAATAAACATGCAAGGAACATGAATATTATGGATCTACACTAAGAACATGGCAAGAACATGAAGAAAAAGTTAGAAAACTTACCTATGTTGGCAATAAATAAACCTAGATCTTCTTGGGATTCTTGAGAGTGTTCTTGGATGCTTGGATGAATTGATTTGGGAGTAAAATCGCCACTTAAGAGCTCTAAAATTGGAATTTAAAGCTCTCCAAATCGGACCCTAAACCATTAGGCAAGAGGGCCTTTATATAACAAACTGGTGGAGAGATCTGACGGTCCAGATCACCCGAGGCAGAAGTGTTTGCGTGGCCAAGGTCAGAAGTGGCCGTGTGGCCAAGGTCGAAAGTGGCCACGTGGCCAAGTCCTCCGTCTGATGTGATTTTCAAGTTAGGGTTTGATCTGAGATAAGGAAACCCTATTTTGGCCATTTTTTGTACATTCTAGAATATTGAGGTATATTTTAGGAATCCGGGACAAGACTTTGCAAGGTTTCTAATTCCTATAAAGTCCTTGTATATTTAGGAAAGCCCTAATAAACTCATTTTAAGATCGGGTACTAACACAATGCTTTCTCGATTCTCAGTAGATTGATATGAGAAAATGACATTGAACACATCAATTCATTTGGGCATGGCCATGCACTATTATCAATCTTACTCTCGAGTGGTCAAGCAGATATATCTCTTGAGATAAGAGGGACAACATCCCATCTTGACTTATCATTCTTCCCTACAATAATCCGAGATTGCCAACCGTAGCTTTTATAACTACCTGGTTAAGGGTAGCGTTTGAGTACGTCAAACACAACGTTCATCATGTGGAAGACGATGATAATCTCAGGTCTAAGGATTCCAATGATATAACTAAATGATATTTAATTATGACATTTGAACATGACATAAATCTCATAGTGGGTCATGTCCAGTACTTATTCACCAACAAGTACCCATAAGTTTAATTTGTATCACATACACATGATCATCAATTAAACTTATACTAGTTCTTCATAAGTACTAGGGACGGGGATTGTTATAATAAAAATGTAAAACATATAATAATCCAAGGTTGTTATCTCCATAAAAAATGAGAAAATGACATAACGTAAGGCTTTTCTCAAGAGCCTAGGGAATAATCTCCAACACCCTCCACCACCACCTCAAAGAGCGATGAATTTACGTTCCAGTGGGTTCCCCCCTCAGGAGCTCCCTCTGGCTAACACCTATCGTCGTCGAGCTCGCAGGCCAGCCAATTTTTATGCCTGACAGGGACAGAATCAAGATGCTAGCCCATCGGTTCCTGCTATAAACCGAAGGGCCATTCTTTATCAATGGCTAACAACATTGCAAAGCCTTGCTGACGCGCAAGCGGCGCTATTAGAGTATGATCCAGACCACTCTCTGGCATACCTCCTCCAGCCTTCCGGGATGGGAATGTCACACAGAGAGAATCACCGTGATGCGCGACCGAGTCAAGCACACATGAGCGACCTACCTGCCCCAGACAAGGGTCGGCATAATCACCGTATTAATTCTAATCATGCCAGTCAGTTCGACGGTAGACCATCCAGGGACAACCGTTGAATTCAAGAAATGGTTCAGTCCAGGAAGAGCATGCCCGAGTCTTACGCCTTGCACGGATGTGCGCTAAAATGAAAGAAAAGCCTAATGGAATTATCTGAGACACTGCCGAGCAAAATTGGTGACTCGGGCGAGTTTCATGTCCGAGTCCTTTGTAATGCACGGCCGTGCATTACCTGTAACAGTCACTTTCCAGATTCTTCAAAAGGCACCTTTTTAAGAAGCCATCCGGGAATTAGTGGAACTCTTGGTCCAAGGCCTATATAAAGGCTAGAATTCAGTAGTTTAGGCATCCAAATTTCATTGTAATCATACTCTAGAAAAATTTTAGTCTCTTGACATCATTATTCTTAGAATTTGTGAATCACCAAAAGTGTTCTTAAGCAAGTTTGAAGAAATAATACACCGAGGTTTATTTTCAGTCATTTGTCTTCACTCATATCATTTGAATAAGTATTTCTTCCCTTCTATATATTTTATGCCTTATTCATTTATTATTGTTATTAGAATAACAATGGCTTGTAAGTAATGCCCCATATTCTTGTGGTTGGAAATTCAACCTAATGTGTTCATCATTTTAATTCATGCTCTCTTTTCTTCTCTTCTTCTTAAATCAATTTCTTCCTATTGTATCTAACGCCTACGACCATGATGACTTCCATGTTTCGTATGAATCCTAATTAGTCAAGAGAAGAACTTAGCCGTGAATCTCGACTAGCGGAACCATATGAAGTAAACTAGGTTTCTATTAATCACAAAAGTAGATTAATGGCTTAAGGATGTTCCTTGAATGGAAAGTACGTGGATTTTTTATAAACTTAACGGATTCTTACTAGCTCGTGGATCATTGAGAGATAAACCATGATTAGTATGAGAATACAAATACTACTTGCTTGATCATGAGAAGTAGTATAGGCTTAATGTACCATCCTTGATTTTAAAATGAAACTTTAATCTAACAATGGTTCTTTCAATACAATTCTAGATAAGTGTCAAACATTATTTCCAACAATCAACTTTTATTTATCAATTTTTCTTAAAAAGTAAGTAATTTTCATAAAGTAACATTTTCCTCGTAGGATCGACCCGTATTTTCCTTTATCTTTACCACAACAACCCCGTCCACTTGAGGTTTTTAAACTAAACCCTCGTTTTTTGCTTAACAATGGTTCAAGAAATGAATAAAAATTGCATCTTGTTAAGGAAATGATTTGGGTAAAATTATTGTTTTAGACCGCACCCGCAGGTTGCCTACGTTCCTCCAGTTTGGAAGGCTCAGGACTTCGTAGTTTAAACAAAAGAAGACCATTTTTTTGCACCCTGTTTTTTTTGCCTAGACAGCCCTTTCGGGTTTTCAATCTAGCGAGCTTTTTTTTTGCACTTTGCACTAATTTTTGCCTAGGCCACCCTTTGGGGTTTTAACCTAGCGAGCTTTTTTTTTTATGGTCCTCGATTATGAGGTGTAGAATTTCTTAAGCTTGTCGAGGTTGACTTCCTTCGGCAGTTAATCGCCATCCAAATCGAACAGTAGGACCGTGCCACGGCTTAGTGTTTTCTTTACTACAAACGGGCTAGTCCATCGGTGTACCCATTTTCTAAGGGGATTCATTGCGTTGGGGGGATGTTTTCGTAGAACTAAATCTCCCATCTTGATGTCTCATGGCTTCACTTTCTTGTAATAGGCCCTAGCCATTCTCTGTTGATAGGCCCTTGTACGTTCGAACGCCCTTAGCCTCTTTTCATCGAGTAAGGCTAACTGTTCATATCGGCTTTGCATCCATTCGAATTTGTTGACTTGATTCTCGAGCAATACTCGTAGAGAGGTGTAGACACCCCGCCTTGGACCTCTCACTCCGATTGCATACATAGTATTTTTGTTAAGCTTATTTTTGTTAATTTCTGTTACTTCGGTTAAGTTCCTAACTGATTCCGTTAGTTTTGGACTAAACTGCATAACAGAGTTAACTTAGGAATGATTTCTGTCATTCTGTCCTTTTTACCCGCGGGCGCCTCCGGCATTGCATGTGGGCCGCGCACGTGTTATGCTCCATAGGCGGGACCCGCGCGCTTCCCTTACTAGCTGTTACGGATTTGCACAAAATTTGCCTCCATTTTCGGACTCATCTTTTAATACAAAAACATCTTTCTTGATCATAAACATTTACTAGCTTTATTTTGTAACTTCCAATCCCCCCATTCTAGCCCTTTCTCTAAAATAAAATATTTTCTTTTATTATTATCTTATTTATCTTATTTTTGATTGATCAATTCCATTTCACATAGATTAATCATCTTTTCCATCCAACCTTTTACCTATAAAAAGGACCTCCTAGGTTCTTTTCAAAGGACACCACTTCTTACATACAAAAACTCTACAAAATTCTCTCTACACCTATTCCTCCACAAAGAAGGCTTCTCTCTACAAAAACTCTACACAAATTGTTCCATAACAATTTCTTTACAACAACACTATTTTCATCATCAAGATTGGAGTCTTCCAACCCTACTTTAATTTCCCCATTTCATATTAATGTAATTGCTAGCATAGTCGTTACATGTAACTTTAGCATAAATTAATACACAAAAGTAATTCTCTTTTTATTTCTCTTTTATTTTTCCTTTTCCTTTCCATGTTATTGGTAGCACTTTTATATTAATCAATTGAAGGACTTTTTTACATTAGAACACCTTTAGTAGCAAAACCCGCGAAGCGGGGCGGAGTGGGTGTTTAAGTACTTCCCACTTCGTCACCTAACCCCCGAACCCTTCTCTCCCGAATCTTTGGTTTCGTAATATTAAAATAGGCTATTCCTTTAGGTTTTTCTTTTGTTCCCTTAATAACATAGGTGGCGACTCTAACAATTAAAACCAAATAGACATCCTAGGCTCCTTCCATCGCTCTAGCCAAGCAGGGGGGCTTTCCCGGGGTATCTACAGTGGCGATTCTGCTAGGGACTGCATAGAGGGTTAAACTTGCGTTTCTGCTTTTGGTCTTCTTATTTATGCATTCTGGGCATCATGGTGGAAAAGGTGGGAAGCATGCCTCTGGCTTTCTTGGCCTAAGGCGCGCACCTCCGACTCCAACCACCAGAAACGTCTGCCTCTCATCTTGTCCTTCAATTTCCATGTTAGTGTGCTAACAAATTCATGCAGGGGAAAAATGTTGAAGATAACTTGTAAATAAAAAAAGGGATAATTTTTTGTACATTCTAATCTTATTCACTATCTCTTCTTTTTATTGCAAATAATTTATAATTTGTTCTTGATCTCCTTTGCATAAGAACACAAAAAAAAAAAAAAAAAAAAAAAACAAAAAAAAGGGTTGGCAGCCAAGTCAGCGCATGTTTCAATTTGTGTACATAGTGTGTGCCTGTGTGTCTAGTGTGTGTATTGTGTTTGTGAGTTTTTCCTTTTTTTTATTTTTACTTGCCTCATTTTAAAAAAAAAAAAGGAAGAAAGGGAAGGCAAGCTTTGTTCCATGTTTTTAGCTTTTCCAAATCAAAAGAGGGAGTTACATTTTTTATTTTGGGACAAAACTTTTGTACATATTTTTCTCCCTTCCTTTTCTTCTCAAAATCTTTTGACTTAAAAATAAATAAATAAAAAAATGGGGCTGAATCCAAAAATTACAGAATGGTCACTGACCTTCCAGGTAATTACAGTTTGGTCCCTGGATTTTAGATAACTGCAGAATAGACCCTGGATTTCAGAAAACTGCAGAACAGTCCCTGGGCTTCAGAGCAGTGCAGTTTGATCCCCAGATTTCAGAAAGTTTCAGAACAGCCCCTGGAGTTTAGAAAATTGCAGTCTCACCCTCTCCCTTCTTTGCTTTGGTCGGTCATTGGTTGACTCAGAAGTTATAATAATTTAGGACCTTAATTCTCCTCTCCCTTCTCCCTTTACCTGCACATATATGCTTTATTGCGTTAAAAGAAAAAAAAAATTGTCACATGGCTTGACCTCACACTACATGCACATATTCCTATGAATTTCTCACAATCGAGTCGCACAAGTCCAACCCCAAACCCGTCGAGGCCCGTCCTAGAGAGTTTCAATATTCACCCGACCTTGACTCTCTCGAAGCGGTAAACCTCAACCCGTGGCGTAGTTCACGACTACATGCCGGGGGTGACCTTCAGCCTCTCTTTAACCAAACACAAGCCAACACATTCTTAGTCTAGGTTCTAACACTCCGTGACCAAGTCGGTTTTCGTGTGTCGAGATTTCCCTAAACTAATGTCATCAAATCATACATGCCGTTTCCAAAAGAAACAAGTGGTTATTATGGATGAAATAAAACTCCGTCCCCAAATGGTTATTATGGATGAAATAAAACTCCGTTCCTGCATGTATGCTTTATGATATTAATTTAGTTTAATTCCATCACACTTAGGTCTCACAAGCGTGGTGGAATCCGATGAGTATATGGGACCGCGAGAAGGTATATATACTAGTGTGACGATTCCACTATTTTTTTTTAAAAACCTCAAAAAGGACTACGTCCTTCCGACTTTTGTAAATAAAAAAAAATCATTTTTCTCTACATGGTTGAGTCTTTTTTGCTTGTTTGTAGGTAAAATAATTTTACTCAAAGGGTGTTTGTGGGGCCAACCTAAGATCAACCGTGTTCTTTCAATAGGTCCAATGGCTTCAAATGGCAACGACAACAAGGGTGAGAACATTTATGTGTCCAATGAAAGGCTTTTCAACATAATAAGAGCCATGGGGGAACAAATGGATAGACTTGTCGAGGATGCCCGACGCAAAGACGATTTGTGGCAAGCCCATTTTGATCTCGAGAGGAGAATTCACGAGGAAGAGGTTTTCGAACTCAAAGCCCGTTTGAAAGAATTCATCAATGACAAGGCAAAGGTCAATGATAAGGCATGCTCAAATGTCCCGCCCCTCAAAAGCCACAAAAGTGCCGCCGACAAGCGAGTTTTCACTCCTCTCTTAAAAATGACCCAAACCGAAGCATTTGAAACTTTGGTGGCAAGTGGAAAGGTCAAGCCTTTAGAAGGATACAAGCCCAAGATGATACCAAAGAATCATGCACATGGTGAATGGTGCGACTACCACAAGCATAGTGGCCACACTACCAAAGGGTTCTTCTCTCTCCGAAATGTCATCCAAGATTTGATTGACAATGGTGAATTTATTGAAGAGATAATTGTGAAGCAAGGAATGACTTGGGTTTGAAATAAAGATAACGACAACGACAAGGATGACGACAACAATCAAAAAAGTCAAAGTCCTCTTATGTGTGCATTAAGTTTTCTTCTTTCTCGTTAATGTCAAAGTTTGAGTCGGTCTTATCAAATAAAAGTCGTTCTCGTCCTCATACACTCTTCCAAGTTGTTCAATTTAATTCTTGGCAAAATGATGAAAAGACGTCTAAACGAGTTTTAGAACGAAGGCCATCACTTGAACGCCTAGGACTAAGCATCAAGAAGACGAAGTCAAGCCATCAAGTGCCAAAGCAAGGTGGAACTACAACCATAGAGAAAAATCAAGCAATGTTTCAAAGGGGGATTATAAGAAAAAAAAAAAAACTCGCTAGGTTGACTCTTCAAAACAACCTAGGCAAAAGTTAGAGCACAAAAAATAAATTGCCCCTCAATCAAAGAAGTACAAGATCAACATCATTCCACCAACGAAGAACGACGAATGGAGCATCCACAAGAACTACGGTGACCTGAGCTTCTACACTGGAGGAACGTAGGCAACCTTCGTGTCCGGTCTCATGCAAGAAAGAAGACATGTTTAGCCCTAGTGCGTTATGGTGATTGGCCTTCCTCTCGAACTTATCAAGACATCTTTGTACGAGTCATTTGCCAATGAATTAATCACCTCAAGATTGAAGAACTTTCTTAGAATTGGAATCGCTTTGCGTTCCTTATCGAGTCTAGGGGCTTCTTATCCTTCAGCGACGCTCCCAGTTTCTTTCAATCAAATTGGGGTTGTCCTTCTCTTCTCTCTTAATGACTTACTTGCCTTCGTGAGTCATTCAAAAATATATAAATACATGAAGTCAATACTAGGGATGACTTCCCTAGTCGAGTCAATGTCACTCATCATTAGTGACAAAAGGTCTCCACCGCAAAATCACATGTTTCTCATCCTCAGCTAGAGTCAATGCACACTTCCTCATTAATCGAGTCAAAATAAAGACGCAAAAGAGATGCCCGCTAGATTGAAAACCCAAAATGGTGGTCTAGGTAAAAAACAGGGTGCGTCATAAATAAAATGTGAGAGTGAGAGAGAGAATGGAAAGAGAAATGGAGCTCCCCGGATTCTAAAGAAGACAACTACACAAGTTCTGTATTGAATCTCCTCAGCAAGTTAATTCCCCACCGAGTCAACTTTGTAATTGCAAAGTGCTCGACAAGATATGGCTCAATCAAAGGTCGTTTTGGGCTATTGGCATAAGAGAGCTTGTTCCTGCAATATCCATTTTCGGGTTCATGTGAAAGAAGTCAGTGGTAACCAAGATCCATCCGAGAATGAGCCCATCATTAAGAGGTACGAGGTTGCACAAATAGTCTCCAGTAAAGTCAATTGGTTTAGGTAGCGACTAGCAACAACATATAATTCAAGCTTCTACAAGTATGTGCCTCTAAAGTATGCCGAAAGACTCCCGAGAATGGAGTAGCTCTTGCCATGTCCTCTTATGTATGTTACCTCGCACGAGGACGAGTATCTTGCTTTGCTCAACAAATGATTACGCCCTAGGGGCTATGTGACTCAAGAATGAGAGCTTCTTTTGCTTCATTTGATAGTTAATGAGCCCTAGGGGGCTGCACTCAAGAAATATGTGTGAGACTATCCTCAAAGTCTCTCAAGAGGAATGTCGAAAAGCCTTCATGTCATGTATGCTCGTGCCTGTTCCCCCCAATCAAGGATATGCCTTTCTCGCTCTACTTGCAATCAATGGTGGCACACTAGGGGCTACAATCAAGTTTGAAAGGCTCCGTCAGCAAGAAGCAATTCACTCCACCTCCCAATGATGGTCCCATCAAAGTCATATGCAACATTGGAAGCTTCCTCAATAAGTTTGGCACCAAAGGTCTCAAAGCGCTTCGCAATCTACAATCTTTTGGGCTACAGCATTGCAGTAATCCAAGCAATGGGCAATATTGGGGCTTCGCAATTGTCAATCTTTTTGGGGGATGTTACCCGAGCAATTCAACATGGGGAATGGTCTTAGGGCTTCATGGAACCAAGCAAGCTTTAAGGGTCTCTTGGTACTTCACGTCAAAGGTCCTTTGGTTTGAAATAAGGGCTCCGATGTTATGAATAAAATTGGTAATTCTTGTTAGGACTTACGACGATATTATGAAGGAAGTCTTAGAGAAAAGGAAAAAAGATTCAATATGCTAAACTTTATCAAAACAGGGTTATAGCGGGTAATAATCCCAATGTTTCTGCAATACAGCACCCCTTTCTCCAAGATCAAAAGCAAAAAGTGTGGCTCAAACAAAGTTACGCCTCAAGCACTAGTTGCATCCGGAGATCCGTCATTAGTTCAACTCAAGAAGACTCAAGGAAGCATACCCATTTGGGACCTCATCACACCAAGACCCTATCATCCGTAAACTCAACAACGCCACGATCTCTCCCAATACATTTTCCGAAGACCTTGCTGCATTCTCAACATGGACCTTCCGCCATTTGGTTACTAACCATAAAAAGGGCCATTCATGTCCAAGCAAGAGTAAGAGGGTGATCACTATCAAGGGTTCTCCCAAACAGTGCATCTGCTCTCAATACTGAGCTGATTCCAAGATAATTTGGGGCTTTACATCGAAAGGTCTTCACAACCCACCATCTCTAAGCTCGCAAACAACAAGTACATGACATTTGGGGCTTAACAATTGTTGGGTATGCTTATCACTTAACCCTCCTATTTATGTTAGAATTGATTGATACCATCACCTAAGTATATTTTAAGGACTTTAGGATCCTATGTAAGAAGTTTTATAACTTCAATTTTTAGCTAAGTCCTCTTTATAGACTAGGCTTAGTGATTAGGGCTTACTCTTTGAATTTGAGGTCTCACTTGCTGATATCCAAGTGTAGTGCGCATGAGTCCCATGCGCAGTACTCATATGCGCACTCAATGCACATGATTTCCATGCGCGCGCGTATTTAACTTGGTAAATTATCTTATCTTTTGACCTCACATTCTAGAAGCTTGGAAAACATCAAGACAAGCTACGCTTTTTGGAATGAGACAAAGTGCTGAGGTGTGCATACGACAAAACAAGCACACTTAGCATACTCGTAGATGGAGACACGCCTCAGTGAGAAATTTCAAATGAAGACAGTTGTCATCCTTTTAGAAGAAGTATTGAATTTTGTCTTCTTGCTCTATCTCCAACGGCTATAAAAGACACCTGCACACCAATCATATTATGCCAGCTCATTATCCTTGCTCAGAGATCCAATGGCTAGTTTTTGAAGCACAACTATAAATAGCTTGCTCATCCTCACTTCCAAGCTGCTTGAGTTTTTGCTTCCAGAGAGAAACTTTGAAGTTTTGAAGATTTCCTGCTTATTTCCAAAATTCTCAAGAACAGCCTTCATATATTCATACCTTACCAAGGCCTAGATCCTAAAGACTTGTAACACCAGATTATCTTATGCTCTTCATCTTATAGATTTATAGAGCCCAGATTTCTGACACACACACCTCTTGAAGTTCCGATCTCATCGATCATACTTCTATAGATACACCGGTTTAGTCTAGGATTTGTTCTTTAAAGCCTAGATTTAGTTTTGACTTTTGATTCTTGTAATCTTGTAAAAGCTCCTCAAACTAATATAAATCACATCGTTAGAAATCCAAGACGAACCATCTTGGTAGAGCACGTAGATCATTTCCCGATCGAACCTTTCCAAATAGCTTGTCTCGTTACTTTACTTTTCATTCTACATTTAAGCTTTTCTGATAAATTGCTTTGTTTGATCTTTCTAGATTGTCTTGTACTATTTGGATTGTGTTTGTTTGCTTTCTGCCTTAGTACACTCTTGCGCCTCTCTTTAAGCCAAACTTAGCGCGTGCATTTTACACTCTTGCGCATATCCCTTCGCATTAGTGATTGCTTTAAGTTTCCACTGTGCATTTCATACTCTTCTTGCGCGCTATACTTAGCCAAAATTATAGATGTGCGCATTTGCAATTGAGTTTTTCAAGGGTACGAAAATAATTTCAAAACAACTATTCACCCCCCCTCTAGATATTTTTATACCCTTGTTGTCCCTTTAGGACCAACAACAATCTCTCGAAGCTTGGTATCAATAATCTTCTCTTGGGGCTTGCTCACGTCAACAACAAAAGGTGATTTATTTGAATGTGCCAAGAGCTGATTTATCTTGGGGCTATAGAAGTCACTCAATGTTGGGCATCAAAGACGTTTTAGGGGCTTTACAATCACAACCCCTTATCTCGGCATCGAAAGTCTTTGAAGCCCCATAATCGACAAATCTATTGGGGCTATACATCCATTTTGTTGGGCACAACAGCGACAATAGAATTCAAGCGAGACAATTCGGACTTCGACTGAACATGACTTGATCTTGGGTTGGCTTTACAAACACACAATGGTTATAATGGTTCACCCACGAACTAAAAAAAACAACAAAAAGACTTTAATTTTTCTTTTTCTTTGTCTCCTTACTTATGTAAAAGTATGTGCTTCATTTTTCTCCTAGCTTCCTCCCCAGCGTTCTCCATCATCCTTGAACTACGCTGATCTGATTCTCTTCAAGGGATACGTAGGCAGCCTTTTGGCACGACCACCCCATCATTCAAAAACGCCATCTCACCAACATTCTCCATCAAAGCATCCCCCGCAACACCAGAAATCCATCAAGCGGCCATGGTAAGCAAAGGTATAAACATCATCCATTCAAATTACATCACACAAAAAACAATTTCTCCATTCTTGAAAAATCTCTCTCAAGCAATCTCTGCTTTCCAAATCACATAAAACCACAATCACAATTTTCTCTCGCAATTTCTAGCACATATATCTGCAAAGCATACACATAACAGGTACAAGCACACATCAAAACAGACTTCAAATTGGAAAACGGATTCACAAACGGATTCAGCAAACGGACTCACAAACGGGTTTAGCAAACGGATTCACTAACGGATTAGCAAACGGGTTCACAAACGAATTCAGCAAACGGATTCACAAATGGATTCAACAAACGGATTCACAAACGAGTTCAGCAAACGGACTCAGCAAACGGGTTCACAAACTGATTCAGCAAATGGATTCACAAACGGATTCAGCCAATGGATTCACAAACGGATTCAGCCAACAGATTCACAAATGGATTCAACAAAACGAATTCAGCCAGTCCGCTCAACGGACTTTAAATCGGCAAACGGATTCAGCCAGTCCTCTAAACTTTAGCCGCGGTGGGCTGTTTCATATCACCGTACCTCTTCTATCAGCAAAAGTCGCTCACACAGGGAGCGCACTTCTATCCCTCGTAATTTCAAATTCCTGCTTTCATCGAGTCTTTATTTTATCTTGTCGATGTCCTTGGCGGTTGTCTTTCTTTCGTCGAAGTGTTTTGCTTTGCAATCCACGTCACCGAGGGGCTCTGTAAACACCCTGCCTTAGACATCTCACCCCGATTGCATACATAGTATTTTTGTTTAACTTATTTTTGTTAATTTATGTTACTTCGGTTAAGTTTCTAACTGATTACGTTAGTTTTGGACTAAACTGCATAACAGAGTTAACTTTGGAGTGATTTCTGTCATTCTGTCCTTTTTACCCGCAGGCGCCTCCGGCACTGCGTGTGGGCCGTGCGCGCGTTATGCTCGACGGGACCCGCGCGCTTCCCATACTGGATGTTACGGATTTGCACCAAGTTTCCCTCCATTTTTTGATTTAAAACTCATCTTTTAATACAAAAACATCTTTCTTGATCATAAACATTTACTAGCTTTATTTTGTAACTCCCAATCCCCCCATTCTATCCATTTCTCTAAAATAAAATATTTTCATTTATTATTATCTTATTTATCTTATTTTTGATTGGTCAATTCCATTTCACATGGATTGATCATCTTTTCCCTCCAACCTTTTACCTATAAAAGGACCTCCTAGGTTCAATTCAAAGGACTCCACTTCTTACATACAAAACCTCTTCAAAATACTCTCTACACCAATTCCTCCACAACGAAGGCTTCTCTCTACAAAAACTCTACACAAATTGTTCCATAACAATTTCTTTACAACAACACTATTTTCTTCATCAAGATTGGAATCTTCTTTCTTTTCCTAACAAGGTACAACTTCTCTTTATTTTATTTATGTGCTTTCTTTAATGTATGCAATCCCCATTAATGTGACATGACCAATATGACTACTTCACATATTGAAGTTAGTTAAGGTCATCTCCCTACATTCTAACTCTACTTTAGTTTCCCCATTTCATATTAATGTAATTGCTAGCATAGTCGTTACATGTAATCTTTAGCATAAATTAATACATAAAAGCAATTCTCTTTTTATTTCTCTTTTATTTCCCCTTTTCCTTTCCATGTAATTGTTAGCAATTTTATATTAATAAATTGAAGGACTTTTTACATTAGAACACCTTTAGTAGCAAGACCCGCGTAAGCGGGACAGAGTGGGTGTTTAAGTACTTCCCACTCCGTCACTTAACCCCCAAACCCTTCTCTCCCGAATCTTTGGTTTCGTAATATTAAAATAGGCTATTCCTTTAAGTTTTTCTTATCTTCCCTTAATAACATAGGTGGCGACTCTAACAATTAAAACCAAATGGACATCCTAGGATCCTTCCACCGCTCTAGCCAAGCAAGGGGGCTTTCCCGGGGTATCTACAAGAGGGAACTTCGAACTCGACTGGGAGTTCAGCTTCAGAACCGTAGACCAAGGTGTATGGTGTTTCTCCCGTTGCTACCCGGATTGATGTGCGGTAGCCCCATAATGCTAGGGGTAATTTCTTGGGCCAATCCCCTCCACTCACAGCCATCTTGCGTATGATAGTCTCAATTGATTTGTTTGCTACTTTGACTGCACCATTGGCTTGGGGTTAGTATAGAGATGACTTGTGCTTAGTAATCTTGTACTTGACCAAAAGGGCATCCATTTCTTTCTCAAAGTGAGAACCGTTGTCGGAGATGATTTTGTGAGGAACACCGTATTGGCACATGATGTTGGTTTTGACAAAGTCGCCCACTTTCTTAGTGTTGAGGACACGGTAAGCTTGTGCTTAAATCCATTTTGTGAAGTAGTTGATTGCGACTAGGACGGATGATTGTCTGATGCTTCCCGTGGGATTAATTTTTCCGATAATGTCGACGCCCCAATGTGAATACCCCTTTCCGAATGCGGGCGATGCACGGGAAGTCTTTTTTATTATTTATCTTATTTTATCTTTTCTATGGGATTAGGATATTCAAGTTGGCATTTAACTTATTAAGAGTTGCCATGTTGTTTTTATCGAGTTAAAACATTGACAAAAGCTAACAGAGAAGGTTCGGGGGTCAAGTTACGATAAGAGAAAAATATCAAGT
Source organism: Campanula takesimana (assembly GCA_026119855.1). NCBI lineage: Eukaryota > Viridiplantae > Streptophyta > Magnoliopsida > Asterales > Campanulaceae > Campanula > Campanula takesimana. Next base: position 451,239 of record JAOWBW010000341.1, read on the forward strand.
AATCACTCCTATCGCCCAATAGATCGACTTTCTATCATGATAAATGTGTTAGTGTGTGTTAGTGATTGAGACCGGATCCGAAGATTGCCTACGTTCTTGTTGTTTGAGAAGTTCAGGCCGACGTAGTTCGCACACAATCGGAATAGAGAGAAGAAGAGGGATCATTCATAATGAAGGGGGAGGAGAAATAAACATGCAAGATGATCACATCCTAGAATAATGATTATACCATTGATAAGATCAATGTGTAGTCATCACATTCATCATAGGAGAGTTAACGATCATGAGAATAATTACCTAAAGTTAAGGGTTTAGAAATAGTTCCTAGATCTCGTTGATCATCATCGGCTATGCATATTAATAGAGATTAAAACATTAGATCAAGTATTTTAAGTATGATAAAACATAGATCTAGCATAATAATAAGAATTTCATGAATATATATGAGATAACATATAAGCATGAAGATCGCTACCCTAGTCATGGAGCATATTATGAATTGTAGCAAGAACATGAAGAACACGTTATGAATCATATGAATATGGGTGCATAAACATAATGAAACTAGCATAAATCAGATCTAAACTAAGAAAACATGTAGAATCCTTACCAATCTTGAAAAGAACGAAGTCGAATCTCGTGCGTGGATTTGCTGGACCTTCGGGATTGCTAGAAAGGCTTGGAGAGAGAGTTCTGTCGTTATTTTAGACTCTAGAACTCTAGGAGAGAGTTGTTGTTTTTGATTATGAACTAAGGTTACCTATTTATAGAGAAAACTTGACTTGAATAGACTGGCCGCCCGGCCGGACAATGTGGTCGCCCGGCCAAACCAAGAGGATTGGCTCGATTCCTAAGGCTCTGATCAATCTGGACTCTGGAGAACTCCTAGATAACGTCTATCTTTGATCCCTCATCCGATCAGTTGAGAATATCTTCATATCTGGGCTTTTCGGAAAATTCTAGATAAGTCCTGCGTATCTAGTAAATACCTGGGAGGTCCATGTGAGTTTCTGGAATGTCTAACAACTCATTTTCAGGTTGGGTACTAACAGTAGCCCCTCGGCGACGCTTCTTGCAAGGCATGGAGGGTCGTCGATTAAGAAAAGGAACCGATATGAAACATGAGTTCCAAATCGAGAGAGGAATGAGAAAAGGTGACTAGGTTGGTCAAGCGGCTGAACCTTTGTCAGGCTACCTACATATCCAAAGGGAATCAATCCATTTATAGTTCGCGAACTGGGGGAGAAAGAAACGAGACATTGTCTTTCGCTTGGGAATAGACAAGCATTCGTAATGCAATAAAGTTGCGTGGACCCCTACTGGGGAAAAAAGAAAAAAGAAACGAGACATCAGCCTACTGCTGGGGATAACAATCCTACGGGCACTATCCTGTATGAAGACCGAACATTCATTAGAAGAAATGAGACATCAGACTCCGGCTGGTGATAACGATCCTACGGATACTATCCTGTATGAAGACCGAACATTCATAAGCAATAAAGTCGTTGCAAATGGACTCTATTGGGGAAAGGAAATGAGGCCATACGCACGGTACGACAAGAAGCTTTAAGAATCGAGAAAAAAAAATAAGGGATGGATTCAAACTTCCTATAGATCACACGTGATCGAATAATTTCTCGATAAACTACGGTACTTAGAGAGGTATAGTCCTCAATATCGCAGAATTTGGTAATCGGTAACGCCGATTGTATAGAGCTCACACGGGTTACGCCAATAACTTTCTCAACATAAAGGGTTTATGGACGTTTTCCACCTTCAATTATAATTTTTTAGGGTTTATGAACTTTTCCGACCTCCAATTATAAATTGATTTAGTTATTAAAGGATTTTACGACGGTTTCCTTAATCCGCCTTAGGGTTTATGAATGTTTCCGACCTTCAATTATAATTTTAAGGGTTTATGGACGTTTCCAACCTCTAATTATAGATTGATTTGGTAATTTACGAGGACTTCCGGACCAAATTTTGGAATCTTGGAGGCCTTTCGGGCCGGGTTTGGTAATTTACGAGGTCTTTCGGACCAAATTTTGGAATCTTGGAGGCCTTCCGGGCCGGGTTTGGTAGTTTACGAGGTCTTCCGAACCAAATTTTGTTAAATTTTGACTAAGGGTGCTAATTTTGGATTAAAAAATAAGCTGAGGGGCTAAAATGTAAATTTATGCACCTGGGGGAATAATTGGCCGCGTGGCCAGTCCTGCTAATTGGCTGGATTTTGTATATGAGGATCGCTTGTGGGCACGCGAGATGGATGGCCGAGATCGTGCCACGTCGCCTGGAAACACAGGCCGCGCAGCGAGTCCTTTTGTTGGATAGACCCTACAAACAGCCGCCGGCTATTACATTTCTTCTTCACTTTTCTTCTTCTTCTTGTCGGATTTAGAGAGAAAAAGAGAGATTTTTAAGAGATTTTTTCTATTGTTGAGTTGGATTTTCAATATATTTTTGGCGCGGATCAACCTTATGAGCAGGGTGAAGGTGTGGGGCAACATTTTGACCAAGGTGGAGGTGCGGAGCCACCTCACCACGAGGAGCAAGTGCAGCCGCAGGGGCGGATGCCTGCGAGGAATTATCGTCCTGAAGAATGGCACTTCACTATGGGTCAACACTTCGAGCTTTACGTGGGCACGAACAAGAATTGGTTTGGCGAGAGCTTGATGGAGATGAAGGAGGTATAAATCTCGCTTTTTGGGTATTTTATGTCTTTCATTTATGCTGGTAGTATTATTTTGATACTGCATTAAATATCGTTTGTAGATTATTTAATTTCTGAGGTTGTTGATTATTTTGGGGACGACAACTATATGCACAAGTAAATAAATAAAGCATGCATGTACCCTTTAAATATAATATATGATTGTTTAATTGCCAGTCGGGTAACGTACATTTGCTGTGTTTACCTGCAGATGATGAAATCTCGTGGGTCCACGAAGGCTGTGGCAGAGATATGGAGCATGCTGCCACCGGGTGGCGTGGTCAGAGAGAGGATCAGAGCTCTAGGCTTTGGTCAATTTTTTAATGCTGTGCAGGCCATCGGGGGGACCCAGAAGGTGATGGGTCTGGTGGAGATCATGAGAGAGTATTGGTGGGATACCACCCACACGTTCCATTTTAGTTGGGGAGAGGTTACAATTACTCCAACCGACTTTTGTGCTATCACCGGGTGTTGGTCCCAAAGGGAAACAAGGGTATGAAAAATAGCTAGAGGGGGGGGTGAATAGCTGTTTTAAAATTCTTTTCGTACCCTTGATAAACTCAATTGCAAATGCGCACTTTATCAAATAAGCGTAATGAAATGCGCCTAAGTGAGAGAGTGAAATGCACAGCGGAATTTAGTAATGAAAATAGGCGCAAAGTGATAAAGGGAGCGCAACACACACACTAAGTATTTTGGCTCAAAGTGAGTGAAATAAGGAACTAAGGCAAATGATATAACAATCACAACACAATTCAGTTCAATCAATCTACAATGAGTAAACAAGCAAATAGTGAGTGAAAATAATAACTTGAAAGAAATGACAAGATAATCACACAAGCTATTTGGAGATGTTCGATCAATGAAAGATCTACGTCCTCTACCAAGATGGTTAGTCTTGGATTTCTAATGGAGATCTTATATAATGAGTGAGTGTTACAAATTACAATGTTTGAGCTTATACACTAACTCAAGATCTATTACTATGAAAGAACAAATCCAAAACAATAACCGGTGTATCTCTTAAAGAAGAATCTAAATGATTAATCTTTGAAGAGGTGCGTGTGTGTTCTTAGTATCAAGGCTCTTTAGATCTTTGAGATGGAGAGCACGAGAAACTAAAGTGTTAAGGCTTGAAGATCTGGGCTAAGGATGAAGGTATGAAGATGTTCTTGAGAAATCTGGAAAAACGAAGGCAATCTTCAAATCTTCAACAAATGCTTAGAGAGAGAAATTCTTGAAATTCTTAGCAAAACTCAGCAACTTCAAAATGTTGAAGTTATGGGGTATTTATAGTGAACTTCAAAAAACTAGCCGTTGGAAATCCTTGTGGATAAGATGAGCTGTCGCTCGTTGATTGGAGCATGCATATATTATGGCCATTTTGACACTCAACATAAATGTGACCGTTATGGACACGTGTCAATAGATTAGGCGCATATGCATCTTTTAACCACCGTTGGATCATTGGCGTAATTTGAATTCTCTTCAAGTCTTCGAGTCTTCAATAAATCACTGAGTGTTGAATAAACACTTTGAGGCGCGTTTGAGCCAAGAGGCGCATTGAGCCAACAGGCGCACAGTAATTGTGCGTTTAAATCAAGGGGCGCAGAGGCGCGTAACATAGCTTATGAAGAAATCCTTATGCGCACGCTCTAAATGGCGCATGGCGCGAATGTAGAAGGCGCGTGGCGCAGGAGGCGCATAAGCGCGGCTCAAACTCACTGAGTGATTTTTCTTGAAACTTGATCTTCTTGCCATATTTCTAATCCTATTCTATAACAATGGACAATTTAAAAAATGAAGTATAAATACTTCTTACATGTGGGTCTAAAGTCCATGAAATAAAACTTAGGTGATGGATCAATCAAATCTAATAAATCCTATTACATTAAAACTGAGATATGTGTGGGCATACCCAACAATCTCCCCCTATTTGATTGATGCCATTACCTACTATATCAAGGACAAACATTATACTTGATAAAAACATGTCCAAATGAATGAAATTGGTATTTCATGTCTCAAGTTAATGCACACACTAGTCCAAAATATAGATTCCTAATCTATTTCAATAAGAATAAAGAGTTACATATGCAAAGATAGAAACAACATTTTAACACATTCAAGATGATATATGATTTTTAGTTTTGAAATGTGTTTAAACCAAGTTTAAACTTAATGCATGAAAGTATGAAACAATTCAATATGATGCATTATGAATTTAAACAATATTCATTGTTCTACAAACAAGGAGTTTGAGTGAACAAGGTTTGATAATAAGTGATGCATTGTTCTCATTAAAACTTGGGGTGTAAGAGTTACAAATTACAAGTTTTGAATAGAACAAAAACAAAAGGTGCTAAAATAAGTAAGCACAAAATCACTATCACAAAAGAGATGATTCTATTACAAAAAGGTTCTAAAAACTTACAAACAAAAATAATAGAAACTAAGGGTTGGGAGGCGCATCATCTTCCTTCAAACCTTCAACGATCTCTGAAACAGAACGCTGAATTTGTTTTGCGAGCTGATGATTACGGTTCGCTAACCCTTGAGTGTCAGTGACACTGGAGTGAGTGGCAGTGATACCGTCTCTAATGTAACTCAAGTGATTCACATTGATGTTTTGGTATTCATCAATGGAACGCTGAGTGATTTGCTGCTGCTGTGAAATATTTTCTTCTAAGATTTGAATGTGAGCTTCAATGGCATTTTGAGCCGTGATAATATCAGAAGAAATATGTTTGGCGCTTCTGTCAGAGCTTGAGTGAGCAGCAGTGAAATGAGTGACGACCAATTCTTTCAGGACATCCAACTTAGATACTAGCACGTTCATGTTGGATTGAGACGCAGCAGACTGAGGTATGAAATTAGGCGCAGAAGCGGTGGTTTGCGCCTGATCAGTATGAGCTTGAACCTGAGTCTGCGCCGGAGGAGGAGAAGGAGCAGAAAGTTTGTCCTTGAGAGAGTTCATCTCCCCCTTAATGGCAGCGATCTCTTCAGATTGATCAGTGAGTAAGGAAGTAAGAAGCTCAAATTGAGACTTTATATGAGTCTGTCCTTGCTCTAAGTTTGCTTGCCCCTGCTGTAAAGAATGAAGAATGGAAAGTACCTCGCTCAGATCGGGAGCAGATGGAGGAGGCGCAGGGGTAGACAGGGGCGCATCATCTTGAAGGGGCGCAGAAGGAGATGGAGGCGCAAGAGGAGGTGAATGAGTAGGAGACTCAAATTCATCTTCAGTTTCAACATCAACAGTTTCAACAACAACTGTTTCAACATCAATAGTTTCTGTTGTGATCTGATCAGGTCTAGGTGGAGGCGCAACTGGAGAAGGAGTGCGCTGAGGGATGGTCTCTTGCTCCCCCTGAACTGGTTCCACTAGAACAGCAGTGGAAAAGAACTCATCCACGAGGAGCGCAGAATAGAAATCTTGGTCCATGGTGAATAACGGGAGCAGACCAGCAACGAGCAGAGTCTCTATGATTTCTCGCCCAACTACTTCACCAGACAACTCTAATAGTTCAAGAGTTTCTTCTAATTTGAAATTTGCAAGGTCCTGAAAAAAATGATTGGTGTTTAGAAGTGACATAGGCGCATAGAGATATAAAATGATCAAAGTAACATAGGCGCATGAAATATATAGGCGCATAATTGAATCAGGCGCACAAAAAAATATAGAGAATCAAGACGCATGATTGAATTAGGCGCATAAAATATTAAAGGCGTATAGAGTTACAATGCGCATAATATGGTTCTATGTGAATACTAAGGAAAAATAAAACAACGAAATTTGACTAAATACGAAGTTAGGCGCATAAGGTTTTAGGCGCAGAATGATTTAAGTGCATATACAAGTAGAGGCGCAGAAAGCATTCAGGCGCATAAAAAATAGGCGCATAAAGAAGTACATAGGCGCAAATCGTGAGAATTTTAACTTGGAAGGAAAAACAAACAACAAGCATTCAAATGAAAGAAATGAAAATCAAAAAGTTCAAATTTTCGAAAACAAGATAGAAAATTTTTAGAGACCAAAACATGCAATAATGACGAAGAACACGAAGAACGATCCTTGAATGCTCGAAGAACACCAAGAACACGAAAATCATGAAACTTCACCAAACTAGACAAATAATATATCAAAATGACCGCATGACAACAAGGAATCTAAATATGTAAACAAAAATATGAACAAATCAATAATGAAAGCACAATGATCAAAATAATGACCGAAAATTTTGAAAAATTTTGAAAACAAAAAATTCAGATTTGTAACAAACAAAGCATTGATCGTTGAAAAGTTGGTTTTAAAAGATTCGAAATCAAGAATAGAGCACAACCCAACAAACGATATAGAAAACGGATCATCGAAACAAGAGAAATCAAAGGAAAATGAATCCGGGTTTTGTAAAAGCGAAAAAGCACTGAATAATGACGAAAAAAAAAAATTCAGAGATATAAGGAGATTAAAGGTTGAGAATTCATACCATTTCGTCTTGTGTAGATGTTAATGCTTTCTTAGGACCCATAAATTTATGTATATATATAGAAAATGAAGAAGAAAAATGGAGAAGATGAAGGTAGAGAGAGAGAGTGAGAGCCGGGGAGAGAGAGACAGAGAGGGGAGTTTGGTATGAGGGAGTGAATATTTATAGGTTAGGTTCAAAATTTTGCACAGATATGGAAAAAATACAGTCAAAAATTTTAAAAAGATGGGAAGTTGAAAGGATGGCATTTATGAGGGATTTTTAAAAATGGCGGCTCATCATGACAAAAAGGACGTTCATTTATGAGGGATTTTTGGGATTAGAAGGGCATTAATGGCTGAATGACCTAAAGTGTCATGATGTGACATTTAGTTTTTAGAAAAACTGCTCCACTTTCCCTTTAAGTGTATGAGCAATTTTGACTAATTTTTGCACAAACACCAAAAACATCTATTTTGGTGTAAGTTTGGGGTGCAAGAAATATATCCCAGAAAATAAAAATTTTCGAAAAGCGTAAAACGAGGGAAAAATTTAATTGCACAAGTACCCTTGAACAATTAAAGGAATGTCAAATGACATAGATTCCTATAATAAATGAACAGAATTAACATACCTGGTACTTGTGTATTTATACGTTCAATCATTGAAATTGAATTTTGAGAAATGATTGAGCCGCAATAGTTAATGCGCGCATGAAGGGGCGCATTACTTCAGCAAGGCGCATACTCATCTAGGCGCATTATTCATCAAGGCGCATAAGAGATGGTTAAGGGCGCATAAGCGTTTTAAGCACATGGATTGATAGGCGCGCATGGATTGTGCGCGCAGAAAATGAGGGATGAGCGCGCAGTTAGTAAGGCGCATATATGGCGCATAGTCTCCTTGAAACTTTTGAAAAATTGATTTAATCATTTGTACCTAATATACTCATAACTCAACACAAACATAAAATCATTAGTATTGACAAAACTATATTGAATTTAGTTGAGTTCAAGCATACCCATTTCGCCTCTCAAAAACATGAACCGTTTCGCATCAAGTGCTTTCGTTAGAATGTCGGCGATTTGATAGTCGGTTCCCACGTGTTCCAAATGTATATTGCCTTTCTCCACGTGGTCTTTGAGGAAGTGATATTTGATGTCGATGTGCTTGGTCTTTGAGTGCATGACAGGATTTTCAGAAACCGCAATTGTTGATGTATTGTCGCAGTAGATGGGAAAATTTTCTTCGATGATATCATAGTCCACCAATTGCTGCTTCATCCAGAGTATTTGGCAACAACAACTTCCTGCAGCGATATATTCGGCTTCGGTTGTTGAAACAGATACAGAAGCTTGTTTCTTACTTGCCCATGACACAAGTCGATATCCGAGGAAATGACAGGTGCCACTAGTGCTTTTCCTATCAATTGTGCATGCTGCATAATCCGCATCTGAGTAACCTACAAGTTTAAAGTTTGAATCTTTGGTGTACCAAAGTCCAAGGTTAACAGTGCCAGAGAGATATCTTATAATGCGTTTCACAGCAATTAAGTGTGATTCTCTAGGGTCGGATTGATAACGAGCACAAACACAAACACTAAACATAATATCGGGCCTACTAGCAGTAAGATAAAGGAGTGAGCCAATCATACCTCGATAGAGCATTTGATCAACACGTTTACCTTTTAGATCTTTGTCGAGTTTGTTGTCGGTGGCCATTGGAGTATCGTATGATTTAGCGTTCTCAAGTCCAAACTTCTTGATTAAGTCCTTTGTGTATTTGGATTGGTTGATAAAAATGCCTTCACTCATTTGCTTGATTTGAAGCCCGAGGAAGAATGTGAGTTCTCCCATCATGCTCATTTCAAACTTGCTCTTCATTAGTTTCTCAAAACGCTTGCACAACAATTCATTAGTAGAACCAAATATAATATCATCAACATAAATTTGAACAAGTAATTTATGACCATTATGTTTGGCAATGAAAAGAGTTGTATCGATTTTACCGCGAGTGAAGCCTTTTTCGATGAGAAACTTTGATAGTGTACCATACCATGCTCTTGGTGCTTGTTTGAGTCCATACAAAGCTTTCCGGAGTTTGTACACATGATTTGGAAATTGTGAATCTTCAAACCCAGGTGGTTGAGCAACATAGACTTGTTCTTGGAGTTCACCATTTAGAAACGCGCTCTTCACATCCATTTGATATAACTTGAAGTTCTTGTGAGCGGCGTAAGCTAGAAATAATCTGATAGCTTCAAGTCTTGCTACGGGTGCAAAAGTTTCATCGTAGTCAATTCCTTCTTCTTACCTATAGCCTTGTGCAACCAATCTTGCTTTGTTTCTCGTGATGATTCCATTCTCATCCATCTTGTTCCTGAACACCCATTTCGTACCAATCACTCCATGATCATTTGGTCTTGGAACTACAGTCCAAACCTTACATCGTTCAAATTGATTGAGTTCTTCTTGCATTGCAACAACCCAATTGGGATCTTGGAGCGCTTCATCAGCCTTCTTCGGTTCAATTTGAGAGATAAAAGCAGTGTAAGCATCAAAGTTTGTAGCTCTCCTTGTACGAACACCAACTTGTAGATCACCGATGATATTAGCTATTGGGTGACCTCTAACTTCACGAATTTCAGGAGGTAAGTTAGGTTGAGTCATAGAAACTTGAAGGTCTTCAATTGGTACATCTTCACCAGATTCAAAGTCATTGAAATTTGGGGGTTGAACTGGCTCAGAGTTGAAATTTGGGTGTACACCAGATGCAGCAGTAGAAATAGGCGCGTGAGAGGAATCATGAGGCGCATCATTTGAGTGAGGCACAATAGATGATTCACCAGGCGCATTATACATTGAATTAGGTGCATTTGATGTAGATGGATTTCCTTGTGTTGATAGATTCTGATCTTGAGTGGGCGCAACATAAATAGGAGCACCTGTATCATTTAGCTCAATAGAATCATCAGCAACATTTGGAGCCAAATGTGGCTCAAGGAGAGAATGTTCATCAAATGTAACATGTACAGATTCAACTATCACTAATGTAGTTCCATTAAAAACACGAAAAGCTTTAGAGTGTTTGGCATACCCAACAAAAATACCTTCGTCGGCTTTGGCATCGAATTTACCTCTATGTTCGTTTCCGTTGTAGAGGATATAACATTTGCAACCAAAGATCTTGAAGAATGCAATGTTGGGAGTTCTACCACGCCAAAGTTCATACGGAGTCTTGTTGTGAGGTTTGTTGATGAGGGAATGATTTTGAGTAAAACATGCAGTGTTGATAGCTTCTTCCCAAAAGTACTTAGGAAATTTAGCTTCAGCTATCATCGTCTTTCCCGCTTCAATCAACGTTCTATTCTTTCGTTCAACAACGCCATTTTGTTGAGGGACTCCGGTGGTTGAAAAGTTGTGATCTATCCCATGATCTTCACAATATCGAGCAACACCGTTGTTCTTGAATTCTGTTCCATTGTCAGATCGAACACTAACGATGTCATCTTCTTTTTGGGTTTGGAGCAGTCGAAATAAGGTAGTGAGAATATCATAACAATCATCTTTTGTAATCATCATCTCTACCCATGTATATCTTGAATAATCATCCACCACAACTAGAGTATACTTGTTTCTTCGAATGCTTGCGGTGGAAACTGGTCCAAATAGATCAATGTGAAGTAGTTGCAAACATCTTGTAGTTGAAGAATTTGACTTGCTTGAAAATGACTGCTTCGGTTGTTTGCCAAGTTGACATGTGGCGCACTTTTTGTCACGATGGTCAGCAACTTTGGGAAGTCCTTTGACAAGATTATTCCTGCTGAGTTTAGATAGATACTTGAAGTTCAAGTGACTTAAGCGCTTGTGCCACAGCCAACTATTTTCGTTCACACTTTTTGCTACAAAACAAAGATTAGTACTAGAGTTCATACTATGGAAATCAATAATATAAATATTTGTCTTACGATATCCCGTGAGTAAGATAGCTCCAGTTTTGCCATTCTTGATAAGACATTGCGTTGAAGTGAAATGGCATTCTAATCCTTTGTCGCAGAATTGATATATGGATAATAAGTTGTGCTTGAGCCCTTCGACGAGTGAGACTCTTTCAATGCACACTTTGTCTTTCTTGAGCTTTCCATATGCTACAACTTGACCTTTATTATTATCGCCAAATGTTACGGAGGGACCTCTTTCTTCATGGACATCTTCTAATAAGGATTCATCTCCAGTCATGTGTCTTGAACACCCACTATCGAGAATCCATTCATAATTTCTAGCTTTTGAAGATCCAGCCATGAAACAAAGAACCTGAAGTATAGACATTTAAGCAGGTCCCCTTTATTCCTTTTGGGTCCTAGGGTTAGCAACTTTTGACAACCCACTCTTGCTTGACCTTAGGATTTTTACGTCCTTTGGCATTGGGAGTGAATCTCAAAAGGCATTCCACGGCCTTGTGTCCTGAACAATCACAAACGGAACAATGATGAAAGCCACCAATCACGTAAGTTTTCACAAACTCTTTACTTTTCTTGGGGATGGCATTCTTCTTTGGGTCAGATGGACTAGCCTTAACAAAATCTTTCTTTTGAAATTTTGGAGCGCTTGTTCTTGGAGGGCGCATAGGGCTAGGAGGCGCACGGCGATGAGGCGCGTGGCTCTTAGGCGCATAATGAGCACTCGGAGAAGGAGCGTGCCTATTTTCAAGAATGATTTTGCTAGGAGATGGTTCATCTGTAGCTATATCTTTCCCATTAGCTTTCCCAAATTGCTTCGTTGGGTAGGCATAATGGAATGTTTGTCTCTTGACTTTTTCCTGTCCTTTACCCATTGAATTAGAATGTTTTTTCTTGGGAATTTCAAAAGTTTGTTGGTTGGTAAATTCACTATCTCTTTCAGCACAGACATCACATTTAAAGTTGTCACTAGTTGATGAGAATCCCAAGCCACTTTTATCACCACTGACTTTTTGGGACTCAAATATATTCTCTATAGTGACACGAGAATTGGACCACTCATTTGTAATCTTTTTAAGATCAGTAATTTGAGCAACCAATTCATCGTTTTGAACTTTAAGAAGTGAGTTCTGTTCTGTTAGAAAAGTGTTTTTAACAGTAAAAGGAGTCATACTCTTTATCTGCTCCTTAAGGAGGGTGAGTTCAGATTTAAGTAGAGATTTCTCGGTCTTAAGCTGGGAAATTTCATCACATGATAGTGCTAAAGCTTCCTTCATACTATCAAATCTAGTGATTACCTTTTCAGCCTTTTTGAACAATTTTTCTTGTTCAGCAATCACTTCATCATCATTGATTTTGGAGATTGGAGCAGTTGGTTCAACCTGTGGTCTAATGTATGCTCCTTTTCTCAATTTGTTCCTTGCTCCAAGATCACATCATGAGAATAGCAATCCACCATCGTTTTGAGCCGGAGTTAGAAATCCTTGTTCAACGAGCTCGCTGATGGTTGGTCCTTTCTTCTTTTTCACTTCTTGAAAACCTGCAGATTTCTTGATAGGTTTATTCAAGGCATTCATATCGGGAACATCCTTGGAGAAGTCATCATCAGAATCATAAGCATCAACTTCATCATCATTTGCCATCAAACAAACGAGTCCATCATCGGAATCTTCATCGCTCTCATCGGAGTCTGTTTCAATCCAAGTGTTGTGCTCATTTGCTGGTGCTTCTTCTTCAGCAACCATTCCCTTGTGACGAGTGAACTTGGGATTGAATTTGGGAGTATGGCTGCTCTTCTTCTGCATATATTCAAATTTGGGGATCGGGCAGCTTGATGCAAAATGTCCGGGTTTCCTGCAATTAAAACAAACAAGATCTTCTTTTCTTTTTGAATCACTGCTCCTTGAAAACTTTTGAGGAGCTTTGCTGGTAGATCCTTGAAATTTGTTGGTTGAGCCGGGTCTTGAGAATTTTCTGAACTTTTGAAATTTCTTCACAAATAAAGCGAAGTCTTCATCATCCATGTCTAATAGCTCAGAAGTAGAAATTTTGGGATCGGAGCTTTTCTCATCTTGTACAGGCTCAGGAGTAGGCGCAGGTGTAGGCGCAGCTTCTCTGTGCGCCATCATAGCCATAGATTTTGACTTTCCTTCAGTTTCGCTGATTCGTTGGAGTTTGAGTTCGTAAACTTTGAGATTTGCATATAGGTTCCTTAAAGTCCAAACATCTAAGGTTCCAGCGTCTTCAAGAACGCTAGATTTATGTAGGTATCTTGATCCAAAAGCTTGTAGAAAATTTACATTCAAATCTTTGTTGGTAAACTTCATGCCAAGTGAAATACATAGATTGATAATTTCACAGTAGCGTTCATAAGTTTGCCTTAAGTTTTCACCGGGGAGTTGAGAGAAATTTTTGAACCTCTTTTGAACTTCATATTTCTTGTTCTCCTTGCACACGGTGTCTCCTTCAATATGCTCTTCAATAGCATCCCATAGCTCATTTGCAGTAGCACAATGCATGACTTGTTGTTTCATAGCCGTGCTTAGAGTGCTTAGAAGAATGTGTCTTGCTTTGCCATCATTTGCAACTCTTCTAATTTCTTCCTCGGTCCATTCTTCCCTTGGTTTGAGAACTGTAGGTTGGGCAGCGTTGGTGCGTGGATTTGGATTCGCCTTCATCGGAATATAAGGTCCATAAACGACGGTGTCATGGAGCCTTTCATCGATTGAGTTGAGATGAGTCAATATGCTGAATTTCCACACGTCAAAATGATCTTCATCAAAGACCGGAACGTGAGTGTAGTTTGCAGTTGCCATAGGTTTTGAGTTTGCCATTTAGAATCGGCACCCAAGCTGTTAAGCTTGAAAAACAAAAGTGTTTTATAAAGGTGTTAGCTCTGATACCACTTGTTGGTCCCAAAGGGAAACAAGGGTATGAAAAATAGCTAGAGGGGGGGGGTGAATAGCTGTTTTAAAATTCTTTTCGTACCCTTGATAAACTCAATTGCAAATGCGCACTTTATCAAGTAAGCGTAATGAAATGCGCCTAAGTAAGTGAGTGAAATGCACAGCGGAATTTAGTAATGAAAATAGGCGCAAAGTGATAAAGGGAGCGCAACACACACACTAAGTATTTTGGCTCAAAGTGAGTGAAATAAGGAACTAAGGCAAATGATATAACAATCACAACACAATTCAGTTCAATCAATCTACAATGAGTAAACAAGCAAATAGTGAGTGAAAATAATAACTTGAAAGAAATGACAAGATAATCACACAATCTATTTGGAGAGGTTCGATCAATGAAAGATCTACGTCCTCTACCAAGATGGTTAGTCTTGGATTTCTAATGGAGATCTTATATAATGAGTGAGTGTTACAAATTACAATGTTTGAGCTTATACACTAACTCAAGATCTATTACTATGAAAGAACAAATCCAAAACAATAACCGGTGTATCTCTTAAAGAAGAATCTAAATGATTAATCTTTGAAGAGGTGCGTGTGTGTTCTTAGTATCAAGGCTCTTTAGATCTTTGAGATGGAGAGCACGAGAAACTAAAGTGTTAAGGCTTGAAGATCTGGGCTAAGGATGAAGGTATGAAGATGTTCTTGAGAAATCTGGAAAAACGAAGGCAATCTTCAAATCTTCAACAAATGCTTAGAGAGAGAAATTCTTGAAATTCTTAGCAAAACTCAGCAACTTCAAAATGTTGAAGTTATGGGGTATTTATAGTGAACTTCAAAAAACTAGCCGTTGGAAATCCTTGTGGATAAGATGAGCTGTCGCTCGTTGATTGGAGCATGCATATATTATGGCCATTTTGACACTCAACATAAATGTGACCGTTGTGGACACATGTCAATAGATTAGGCGCATATGTATCTTTTAACCACCGTTGGATCATTGGCGTAATTTGAATTCTCTTCAAGTCTTCGAGTCTTCAATAAATCACTGAGTGTTGAATAAACACTTTGAGGCGCGTTTGAGCCAAGAGGCGCATTGAGCCAACAGGCGCACACTAATTGTGCGTTTAAATCAAGGGGCGCAGAGGCGCGTAATATAGCTTATGAAGAAATCCTTATGCGCGCGCTCTAAATGGCGCATGGCGCGAATGTAGAAGGCGCGTGGCGCAGGAGGCGCATAAGCGCGGCTCAAACTCACTGAGTGATTTTTCTTGAAACTTGATCTTCTTGCCCTATTTCTAATCCTATTCTATAACAATGGACAATTTAAAAAATAAAGTATAAATACTTCTTACATGTGGGTCTAAAGTCCATGAAATAAAACTTAGGTGATGGATCAATCAAATCTAATAAATCCTATTACATTAAAACTGAGATATGTGTGGGCATACCCAACACCGGGTTACAGTTCACTGACATGAACTTGTCATTTGATGAGACTTTGTCTGAGGACCCGAACCGTCAGGTTGATCTGATAGGGATGCCGTTGGGTAGAGGCGTGAAGGGTGTTGGTCCCAGAGGGCAACAAGGGTATAGAACCGCTAGAGGGGGGTGAATAGTGGTCCAAACTTTTTCATAAAATACCCTTGAAAATCAACTGAGTACTTATCAGTTTGGTCAACTGCGGTTTAAAGCACTTAAACCGACTGATAAAATGCACAGCGGAGTTTTGCAGTTTGGCCAAATGGATAGTTAAAGAGTTACACGGTTTGATTCGGGTTGAAAACACTATGATGCAACCGATAAGTTCAACTTGAAGATCAAAGAAAAACACAATTCACTTTTCAAGTCATTTCGTATATGGATTCAAGTTAAAGACCACAAACAGAAAAGGAAATAACAAGACAAAAAAGTAAAGATCAAACACACAATTTGAAGAGGTTCGTTCTTGAATGAACTACGTCCTCTACCATCATAGTTAGTCTAGAATTTTCTAATAGCTACTAGACTTGTATTAATTAGAGGTGGTTTTACAAGATGAATCTAAACTCTAAACAATAAGTCTAACCTAAGCTATAAAAATAATAACCGGTGTTTTCGAAGTATCTAATCTATATGATCATATAAATCGGGTGTGTGTGTGGAAAGAAATCAAATGCTCTAAGTATCTAAATGATGGTATGAGCAAGGTGTAAAGGCTGAGTATGAATGGTTTAAAGGCTTGAAGCTTGATGAAGGAATTCTTGGTTTGCTAAGGAGATGGTTGAAGGTTTGAATATCTGGGTTTCAATCTTCAAAGAAAACTTGAACACTTGGGAAATTTTCTCTTGAAGCTCAGCAACCTTCATTGTTGAGAAATGAAGGCTATTTATAGGCAGTGCACCCTTGTGACCGTTGGGTAAAGATTTGAATCAAATCTGAAGGGTACAGTGCTGGCGAATTCCCATTGGTTGAGCTGTCATTGTCGTCCTTGGTTTTGTCTTGTAGTCCTAGGTAGTTGTAGTACCACTACCTGACATCCGTCATTTGTTGCAGAAAGGACTAACGGTAAACAATTCAAATTGCTTGAACAAGACCAACATTCCTTGCAGAAACTCCAATTTAACTTAGAGTTATTTTGACAAGACATAACATATTCCTTTATGGTTGAAAAGGGAATATTTGTCTAAGGAATGAATGAATTCTCTTGAATTCTTCATTAACTGATCAGCGGTTCCACCAAGCATAGGAGCGGTTCCAAGAATGAACTTGATATGCGGTTCCGTGATGGTGGTTCCATCACGTTTCCATCTATGGTTCCAAATGAGATTTGAAGGGCGGTTTCATCAAAGCCACAAAACGTGGTTTGATGAAAGATTTGTAGCTCCATGCTGGCGGTCTTGAAGATAGCACAAGTGCAGTTTTGAACAACTAAACCGCTAAGGGTAAACCGAACTACTCAGCCTAGATAAATAAAAATCTAGAAATGGACTTTTCTAAAAATTGAAGTATGACTTCATTACATGCGGTCCTAAAGTCCATAAAAAGACACGTGGCATGGATCAATTAAATTAAGTGGGTGTACTAACAATGAATCCTAACAATCTCCTCCTATTTGATTGATGCCATTACCACACTATGATAATAGCAAAACATTGTACTTGGTAAAAACATGTCCGAAATAAATTTCATGAAATTGCATGTCCCAAGTCAATGCACACACTATGCTAAATCATAGATTTTTAATCTATCACAAAAAGAAGAAAATGAAGAGTAGATAGAAAAGAAATACATTCAGATGCATATAGAATGATATGATTTTGAAAATCAGATATACATTCAGATGCATATAGAATGATATAAATTTACAAAGCACTTGAATTATAAAGAAAGCAAAAAGACTAGGAATATAAGAACTAGTCTACTTCATCAGCTACAGAACCCCTTACAGCGGCAGCATCTTCTGCGGTCTGGTTCTGATCAGTTTGAGCATCTTGAGCGGCTTGATCTTGACCGGCTTGAACATCAATAGAAACAGGTGCGGTTGGAGCATCATTCCTTGAAACGGAGGCATGGGCGTATTCAAAGACAAAATCTGCTGCACGAAGCCGAACCTCAGTCGGTTCATTTATTCTCTTTTCAATAGCAGCAGTTTGCTTGACTAACTTTCCGGTTCTAAGCATTATGTGCTCAGTATAATCAAAGGAATGCTTTGCCAAAATGTCAAGTTTTTCAACAACTGACTTCATCATTAGGTCAATGGCTTGAAACTTTAACGAGCAGAGATCATTGTTGGTTCTGACAAGATCTTGAAGAGCCATCTGATTTTCCAAAATGAAGTTCATTCTTTCATCTAACTGTTGTTTTCTTGATATATCATCAAATATCTCATTTACTCTCTCCCCCTTAATGGCATCATGGTCTGATTGAAGAGTGAGGAGGTGAGAGTCAAACCGAACGGAGGAGGCCTACTGATGGAACTGAATATTTTTAACCGCATCTATCAAATCGACGGTTGTTGCACGAAGAGGTAGAATTGGATAAGAACGAATGGAAGAAGGAGGGGGTTCATCAGATGGAGTGTAATCAGGCAAGGATTCATTTTCATCATTATCATCATCATCAGAGATGGAGATGGCATCTTCGGTTTGAGAAGGAGAAGAAGGCATTTTGGCTTTGCCTTTCAGAAGAGTATGGGTATCCTCAAGGGATTCACCCATAGAAACCCTAAGAGCGGTTTCAAACTCAATAGGGTCAAATGGAAGGGAGAATGAATAAGGGACAATTTCAGATTTAGGAGGAGGAGGAACAGGATATCTCAAAAAGTCTTCATAAAGAAAAATAGAAGGTGAAGTACAATGAAGAGTCTATACAAATTGGGAATGCAAAGACAATTGACATATAGGAAAAATTCAGAGGCAAGAGTGGGATCATTCATAACCTGATAGGCCATTTCAGCCATAATCTGTTCTGCAACGGCTAGAATGATTTGGTCAATAACTGCTTCCATCTCTTCCTTAGGAAAAATGGCATAAGGATTGGGGCGGCCAGCCTTCAAGAATCTGTCTTCAGCTTTAGCGGCGGTATGGGCACGAACCTCAACCCTTCTGTCCCTTGAAGTTTCAGTTTTGACCCTCTTGATATAGGAAGCCAGTTCTGCAGCACTCTTCCTCTTTCTTGTCTTCGGTTTTATGATTGAAACTGACGGCGGAGCAGATGGAGAAACTAAAGACTGAACCGTCAGTTGAACTGAAGTTGAAGTATATGGTAGAACTGGAGAAGAAGATGGACTGGACCTTGGTTGAACCGCATAAGGTAAAACTGGAGAGGGAGTTCTTTCAGGAGAATCAAAGTCCAGTTTCCTCTGAAGTGAAGTAGGAGCGATTCCAGCCATCATAGGTTCTACCTCAGATAGTATGGCAGCAGCTTGAGCACGCAACTGCCTTGAAAAATCACCTTCAACAGGTGAATGATCTTTCTTTCCGAAGGCATTGCTGAAGTCGGTTTCTCCTGCAAGTCTTGTCTGCCAGTGGATCTCATGATCACTTTTATTTATCAATCTTCTCCTCTTCCTTGGTTTAACCTCAAGTATTTCTACTTCTTTCTCAGATTCTTCCTCAGTCTCAGACACTACGGTCTGCTCAGGCAGTTCTGTAGCCTCAGACATTTGGGTCTGCTCAGGCTGAATCGCAACCTCAGATACTTCGGTCTACTCAGGCTAAGTTTGGGTAGAAGGTTTAAGGTTGGGAAAGGCATTGTAAATTGCAGCCAACTGTTCTTCAGTGAACTGAACAGAAGGCGGTTTGGAAGGTGAAGGTTTAGGAGGAGATGAAAGGTCAGAGAAAAAAATCAGATAGAGTTTTCTTTGGAGAAACTTTTGGAGGAGAAGAAGGTTTGGTTTGAATGGATTTAGCTTTGGCGGCTTTGAGAAGACTAGCATCCATTGCAAATCTAAGTGATTTCTCAACATCAGGTTTGATGGGGGAAAGAGGTTTGATTTGAGGTTTTGGAATAGAAGGTTTGGAAGGTTTAGAAAGAGTAGGAGATAGTCTGATTGGAGGAAATGAAGTTGAATTAGTAGGGGGTTTAGATGATGGTTTGGGTGAAGGTTTGGCTAAGTCAGCCTTGGTGATAACGGAGGGAATTTGAGCGGTTCCCTTTCTTTTCCTTAGAGCAGCGGTTTCCTTGGGACGAGCCGCAGGTCTAGACCGAACTGCAGGCTCCCCGTCAACCGCAGGTTCCCCTTCAGCCTCTACCGCTGTTTGAGCTAAATGACTTAAGCCCATTCGGTTCAGAGTAGCAGTATGACCTTCATTTCTCAACATCGTAGAATGAGCCTGATTAGCTATGGCTCCAGCATACTGTTTTCCAGACTTGTTGAGCCGAGCCTCAGGGAAAGGGCCTCATTCGGCTTCAGGTAAGGGATCTTCATTCCAAAATGCCTGTGCATACCGCCATCCAAAAGCGGTTCTGAATGCATCAAATTTTGATAAACCGAAGATGGACTTCTCAACTGGGTCCAACCAGTAGTCCTTGTGAGCTGCAGAGGACTTGAAAATTTTAGTGTGTTGGTGTAGGAACTTGGTTAATAGCCTTCAATGGGTTCTAATCTTAGATTTCCCGACGGCTCTAGCAGCAGAAAGGCGATTTAATGCATTGATTATCTCTTTCATCACAACCTTGGGCCAATGCAGTTTCTTTCCTTTAAGAATAGCACAGTAAGCATACTGCTCACTGGTGAAGTTGTTATGGTTCCCATTCTTGCATATAACTCCAGTATCCACTAAATCACAAAGCAATGACATAACCTCTCCAAAATCCTTCATGGAGGAATTCTTGGTGGAGAAAGAACTGACTCCAATCAACTCCATAGTTGTACTACTTAGAAGCTCTGGTTTGATCACAGAGACACCAGAGTTCTCAAGACCAGCTAACACATCTATCCAACAGAGCAGCAGTTGTAGGAATCCCATTCTCAAAAAATTCAGCACAAATGATGGTCACGAATTGGGGTTCGTCCATAAGAAATAAGGGAAGAAGTTTAGCATCTTCAAGAAATTTGAGTATTTTTCTCCCAACTGCATCTTGCTTAAATTCCTCTTCTACTATCCTTGAACCAGGAACAAAATTTGAAGGATCCTGAAAAAAAATATAATCAATGTTAGAAAATATTTAAAGATTAACAGTTTGATGCATTAAGCAAACCGAGGTTCATAACATTTAACCAAACCGACGGTTCAATCAAATGAATAAACGAAGAGGTTTGAATGATACTTATAATCTGCAACAAGGAATCCTAACAATGATAATATGCGGTACAAGAAGAGAAATAGGGGTAAAAGGGTAAAAACATGAAATAAGTAAACAGTAAAAAGAAAACGGATCA
Organism: Campanula takesimana; assembly: GCA_026119855.1. Classification (NCBI taxonomy): domain Eukaryota; kingdom Viridiplantae; phylum Streptophyta; class Magnoliopsida; order Asterales; family Campanulaceae; genus Campanula; species Campanula takesimana. Next base: position 472,147 of record JAOWBW010000341.1, read on the forward strand.
AGGAGGGAAAATTTTGTAAAAGAGTTTGAATGCACGAAGAATAGAATATGAACAGCAAAACAAAATCTTAACCAAAATATGAAAGAATTATACCAAAATGACCACAAAAGGAATATTCTAACAAAGTTCTAAATACACTAAGGCAAATAACATCACCAGAACCCAGAATCTGCAAATATACGCATGAACACCAAACAAACCAAAAATTGATTTTGCTCAAAATTGAACACAAATCAAAAAATAGAGTAATCAAACAGTGTGTATAAGTAAATGCGAGTACAATCCAACCAAAAATTTGAAGAAAAAAAATGTAAAATGATTAAGGAAGATGAACAAGCTAATTTGAGCAACAATAGCGGACAAAAACGATAAATACTGAGTTAGGGTTCAGAAATTCATACCATATCAGGTTTCGATGCTTTAGATGATGTAGAAGTAGAAGCGAGATCAATGGTTTTCTTTGGTGCCATTTCAAAAATTTGCTTAAGTAAGAAAATTTTTAGAACAGAGAAAGAGAGAGAGTACGGAGAGCAGAGAAGAGAGAGAAGTTTTTGCCAAATAGATAAAGAAGGTAAAAAGTTAAACTGAAAATGTATTTGTCTTTTATACTCAATTAACCACCTCGGGTAGTGGAGCGGCAATGACGGCTGTATAAAGCTTAACCGTCAGCGTACCTGTCGATTCGCATTTAATGCGGCAGAAATAATTGCACAAAGGTCCTTAAAGAATGAAGTGACATAAAATAGGGACTAAACTGCAATTAAAAATACCTGAACGGTTTGAGTAAACCGACTTACCTTTTCCTTACTATCGGTTTTGATGAAACTGATAACTCTCAGATCTGTCTTTGGTTTCAGTAGATCAAACCGAGTCCTTGCTTTCACAATCCGGTTTGGATCAAACTGATGGTATTCTTCCTGACTCTTCAGTTAGACTGGAACCTTTATTGATGCGGTTTCAATGTCGATTGAACCGCAAGCTATTTTTGCTTTTTTCAATAGAGCCAAAATACTTAACAAAATTTATTAGAAGCAAGAAATAAATAGACATGAAATAATTTTAAGTTAGTTCCAGCATACTCATTTCTCCTCGTAAATGAAAGAACCTTGAATTTTCAAGTGGTTCTGTGAGGATGTCAGCAATTTGATCATCGGTTCCCACCTTTGCTAAGAATATGTTCTTCTTTTCGACATAATCTTTGAGGAAATAATATCTTATGTCAATGTGCTTCGTCTTTGAATGTTGAACTGGATTGTTGGAGATAGAAATTGCTGCAGTACTATCACAGTAAATAGGGCAGTTCTTTTCAAATACTTAATAATCTTCCAACTACTGCTTCATCCAGAGAATTTGAGAGCAACAGCTTCCACCCGCAATATATTCAGCTTCAGCGGTTGAGACTGAAACCGAAGCTTGTTTCTTATTGGACCATGATACAAGCCGAGATCCAAGGAACTAACACGTACCACTAGTGCTCTTTCTATCAATCTTACATGCTGCAAAGTCAGCATCTGAATAACCTAATAAATCAAATGAAGATTCTTTGGAGTACCAAAGTCCAAGGTTAACAGAGCCACATAAATATCTAATAATACTTTTAACAACAATAAAATGAGATTCTCTAGGGTCAGCTTGAAATCTAGCACAAACACACACACACTGAACATAATATCTGGCCTACTTGCAGTTAAGTAAAGAAGAGAGCCAATCATACCTCGGTAGAGTGTCTGATTCACTTTCTTACCTTGTTCATCTCGATCCAAACTACAGGCCTTTGTCATTGGGGTATCTACTGGTTTTGCGGTTTCAAGCCCAAATTTCTTGATTAAGTCTTTGGTGTATTTGGCTTGGTTGATAAAGATTCCATCATGACATAGCTTTATTTGGAGTCCAAGAAAGAATGTCAACTCTCCCATCATACTCATCTCAAATTTACCTTTCATTAGCTTCTCAACTTAACACACATAGTTTCATTAGTAGAACCAAAAATAATATCATCAACATATATTTGAACTAATAATGAATGACCTTTGTGTTTAACAATAAATAAAATTGTATCAATTTTACCTCGAGAGAAGCCTTGTTCAATAAGAAATTTAGATAGAGTGTCATACCATGCTCTTGGTGCTTGTTTGATTCCATACAAGGCCTTCTTGAGCTTGAAGACATGATGAGGGTATTTGTTTTCTTCAAATCCTGGCGGTAAGGCTACATAGACTTCTTCTTGTAGTTCACCATTCAAAAATGCACTCTTCACATCCATTTAATATAACTTGAATTTTTTGAAAGAGGCATAGGCCAGGAACAATCTAATGGCTTCAATCGATCCCTTCTTCTTGCCTATAACCTTGAGCAACCAACCTTGCTTTATTTCTAGTTATAGTACCATTTTCATCCATCTTGTTTCTGTATACCCATTTTTTTCCAATTACAGTGTAATCTCTGGGCCTTGGAACTAGAGTCCAAACTCTGCATCTTTCAAACTGATTAAGATCTTCTTGCATTACAGCGATCACTTAGAGCTTCATCTACCTTCTTCGGTTCCATTTGAGATAATAGTGCAGTTGAGAACAAACTGTGATTATCTCTATGAGTTAAGCTTCCTCTTGTTTGAAAACCAGAACTGATAGGACCTATAAATTGGTAGTTGGATGGTCTCTATGCTCATTGATTTTGGAGGGAGTCTTCATGAACCACTATTTCTTGAAGATTTTCTAGAGGAGGCTCTTCTTGATAATCATTGAAATCTTTATTGAAGGTGATGATTGGAACTGGATCAATTGTTTGAATGGGGTTAGAAGTTAGCGGTTTAGCAGCAACACCACTTGCGGTTTGACCAGATGTGGCTGGAGAACCTGAAGGAGCGGTTTACGTAGATTGGTCATTAGCTGCTGTATGATTAGGGTAAGATGTACCTATCTCAAAACCACTAAAATCATCAGCAACATTTGGAGCCATATGTGGCTCAAGAAGATCATGTTCATCAAATGTAACATGGACAGACTCTACAATTTTTAATGAAGTCTTATTGAAACAACAAAAAGCTTTAGAGTGTTTTGAATAACCAACAAAAATACCTTCATCGGCCATAGCATCAAATTTACCTCGATGCTCTCTGCCATTGTACAAGATGTAACACTTGCATCTAAATATCTTAAAAAAAGCAATGTTGGGTGATCTGCCTCTTATGTGGCTCAAGAAGATCATGTTCATCAAATGTAACATGGACAGACTCTACAATTTTTAATGAAGTCTTATTGAAACAACGAAAAGCTTTAGAGTGTTTTGAATAACCAAAAAAAATACCTTCATCGGCCTTAGCATCAAATTTACCTCGATGCTCTCTGCCATTGTACAAGATGTAACACTTACATCCAAATATCTTAACGAAGGCAATGTTGGGTGATCTGCCTCTCCACAATTTATAAGGAGTTTTGTTGTGGACTTTGATGATTAGGGAGCGGTTCTGGGTGAAACAGGCAGTATTGACAGCTTCGGCCCAGAAGTACTTGGGAAGCTTTGCTTCTGCAATCATAGTCTTCCCGGCTTCAATCAATATCCTATTCTTTCTTTCTACTACTCCATTCTATTGTGGAACTCCAGCGACAGAGAAGTTATGATCAATTCCATGATCATCATAATATTGGGCAACACCATTGTTTGTAAATTCGATTCCGTTATCTGAACGCACAGCAACGATGTCATCCAATTTCTGAGTTTGTAGATGTCTAAAGAGAGCGGTTACGATGCCATAAGTATCATCTTTAGAGGCTATCATTTCCACCCATGTATATCTGGAAAAATCATCAACAACCACCAAAGTATAGCAGTTTCCTCCTATACTGGCGGTCGGGATAGGTCCAAATAAATCCACGTGAAGCAGTTGTAAGCAGCGGTTCGTTGAAGGCGCGGTTTTGCTAGGAAATGACTGTTTGGGCTGCTTACCAAGCTGGCATGCTTTACATTTCTTATCATGATGGTCAGCCACTTTGGGTAGTCCTTTGACGAGACCGTCCCTTTGCAGTTTTGCTAGATACTTGAAGTTCAAGTGACTGAGCCGCTTATGCCATAACCAGCTGCTTTCACTAATATTTTTGGCTACAAAATAGAGGTCAGCAATAGAAACAATATTACTAAAATCTATCATATATACATCACATGTTCTGTTGCCTGTCACTAGATTGACTCCAGAAATTGCATCTTTAATGAAACAATTAGTTGAGGTGAAGTTGCAGTTCATTCCTTTGTCACAAAACTAAGATATGGAGAGAAGGTTGTGTTTGAGTCCTTCTACTAGTGACACATTTTCAATAGTCACATTTCCTCGTATGATTCCTCTATATAGTACTGCTTCTCCTTTCTTATTGTTACCAAACACTACTGGGGGGCCTCTCATACTTATGAAATCACAAAGAAGTTCATTATCTCCGGTCATGTGTCGTGAGCAACCACTATCCAAGTACCAAAGATCCTTATTCTTCTTTGCGGTTCCAACCATAAAGCATAAGATCTGAAAAATAAACATTAAAGATTTTGGTCCCCTTCATTTCTTTGGGTCCTAGGGTTAGCAGATTTTTGGGACCCACACCTGTTTGACCTTAGGATTTTTACGTCCCTTGGCATTGGGTGTGAATCTTAAAATACAATGACCAGCACCATGACCATAATCGGCACAAATAGTACAATGAATAAATCCAGGTTTTGGTTGCGGTTTTTCAAACCCTGTACTGACCTTCGGTTTCACATGTTTTACTAGGTCAGCAGTTTTGGCTTTAACAAAGATTACCTTCTTAAGCTCAACCTTCCTCTTAGGTGCGGCTTTAGGAAATATGATAGGAATTTCCTTAAACCGACTAGGAGTGGTTTCATCACTCAATACTTCCTTGGTTGCCTCAGCCGCTGTGGAATTCTCTTTCCACTTTGAATCTCTCCCAGTCTGGTTTTTAGGATACTCAAAGAAATAACTTTGCTTCTTAATTTCTTGTTTTGAGCCCTTTTTACCAGCATGATTAACCTTAGGAATTTCTTTGGTTTGTTCAGTTGGTTTCACAACACCTTCGGCACAGAGGCAAGGACACTTACACCCATCTTCGGTTTTAAACCCCAATCCACTTTTATCCAAAGTAGGAATTTGTGAACTTAGGATTTGTTCCATGGTGACACCAGACTTAGTCCACACATCGGTCACTTTTTAAAGGTCATCCCTTTGTGCAGTAAGCTTATGGATTTGGGTGAGAAGTGCCTCGGCTCTATCCTTCAGATAGAGGTTTTCTTCCTCAATTGATGCTATCCCAGCAATTTGGAACTTGAGTTTCTCAATTTCCTCCTTGTGGGACATGCATTCTTTTTGGGAATCTTCAAGTTCTGCTGCTATTAATTTATATGCCTTTTTAAGCACGGTGTGTTATTGACAAATAATATTAGCCCGTTCTAATACCTGGTTATCATGGCTTTGGTCTGCATGGACCACAGGAGAGCGGTTTATTGTTGTAGGGGCTTTGCTTGTTCTAGCCTCGGGAGTTCTTGGTGAAACTGACTTCATCTGTTGATTTGGCAGTGGAAGGCTTTCATCAATTTCAACTCTTTTTTCAAATCCCATGAGGCAAAGATTAGCAACTTCATCTTCATCATCACTGTCATCTGAATCTAATCCCATCCATGTAAGTGGTTGATCCCCTTAGTCAGCTACCATTCTTCTTCTTTTGACAAACTTCTTGTTGAATGGTTTCTTAGCTGGTGCGGCTTCATAGCGCGGTTTGGAACAACTTGAAGTAAAGTGACCTGGCTGTCTGCAGTTATAACAAACTAGGTCATCCCTTTTTTTAGGATATGTGGTTTTGTTGATCTGGTAGGAGGGACAAACTTTGCAGGTACTTTGGGAGATGGAAATTGAGATCTGTTGTTCTTCCTGAACTTGGTGTATTTCTTCACATACAACGCAAACTCTTCATCATCCATGTCATCAAAATCAACTTGACTAGAGCATGAAGATTGAGATGCTACACTCTAAGAATAAGAACTTTGAGGAGGAGTGTAGGGTTGATGAGACTGCTGATAAGATTGATGAGGTTGAGGATATGGGTGATGTGATTGAGAATAGGATTGATGAGACTGCTGGTAATAATCAAGAGGTGCGGATTGAGGATTGTATCTAGGAACATTTTGGTCAGGAGGAGTGGTTTGCAAGTGGAGGTGAGGTGCGGCTTGATGATGGTCTGGATTGTAGACTGGAGATGAGGTATTGTTGAATGCGGCTAGAGAGAGTGTCTTAAATTGCTTTCGATTTCATGGACCTCTTCAAGCTTGAATTCAAAACCTTCAGCATGGCATACAAGTGTCGAATATCAAGAGCTTCCAAGTCCTTGTTGTCTTCAGTGTTAGTAGTTTTGATCAGCCATTTGCTACAAAGTGCTTGCATGAATCTCATGTTTAAATCTGTATTAGAATAGACATGTCCAAGAGAAAAAAAAACATTAACAATATCAATAAACCTCTCATAGCATTGTCTAAGAGATTCCTTAGGGTCTTTAACAAAATAGTCAAAGAGCCTTCTCTGTTGATAGAGGCGATTCTTCTTGGTGTGTGAATCTCCTTCCAGAAAATCAACTATAGCATCCCAAGTTTCTTTTGCGGTTTTGCAATTCAACACTTTTGAGTAAGTCCTCAGGTCTATAGCTGATACAAGCATGGACATAGCTCTTCCATCAAAGTCCACATTGTTGCGATCTGCATCAGTCCACTCACTTTCTAACTTCCTGATTTCAGCTGCTTCTTCTGTGGTTCCTGCACGCGGGTTAGCTTTCATAGGAACATATGGTCCTTCAGTAACCGCGGTCCACAGTCTACGATCACATGAAATCATGTGTTTCATCATCCTATCATTCCAAAAGATAAAACTATCTTCATCTAGAATCAACAAAGGATTTGAGTTGGATGTTTGCATCATATGTGTGTTTGAGTTTGCCATTGGATCAGCACCCAAGCGGTTAAGCTTGTAAAAACAAGTTTTGGTGGATATGCTCTGATACCACTTGTTGGTCCCAGAGGGCAACAAGGGTATAGAACCGCTAGAGGGGGGGTGAATAGCGGTCCAAACTTTTTTGTAAAATACCCTTAAAAATCAACCGAATACTTATCAGTTTGGTCAACTACGGTTTAAAGCACTTAAACCGAACTGATAAAATGCACAGCGAAGTTTTGCGGTTTGGCCAAACGGAAAGATAAAGAGTTGGGCGGTTTGACTCGGGTTGAAAACACTATGATGCAACCGATAAGTTCAACTTGAAGATCAAAGAAAAACATAATCTTGAAGATCAAAAAAAAACACAATTCACTTTTCAAGTCATTTCGTATATAGATTCAAGTTAAAGACCACAAACAGAAAAGGAAATAACAAGCCAGAAATGTAAAAATCAAACACATAATTTTAAGAGGTTTGTTCTTGAATGAACTATGTCCTCTACCTAGATGGTTAGTCTAGGATTTTCTAATAGCTACTAGACTTGTTTTAATTAGAGGAGTTTTTACAAGATGAATCTAAACTCTAAACAATAAGTCTAACCTAAGCTATGAAAATAATAACCGGTGTTTTTGAAGTATATAATCTATATGATCATATAAATCGGGTGTGTGTGTGGAAAGAAATCAAATGCTCTAAGTATCTAAATGATGGTATGAGCAAAAAAATATCTTTCGGTGTAAAGGCTGAGTATGAATGGTTTAAAGGCTTGAAGCTTGATGAAAGAATTCTGGGTTTGCTAAGGAGATGGTTGAAGGTTTGAATATATGGGTTTCAATCTTCAAAGCAAACTTGAACACTTGGGGAAATTTTCTCTTGAAGCTCAGCCACCTTCATTGTTGAGAAATGAAGGCTATTTATAGGCAGTGCACCCTTGTGACCGTTGGGTAGAGATTTGAATCAAATATGAAAGGAACAGTGCTGTCGAATTCCCATTGGTTGAGCTGTCATTGTCGTCCTTGGTTTTGTCTTGTAGTCCTAGGTAGTTGTAGCACCACTACCTGACATCCGTCCTTTGTTGCAGAAAGGACTAATGGTAAACAATTCAAATTGCTTGAACAAGACCGACATTCCTTGCAGAAACTCTAAGTTAACTTAGATTTATTTTGACAAGACATAACATATTCCTTTATGGTTGAAAAGGGAATATTTGTCTAAAGAATAAATGACTTCTCTTGAATTCTTCATTAACTGATCGGCGGTTCTACCAAGCATAGGAGCGGTTCCGAGAATGAACTTGATATGCGGTTCCGTGATGGCGGTTCCATCTATGGTTCCAAATGAGATTTCAAGGGTGGTTTCATCAAAGCCACAAAATGCGGTTTGATGAAAGATTTGTAGCTCCATGCTGGCGGTCTTGAAGATAGCACAAGTGCGGTTTTGAACAACTAAACCGCTAAGGGTAAACCGAACTACTCAGCCTAGACAAATAAAAATCTAGAAATGGACTTATCTAAAAATTGAAGTATGACTTCATTACATGCGGTCCTAAAGTCCATAAAAAGACACGTGGCATGGATCAATCAAATTAAGTGGGTGTACTAACAAAGAGAAACGGCTTTAAGGCGGGCTGTCTGAGGACCTTGTTGGAGGGAGCCATTCGTGGCTTTGTTGAGGGCATTAGCGACACAAACTGTCTGGTGCGAGCCATTCTGTGGTACAACTTGTCACAGACTCTGTTCCCGAGTGCAGGGTTGTTTTGTTGGTTTTCTCTGTTGGATGCTTTAGTTGATCTGGAGCAGGCGAGTCAGGTCTCTTGGGGTGGAGCCGGGCTGGAAGAGATTAACAGAGCCCTTGATTTTTGCTCGAGGTCAAGTACCTCATCCTTTGATTGCTTTCAGTTTTCTTTTGAGGTACGTTTCTGACTTGCTTCTTTATTCCATGTCTGTCTTTTGTTTAGAACTGTATAGACTGAAATGTTTGCTATCCCACAGGTGTGGGTCTACAAGCTATTCCACATTGCTCCTTTTGGTGTGCAGGCGATCAAGGAAGTCCCGGTTATGAGGTTCTGGGCGAAGAGGAATCGGTTGGAGGGCCGTGGCAAGGCTAGGAAGACTCCTGATCTAGCGATATTTGCTTCAAGGTTGAGTGATCCGCTGCATGAGAACTTTCAGTTCTTCCCTTGGTCGGATCTAGTCCTGGCAGGGGTCAGTCTAGCTCAGGAGTTTACTGCTTCCCGCTGCTTTTTGGTGGGGTTGACTGGGGACACCATGTATCTTGGCGAGAGGGTTTGCCGGCAGCATGGAAGACATCCGATGGTGTGGGCCCTAAATGAGCCACCTTGGGATATGATATACCCTGCTAGGCTCCGGGTGAGCGGTGATTATTTTGTAAGGACTCCAGCTAGCCTTATCAGAGTGGTACTGATTATGCTTGGTATGTGGAGTATGTGCTGGTGAGTCCGCAGGTGGCGGCAAGGAGGCAAGCAGGTGGCTACCCGGCTAGTTCCACTATGGGGGTTAGGCATGCCATGGATATGCCGCGGTTCCCGGATAGTATCAGGATGCAGCAGGGCTGTGTCGAGGTAGATTTTGATTTGATTCCGACTGAGACCGATGAGGTTACTGGGGCCCAGCTTCCTCCACTTGGAGCCACAGTATATTACCATTTGCTTGTCATTTCTATCTTTCATACACACATTTTCAGACTTGTATCATAATTGTGCTTATCTGTCCCAGGTGACTTGGGAGGCTTACATCCGCTCTGTCCGTCGAGGCAATATTTTTGAGCATATATTCTAGAGTTTAGCTGCTGCTTATACCTGCCGCCAGGAGGATGTGGTGGTGCCACCACGCAGAGAGGGGACACCTACAGAGGCTACGTCCTCGTCTTGTGCCCGCAGGAGGTCTGTCAGAGGTAGGGGTTCTGGAGCCGATGGATCCCACTATATGCAGCAGCGGGGCCATGGAGATGATAGTGATGATGAGGACGAGGAGGTGAAGATTGAGGAGAGCTTGGACTAGATATAGTCCTTATTTCCTGTATTTATTAGAGAGAAAGAGAACAACAAACAGATAATATATGTATACTATTTTATTTGCTTTTTTATGTATTGAATTAGTATTTTATTTACATGTCTTTATATTTAGTACAATGCATGAGCCCTAGGGGTAAAATGGGAATTATGTACATTATCAGGTAATTCCACTTCTTTATTGGACCTCTTTTGTGACTCGGGACCTTTAAAACGTCTGAGATGGGTCCATTCCGGCGTCGAATAAAAACAGGCAGTCAATCTGTCAGTACCAGAGAATGTGGCCGCCTGGCTAGTTAAGTAGAGAGAATGACCGCGTGGCTATCCCTGATCTAACATGTTTTTTGTTAGATTTTTCCTTGTATGATCAGGGCTCGAACTCTCAGCTCTACTTAACAGCAGCCTGCGCAGACAGACGAGACAGACAACAGTTTTCTCTTCTTTTGCTCTAGAGTTCAACCTTTCTGTGTTCTTTCGATGGATAAACACCCTGGGATTTCTGAAGAGAGACAACACTACTTTATCAAGATCTTGAAGATATGGGTCCAGAGGCTTTCGAAGACAACTCGTTCATCCTTTAATAGGATATTCGGGATCAAGTGTCTTTGGTCCCTGTTTAGGGTTAAGTCTGATGAGAACCTGATTCGTGCTGCTGCCAAGTTCTGGGACACCGAGAATCATGTCTTCAAATTTTCTTACAATGAAATCACCCCAACTTATAAAGACCATGTGGCTCTTTGTGGTGGGAGCGTAACAGACAGGGTAGCTATGCCGCAGTACCAAGTCCCTCCAGAAATTCGGGTTTCCCAACTACTGAGGATTTCTATCGAAGAGGCTAGAGGTTTGCTTTTGGACAATGATGTCGATATCTGTGGGTTTCCCATCAGGTTCATTAATAGTACAGTGGAGTCTAACATGGCTTTGGACTGTCTAGCACTCTGTCTATTTGCATCGGTACTATTTCCACCTTATGTAAGAGTAGCTACAATGGGTTGTCTTGACATGGTGGATCAGGCTCGGGCCAATCGCAGAATTATCCCTTGCTTGCTTGAGGAGATTTTGTACGGTATTGGGGAGTTGGCCTCGGGATCTCGCAAGATGACCAGAGGGAGTACCCAACTACTAACCTTATGGTTGCAGGAGAGATTACAAGTGTTGGAGGATCCCGTCAGACCAGTATCACCTTGGGTTTGTCAGAGTAGGCGAATAAGGGAGCCATTTACAGGGATGACTCAGTCTACATGGGTGACATATCTGGCACAGATGGGTACGACTCAGATTAAGTGGATAGTACCTCATTGGGGGGTTATCAGTGCGCGGTAGGCTCAAGGTGAGCTTTGCATGATTCGAGTTCCTGCCTTTGATGAGACCACTTATTATTATGCAGTGCGGGTGTGCCGTTAATACGGGATGCCCCAGATTATACCTTCTTCATGGGATGAGACTTGCAGTAGTGTTAATGCCAGGATACTCCCTATGAATTCCGGGGTTGCAGTGCTCTTGGAGATGTGTTAGTCTTATGCTTACATGCCCAGAAGCTTCTATATATAGCAACCTTATGACATACTTTTGTCTCAAGAATACTTGGACTGGTACCAGACAACTTTGGAGAACATGAGACATACTCTGAGCTGACTGAAACGTAGGGTGGTGATCCCTTATGTCTCGAACAGACGCTTGAGGAGGGAAGAGACCATACAACGTGAAGTGGATACCGAGTTGGTTTAACTAGCACCTCTTGAGAGGAAAAGAAAGAATGAAGGCCCATAGGGGGTGACTCATCTTAGGAAGGCTTTATTTGAGGATCCTACTAGATAGGCTAGACGCAGACGAAGGGACAAGAAACCGAAGAAGGAAGAATAGGAGGAGGAGGAGTGACTCTGAGTATCCAACCACAGCCAATGCAGACACGTAGTTTAGGTTTTTAGTTTGTTTTAGTTTATTTAAATTTCACAGCAGGTTATGTATTCGTAGGTTCTTTCGATCTTAGACTCATCAGATAAATGTTAACGTGTAATGACTTGTGGATATAGATATTTTTCTTTAGTTATAAATAGATTGTTTGCTTTATTGAATTTGCTCAAACCAGATTTGGATTTTTATTTATTTTTGAGACCGCACCTTTGAAGGCTGCTTACGTTCCCCTTTTACAAGTAGGGCTAAGAGGCTCAGGTCACCGTAGTTCATTTCTGATTGTAGAAAGGTAAGATAGAAAGGGGGAAAGTAGAGAAACACAATATACTATTTTATTTTATTTTATTTATTTTTTACAATGGGGACGGCCGTTGTAGAAGAACGAGGGGAGGTCATTGTAGAAGACCGCTTAATGGAGAATGTCGTTGATGGAGGGCGCTGTTGGAGAGTAATGTTTGCAGTAAAGGACTATACTGGTCAGTTGTAGTAGCGTTGGAGATTGTAAACCTTGACTGGGAGGAGGCCGTAGTACTATCAGTAACGTTGTTCAAAATTGGTTCTCTTCACAACGTACCGCCGTTCTCCTTTCTGTTGAACCAAACTTCCTTTGTCAATGAGGGCTTGGATGTTTCTTTGTAACACGTAGCATTCATCTGTCTTATGGCCTTTATCTTGGTGGTATGACCAATGTCATCTCGGTATGAAGGGTTGCAAAGGAGGTAGCTCAGATAGCAATGACAGCTTTTGTAGGGGGCTCATTCTTCCTCTGCATCTCAATTGTTCGAAGATCTGAGACGTAGGTATGCCTAACTTTGTGTACTTCTGAACGGAGTTTCGTGATTCATAGCTCCCATGCGTCGGGTGCAGATATGGGGTATTTGCCAGATACTTCTTAAGTTGAGCGAACGCGAGTTCGCATCTTTGATTCCATTCTCCGTCTAAACATCTTTCCAATTCTCTGATTTTAGGGTCTCCCGCTGTTGTGAGGCCACTGATGCATCGTAATAATCCAATAAGTTTCACTATTTCACACTTGTCGTGCGGGGATGGTGTTGTTATCAGATTTCTAATCATTTCGGGGTCGGCTTCAAACTTCTATCCCAGTCTGTATCCTAAAGCCTTTGTCTGAATTGTACCAAATCTGCATTTCGATGGACCAAGGAGAATTTTCTGCTATCTCGGCATGTTGAAGAACTTTCTCAAATCCTCGATGTGCCAGCCGTAAGGTCTTTTGGAGTGTATCACCAGGTCATCTACGTAGACATCTGAATCTGTTGATGTTATCTCTGGCACGTGGTAAGAGACACCAATGCCTTTCCATTCTAGGAGCTGATTGGTGTGATAATAGGTTCCCCATGGAGTGTTGATGAACAATTTCTCGTATGACTGTACTGCGGTGGGTATTCGATTTCTCTTGGGGAAAGCTTCAAAGAATGATCGCACCTCTTTGTCTTCAGTAACTTCTAGCAGTGAGTCTATGTCAAATGGTGGGAAGTCATGCTTGGGACTCATCTCGTCGAGACTCATGATGTCTATATAGACTGTCACTTTTTTTTGTACTTCTTTACGGAGATGATGCTGAGTAACCATTTCGGACAATGTATAGGTTTGATGAAGTCCATCTGTAACAATGTCTCTATCTTGATTGCTATGCGTGGTGACCATTCTAGCGTGACTGGTTGTGGTCTTTGTTTGACCGACCCAATGCTTGGTATTATCATTCGTTCCCAATCTCTGTCTGGCACGTCATCACAAGACCATGCAAATATGTCTTCGTATTCTCTGAGTAGCTTGATCAGCACTTCTTGATCTTTGCCTTGAAAGAAGCTCCCAATCTGAGTCCACTTCGGCTTGTCTTGTCTTCCCAGATTCACACATGTTAACACCTCATCGGCAGCTTCGGCTCGATTTTCCCTTTGATTGATAACATGCTCTGAGATTTCTCGGATGTATTTTTCATTTAATTCATTTGTGTCTACCTCTTTTAATGAATCGTTATTAACTATTTGTATATCATTATATTGATTAGTCAATTTATCATTTATAAGAGTGGCTATAGCGGGATACTCAAAAAGATCGAGACTTTCAATTAATGCACAGGGAAAGACATTGTTTCCAATTACATTGTAGTCTTTTGACTTGAGGTCATTAGACTTGGATGGAGACATGAACCTATAAGTGAGAACGGGGGACCTAACTGACTAGGGTGAATTGACTTTCTAGGGGATGAGCTAACCAGCCCCAGATTCTCGATAGCAGTAGTTACAGGTTCGCATTAAATAACAGCCACTATATCCTCTTCTAAGCTCAAGTGTTGGAACAAATATTGGCCGTCCCATGCTTCCGCTTCCTTGGTTTCACCGACTAAAGGCTCATCGAGTGACACGAATTCTGTATCGTAAGTCAGATCTTTGTTCACCTTGATGCGGTACTCATTCTGGATAGTCGTAATTCTGCCAGTGGTCTTTCGAGGTTCCATATATCTTAGCTTTAGATTGGCCCAATCAAACTCGACATCTTTAAATATTTGAAAACTCTTTTGTAGTTTTCCATTGTGGTCGAACCATGGTTCTGCGAACTCGAAGTTTGAGTACTCTTCACCTTCTTTGACGTAGTAACTGTTGAGGGAGTAGTTACAGGTTCGCATTAAATAACAGCCACTATATCCTCTTCTAAGCTCAAGTGTTGGAACAAATATTGGCCGTCCCATGCTTCCGCTTCCTTGGTTTCACCGACTAAAGGCTCATCGAGTGACACGAATTCTGTATCGTAAGTCAGATCTTTGTTCACCTTGATGCAGTACTCATTCTGGATAGTAGTAATTCTGCCAGTGGTCTTTTGAGGTTCCATATATCTTAGCTTTAGATTGGCCCAATCAAACTCGACATCTTTAAAGATTTGAAAACCCTTTTGTAGTTTTCCATTGTGGTCGAACCATGGTTCTGCGAACTCGAAGTTTGAGTACTCTTCACCTTCTTTGACGTAGTAACTGTTGAGGGAGAGGCGGTAAGGTTTCATGTCTGACTTCTTATAAGGGAGTTGTTTCTTCTTGAGCACCTTTATATGATTCCAATCTACCTTGTCAGCGGGAGTAAGTATGTACCCTAGCCCAAACAGGCCTCTGTGGTCAATTTCTTCAGTCAAGTGTGTGGGACCTTATAAGTTCTTACCTATCCCCAGCCCCGGTATGAAGCCCATGTTTCGAAGTATCTTGTAGATGAGTAGCACTTTATCAGAGGTTCTGAGATCCTCATCACTTATCTGAGCTTGTGCCACTATTTCGAACCCACTGAAGAGTCTGCGGTCTTCCTCATGCTGAATTTGTAACACAGGTACTCCCTTTGTGTCGGTGCCTTATGCTGTTACTAGGTCGCTGTAGATAACTGTTTACTCATTCCCTGATTGGAATTTGACACACTGATGCAAGGAGGATGGAATGGCATTAGATTTATGGAGCCAAGGGCGTCCTAGCAGGATGGTGAAGGTGGACAATATTTCGATCACTTGGAAATCCGTAGACAGAGTTTGCGTCCCCACGGAGATGGGCAGAGTAACAATTCCCAATACTGATCTGCATTTAGAGTCATAGGATTTGATTGTCTGCTTGGAGGGGCTTAGGCTAGTTGGGTCGACACCCACTATGTCCATCATTCGTGATGGTAGTACATTGATGGCAGATCTGTTGTCAACAAAGGCTCGAGGGATTTTCTTCCCACTGATTTTGACTATGATGTGTAGAGGTTCATTATGATCGATGCCAAATGGAGGTTCATCGAGCTCTGAGAAAGTGATAATGTTCCCAAAGTGAATGTTGCCGGTCATTTGTGTGACATTCTCGGGAGTGGTGTCTGATGGAACGATATTAGCGGCCAAGTTCTTCTAAAGCATTTGACGGTGGGCTAGAGATGAGGTGAGTAAAGACCAAAGAGAGATGTGAGCTTGGGTTTGCTTAAGCTGCGTGAGGATGGGATCCTCTTTCTCAGGGTCTAACGGTTCTGGCTCTTTGTTGAAAGCTTTCTTTGTACCTTTGGGGTCTGATTGATATATCTGTCCGGACCTTGTGAGTAGGTTGATTTCTGCTCATGTGTCATATGGAGACTGCGGCATATTTACGGATTCTGCGAGGATTTCGGCGATAGACAATGGTGGAGATTTAAGTGGACCAGAGTCGCAATCTCCTAGAAGAGAGGCTTCTAAAGATAGTTCATCTAATGACAACATATAACAAGAAGAATTACTATCATTAATAAATTTTGAAGTACAAACTATCTCATCATCACTATATGACTCGAAGTCTGCCACTATAGATTCGGCTAGATCACCGATATTTGTTGCTACACTATAATTGTTTAGAGAGAGCCTAGGATCTTCGAGAGAACCATCATGAATGAGCCTCAAGATGTCTTTCTTCAAGGCGAAGCATTCTCTTGTTCTATGACCAGTGGCTTGATGGTAGTGGCAGTACTTCCATACATTGCTTCCTTTGTGCGTAGAATAGCACTTGAGTTGTCTGAGCAGTCCTTTATTAACAAGGTCACGGAGAAACTTCTTCATGGAAATTTTCAATTGATCGATGCAGTCCTCGAGTTCTAGCATGGTGATTTGATCAATTTCCACCATATTGACGTCCATGGTGATGATCTTCCTTGGGTCAGCAATGATATTGTCTTTGATAAGCTTCTGCACGATTCGCTTGATGGTGAAGCACTCGTTGTTAGTGTGTACGGACACTCTATGGTAACCACAGAACTTAGACATGTTGCACCCATGCTTGGGCCATTGGAATTCGTGTTCCAAGGGAGTTATCACCCCAATCTTGACTAGTCCACCGAATAGAGCATTCATGTCTAGCCCCAGTTCGGCGAAGGCATCTACCATCTCGAGAATACCGATGTCACCTCCGATGAGTTCGACCATGTTGACGCCACCATTGAGCGGGTTGGATACAGTATTCGGATCTTTAGGCTTCTCGATCTTTCTATTAGCTATGAGCTTTTGGATGACACGCTTGAGTTGAATGCAGTCATCGGTGATGTGGCCAATGTTCTTGTGGTACTTGCAGAACTTGGTTGCATGAATATTAGCCTTTTTGTTCAATGGTTCACAATTCTCAATTGTCTTGATCAAGCCCTTCTTCATCAACACTTCAAACACTCGGCTAGTAGGCATGCCGAAATTATCAAAGTGTTCTTTCTTATATGGGAAGTTGCTTGTAACTGCTTGGACATCAAAGACGGAGTTTTCTTGAACCAAATTCACGTGACCGGCCACTTCTTTAGCCTTAGGAGCAGTACTTGTCGGAGATTTGTAGCAGAACGAGGTGGTTCCACTTTTGGCAGTCTCTTTAACCACGCCAGTAATGCGGGCTTCATGTCTGACCCTAGCATCGACCATTTCTCGCAGATCGGGAAAGTAGCCATTGCCAATCGCCACCCTAAGATCAGGCAACAAGCATTTGTAGAAGATTTGTTTTTATTCCTTTGATTTAGGAGGGTATTGTACCTCTGCTAGCTTGTGATTCCATCTTTTGTAGAAGTCGTAGATAGGCTCGCTGGGCCTCTGCATGGTATTTTCTAAATCAGTACGGTTGACATGCCAGTCGAGGTTTGACTGGTACTTCTCGCAGAAAATAGTTGTGATTTGATCCCACGTTTCTCTTTCAGAGGGATCCAAACTCAAGAACCAACAGAGAGCAATTTCATCCAATGTGGTGTGGAAGACTCGGTCTATTTGTTCGTTGGTGTAGTCTTGGGCTCTCATGGCTAGCACGTAACTGTCGAGATGAGTCTTGGGACATGTAATACTATGGAATGTAGATACCTTTAGCATCTTGAAGTCTCTAGGTAGAGAACCCACATTGCTTAGGTTGATGGTTTTGACAGGGTGATTGGAGAAGTCATAGCTATCGTAGGCTTGAGTAGCGGGAGGAGCAGTGGAGATTGTAGTCGCAGCGGCACCGATGCTCAATGGTAATGATGGCGGTGGAAACTTAGTGGAGGACAACTAACTACCCATCAATTCTGGTGACGGCTCATACGGACCCTTTCTAGAGCTTGCTCTCTAGAAAGGGTCAACCAAGAACTTAAAGATCACTTTCATACTGAAATGAAGAAGAAAGGTGTGGAAACTAGCTTCCACAATGAGGAAGTGATCTTCGTCCAAGATGAAGAAGTGCCTGTCACCTACCCTTCCAACGAGGATGCTGTCCCTCTCAAGGTGCCTAACTACCAAAGGGTTCCTCCAGCTTGGAGATCTGCAGCATGAGGTTAGTGAAGAAGGCATGGAGAGGTGTCGAAATTTCCGAGGGCTTGATACTGACGGCGATCTATGGATCGGCAGAAGCGGAGACTTGCGAAGTAGATACGTTAGGAGTATTAGGCTCTGATGATGACGGAGACATTGTTGGTGCAGAGACTGAAGACCGAGGTTGTCACGACCCGAAATATAGGCTCTATTTTATTAGTAATTAAATGATTTTTATTTAATTATTTGCTTATTTATTTATTTAAATTATTATTTATTTAAATAATTATGTGTGCAATTTATGTGTTATAATATTTGTGCCTAGCTTTGTATTGAGTTATTTGGGCTAGTGTGGAAGTGTTGGGTCTTAATAGTTAGTCGGGAGTACAAATAAGCGTGCTAGTAGATGGGGGAGGGGCCCGAGTGTAATATTTTGAAATAATCCTCCCTACTTCCCCCTCCTCCCTCACCTTCTCCCTCATCCTTCACCTCAATTCCCAGCACCTTCTTCCTCTCTCTCTAGCTAGAAAAGGTAAGTTTCTTTTCTCTTCCTTCTCTCTTCTTTTTCTCCATCTTCCTCTCATTATTGTTCATTTCTTAAATCATGAACATTGTTTAGATCGTCGCTAGGATCGCGTAGAGTCAAAAAGATTTGAATTTCGTCAACCTTGAGAATTTGCAAGTAAGTTACTTTTCCCCCATTTTGCTAAAAATGTTCATTCCATGCTTAGTTGATACTATGATTACCATTTCTTGCTTCTTGGGTTGATTTTGAGATGATTTGCATTTTATCCCATTTTGTGAAGTTTTGGTGTTGAATCATCCCTTGGATTGAGTAGATTAAATGATGTTTTATGAGTTGTTTTAGGTCCATAGGGTGTTTGGGTATCTTAGTATACCTATTAGAAGCATTTGGGTTTGATTTATGTTGTTGGGTGGAAAATTTGGGAGAAACCCAGTTGGTTTTGGCCGTTTTCTGGCGACCTGGGTGCGTGGGCGACCGCCCATGATGGGCTTGGGCGACCGCCCATGGGATCAGTTAATCCAAAGAATCTGAGCAAAGTGATTAGGCGACCGCCCACTTTTGGGTTGGGCGACCGCCCAGGAAGTCAGTGGGTTTTGGGCTTGGGGTTGGGTTTTGGGCGATCGCCCAGACTGGCTATGGGCGACCGCCCATACCAGCTGTTCTGAGCCTCTTTGTTATTGAATTGTTTTAAGGTCCAAGCCCGATCTAGGCTCGAAGTACCACCCTAGTTGACTTAATTTAATGTTGTGGAACACTTTAGTAATTAAAATTGGTTCCTTTGTGAACAATAGAGCTATGTAATTTGATCAAGTGTTGTTTGGGCATCTTATGATGTGTCCGTGTTTGTTCCAACCGAATTGAATTTCGCGTAAGACTTAGTATAGGTTTTAGGCGATGTCCTATAGTACCTAGAGGGCTGTTTTGGAACACTAAGGTGTAGGGTTTAGTCCGGTCGTGATCATGTTCTAATAAGAGTAACCTTTTGGATTCGTTTGGGGTGTTTAGAATTGGTTCGTTAGGGTCGGAGGTAAAGCGTGAATTGGCGATTTGGTACTTACGATTTGATTAATCTTAAGGTGTACTCATTCTGGATTCCTACTTTGGAATCCCAGGTATGATGAGATGGTTGAGTATCATTTTGGAATGTATCTGGTATGGTTACTCTTTATGGAATGATCGGGTTCTAATAATCATTGTTGTTGTGCTCTTTATGAGAAACTCCGTTATCGTTGTTGTGCTCTTTTATGAGAAACTCGTTGTGTTTATTGTTGTTGAACTCTTCTTGAGAAATCGTTTGCATCTTTTTGGTGATTAATTGGTATGATTCCCTACTTTGGAATCAATGGTTGTTTATTGTGCTAGTATTTTATTACTTAGCCTTACTTGAAATTCCAGCTGGTATTTTGTGTGTGTTTGGGCGATGCGAAACATTATGATGGCACAGCCAAGTCCATTGTGATTGTTGACCATTGTTTTGCCCCCTTATTACCCTCCTCCAGATTGGCCTTGGATGTGAGAAGAGCTAGCTCCCTTGTGTGCATTTTAGCTTTCCTTGGAGCATGACTTTGTGGCATGTCTCCCGTCCTTTGTGACACTTCTTTTGGTCCTTGATTCCGGTACCGGGGTTTTCTCTTCGAGCTTTCATGCTGCTATGAAGATGTTGATTGTTGATTATTGAAGCTGCGCAGCGACCTTTATTTGGTTCTTCCAGTTGGATGAAACCTTGGCTACGTATCCACTTATGAGTGTTTATTTCAGCTTTATGTGTTGCATGTTGAGCTGGTCGTTATTTCCAACCGGTATGGGACGGTTGGCGATAGGGAGCCTCTCATTTGTTGTTATATGTTTATTTATATGATTGATTACGTATGTCACTTATCCCGCTGCTATCTGTCTTATGTTAATTGCTATTATTCATTGCATACTAGCATGTCATGTCGTTGCATTAGTAACTTACTGAGATTTTATCTCACCCCGTTTATTTCCATCTTTGTTTTTCCTTAACCCCCCCCCAGGAGGAAAAGGATTAGGATTCGCAGATCGAGGAGGACGTCAAGAGGATTGAGATTTTGGGGCAGGTTGTTGTGGATCGGTTTACATTATTTAAATGTATAACCTTTTGGGGATAGTTTTACCATCATTGTCGTCATTAAGAATTGTATATTTTATTCTTTTGGGTATAAGCTGTGGAGCTTATGTTAGATGTACTTTGTTGATTTAAACTTGGATTTGTAAAACCTTGTGTTATCATCTTTTAGTTCAAAATGAAATTTTTAACTTCTATATTTTAGAGTCTTGGTTTTAAGTCGACGTCTAGCTCGCAATCTCGGGCCCGCGGGGTTCGGGGTCGCGACAGAGGTAGTGGATATGAGGTTTAGGACGGGACAAGGCTCATGCAATGTATTTTTTTATTTACAAAACAATATATTATTAATCCTAATGGTTGTAAGGGGTACCCCTTTTTGGGTTACTATCTACAAAACCTGGATCAGTGGAGGTCATCACTACATCTATAGACCCCTCGTTTTTCACCTGCATTGCACATCCCAAACGGACAATTTGGGCGAGTGTCCTATAGGGCAAGCGACTTCCACTGACCTAACGGATCCTAGCAACTAACCCTTTTTTAAAGGCATTTAACGTAACATTTATGTTACTTCCGTTAAGTTTTTAACGAGTTGAGATCTTTGTACAAAGTATCACTCGGCTTACCATATGCACACCCTTGTAGGGAATTTCCTT
Organism: Campanula takesimana; assembly: GCA_026119855.1. Taxonomy (NCBI): domain Eukaryota; kingdom Viridiplantae; phylum Streptophyta; class Magnoliopsida; order Asterales; family Campanulaceae; genus Campanula; species Campanula takesimana. Next base: position 493,564 of record JAOWBW010000341.1, read on the forward strand.
TTTTGTGCCTATTTTTCTCTCGAAGGATCTCGACTCATTAAAGACTTAACGGATGACGGCATGAACGACACGTTAATTGTCTATAAATAAAAGCTAGCCAAACCAAACGGTCAACTTTGGAGTGTCCTAGACTCTGTGAGTGCATGGTTTTAGAAATGAACAAGGATTAACCTCGACCGCTTCACAAGTGAAAACGGAAAGTTAGATAGACCGCGTGCCACGAAGATAGAGGCGACAGGATCACCAAAATATGTATACTCAGAGGAGTATCCAGTAGGGTGTGCAGTGGGACACGGACCTAGTGGTAGTGTGCGGACAACAACTAGTTATTTTAGAGAGAAAATAGAAAGTTTTTTGTATTTACATGTATGCAATGCAAAACAGTTAGAATAGTACAAGGGGGAACAGTTAAGATGTTAACGCTCTACAGTTACAAGGGAGGCAGATATGCACAAGAGATAAAGTACAAGGGGAAAAAGAACAAGTAAGTACAATCATGATATTGACGAAAGTTTGACCCTCTAATGTTTGAAGATGTTCAAAGCTAGTCCCCAGAAGAGTTGCCACTGTGAATACCCCTTTCCGAATGCGGGTGATGCACGGGAAGTATTTTTTATTATTTATCTTATTTTATCTTTTCTATGGGATTAGGATATTCAAGTTGGCATTTAACTTATTAAGAGTCGCGACGTTGTTTTTATCGAGCTAAAACATTGAGAAAAGCTAACAGAGAGGGTTCGGGGGTCAAGTTACGATAAGAGAAGAATATCAAGTAATCACTCCTATCGCCCGATATATCAGACGATCTATCATGATAAATGTGTTAGTGTGTGTTAATGATTGAGACCGGATCCAGAGATTTCCTACGTCCCTGTGAGTTTCTGGAATGTCTAACAACTCATTTTCAGGTTGGGTACTAACACCCAACAAGAGAATGGCCACGATGTGGTCATGTTGTATAATTGTGAAGGAGGGTCATGTTGCAGATTGGCACGGAATTGACACTTGGCACAACGCTTTACTTTCTCGATGCACTCTCTTTCTATGATGCTCCAATAATAATTGATACGGAGTATTTTCTTTGCTAGCATGACCCCATTCATGTGGGGTCCACATTCACCCTTGTAGACTTCACACATTATTTCTTAAGCCTCGGTATCTTTAACACATAAGAGGTTGATCCCTTCGTAGTGTCTTTTGTAGACTCGGTTCCCAATCAACACGTATCTCGATGCCAACTTCTGTAGTTCTATTTGAAATTTTGTGTCACTACCTTCGGGGAAAGTTCCATCCTTGAAGAGATTTAGAATGTCGGTGTACCATGGTGGGCTTGTTTGAACTTCATCAATTTCAATTCTCATGCAATAAGTCGGGCTACTCCTTCTTGAAATCTTGAAGGAATTCACCATTTTACCCTCGGGCATCTCAACCAATAAAGCTATAGTGGCTAGAGCATCGACAAAACGGTTCTTGTCCCTTGGCAAGTAGTGGAAGGTGACACTCTGAAATTGTTTAACCAATTCTTCGAGGTGTTGAACGTATTGTTGAATAATTTGGTCTTAGATAGTCCATTGGCCGGAGGTTTGATTGATGATGAGTAGTGAAACCAAATACTTCTAACTCTTGAACATTTATTTCTAGGGCATCTTCTAGCCCCGCAATGCAAGCTTCATACTCGGAAATGTTGTTGGTGGCCTTAAACTTGAGGCGGATTGCAATCGGTGTGTAGATGTCCTTGGGATCGACAAGTAGCATCCCTATCCAAGAATTATGTTTATTGGCCGCCCCATTGAAAGAAAGTTTCCACTTATTTTCTTCGGTTGTGGCGTAGATCATATCCTCTTATGGAAATCGCAGGTCTTCCCCCTTCACTTCGTCACACGGAAATTCAGCAAGCTGATCACTGAATACTTTCCTCCTGATGGATATTAGTGTGATGTAAGTGATGTCATACCCTGCGAATATAAAGTACCATTTGCCTATTCTTGTTGAGATGACAGGCTTCTCAAAGATGTAGCAGAGCGGGTTGAATTTTGCCACTAGCTTGATTGGAAAAGCCTACATGTAGTGCTTAAGCTTTTGAGTAACCCAAACCAATGCGGCACAAGACTTCCCCAAGGTGGAGTATTTTCTTTCGCCTCCTTGAAATTGGAGACTTACGAAGTAGATTGCATTCTCTTTCGTTGAGTCTTTTTGCTCTTGCGCTAGCATAGCCCTTAGGGCCTCATCATTTACTATTAAGTATAGCAAAAGATGCTTTTCTTTGTGCGAGGGAACCAAAAATGGAGGGCATGTCAAGTAGTGTTTCACTTGATCGAAGGCCTCTTAGCATGAGTCAGTCCACTCGAGAGCCACATTCTTCTTGAGTATCTTGAAGATTGGCTCGCACATTGTTGTGAGTTGGTGCATGAATTGGCTGATGTATTGGAGTCGACACATAAAGCCTTTGATTTCTTTCTAAGTCTTTGGTGGAGGCATGTCAATGATTTCCTTAATTTTTGAGGGATCGGCTTCAATTCCCCTTTCGGTGACCATGTAACCAAGAACTTTGCCTCTTACAACCCCAAAGGTGCATTTTGTGAGATTAAGCCTCATATTGTGCTGCCAGAGCATTTCAAGGAACTAGCATAGATCGACGAAATGCTGACCATCTGTTCCCTTTGAAAGAATGATCATGTCGTCAACATAGACCTTGATCTCCTTGTGAATCATGTCGTGGAACAATTCTATGATGGTCCTTTGGTAGGTAGCCCATGCGTTCCTTAGACCGAACGACATAACAATGTAACAGAAAGTTCCCTACGGTGTTGTGAAAGTAGTCTTGTGTTGATCTTCTTCGGCCATAATATTTTAACTGTATCCGGTGAACCCATCCACAAACGATCAGACCTCGTAAGAGGCGGTTGAATAAACTAGCATGTCAATGTTTGACAATGGAAAGTCATTTTTTGGCGAAGCCTTGTTCTAATCATGGAAGTTCACACAAACACAGACTTTGCCATTAGATTTTTCAACTGTCACAACATTTGCTAACCATATTGGATAATCAATGACCTTGATGAACCCCACGTTGAGAAGCTTTTCTATTTCTTCTTTAACTTGTAGGGACCACTCGGGCTTGATCTTTCTGAGTTTCTGCTTGAATGGCTTAGCATCTTCTTTTATCGGTATTCTGTGTTCGGTAACCTTTCTGTCTACACCCGGCATGTCTTTGTATAACCATGCGAAGACGTCCATGAATTGTTTGAGTAGCGCTGCTAATCTTCTTTTCTCTTCCCCCTCAAAGAAGCTTCCTATATTTGTTTCCTTCGGATCTTCCTCGGTACTGTAGATACCCCGCCTTGGACCGCTCACCCTGATTTTATACATAGTATTTTTATTTAGCTTGTTTTTTTAAAAAAATTTATGTTACTTCAGTTAAGTTCATAACTGATTCCATTAGTTTTGAACTAAACTGAGTAACAGAGTTAACTTTTAGTGTCATTATGTCATTCCGTCATTTTGGAAGGTGGGCGCCTCCCGTAAGGGTCATGTGCTGCGCGCGCGTTTGATCCAACAGACTGGACCCGCGCGCTTCCCACATGATTGTTACGGGTTTCCACCAAGTTTCCCTCCTTTTTCTTATTTACAAAACCTCTTCTTGATTCAAAAACAATCTTTTTACCACATGTTTTATTCTATCATTAAAACCCTTTTATTTTGTAACTCTCAATCCCACATTTCTAGCCCTTCCTTTAAAATAAAATAAAATATTTTCTTTTATTTATTATTTTTATCTTCTTTATTTTTGATTGGTCAAGACCATTTCACATGGATTGATTATCTTTCCCTCCTAAATTTACCTATAAAAAGGACCTCTTGGGTTCATTTTCAAGGACACCAAATAGAGCACCAAAACTCTACACAAAAACTCCACTAAATTCTCTACACACTTTTCTCTCTAAAACACTCAATTTTCTCACCATGTTTGGAGTCTTCATCTTCTTACCAACAAGGTACACTTTCTCTTTTATTTCTTATTTGTTTTTTATGTATTTTTAATGAATGCAATCCCCATAAAAATGGGACATGACCAATACGACTACTTCACGTATTGAAGTTAGTTAAGGTTATCTCCCTACATTTCAAACTCTCATTTAATTTCCCATATTTTCCCCTTAATGTAATAGTTAGCATAAATTTACTTTGTAATCCCCCTTTTCCTTTCAATGTAAATGTTAGCGCACGTATTCATATAAATAAAAGAAATATTTATTACATTAGAACACCAAAAGTAGCAAGACCGTCTTTAGCCGGGCGGAGTGGGTGTTTAAGTACTTCCCACTTCGTAACCTAACCCCCGAACCCGTCTCTCCCGAATCTCTGGTTAACGTAACAAAACGTAGGCTAATTATTAAGTTTTTCTTATGTTCCTCTAAAACATAGGTGGCGACTCTACTTTCTAAAACCAAATAGACATCCTAGGATAATTCACCGCTCTAGCCAAGATGTGTTTTTCCCGGGGTATCTACAGGTACCCAGATTAACAACATGCAATTCCTCATCAGCCCTTGGACCATTTTCGCCATGACTACGGACTTGTTGAGCAAGTTCTTTTAAGTATGTTTCGTTTTTGTGGTCTATTTAATCATAATTTGAATCTGTCTTAACGTGTTCATTAAATTCATTATTAGTTATTCATCATTTATGATGTTTGCAATCTCGAGGTACTCGAAAAGATCAAATTTTTCATTAGCAAAAAAGGGAACACACGCTCGGCTATTGCCTACATGTCCTCTTGGGTGAGGTCATTGGAAGCACACTCAGACTCGAAAACAAACTTCAATAAGCCTTCCTTTGTTGCTTTGCGAGGGATGCATCCCATTTTCTCAATCAGGAACTGCTCGGACACCATGGGCCCCTTTGTTGAATACAGTTTTTGAGTGGCTCAGAACTCGGCTCGATCTCCTCTGAGGGTCTTTCCCCCAAATATGCATTGTCTAAGATATCATTTACTTGACTGTCGTCGATCCTTGCTAGGTCTTCAAACATAGTGGCCAAATCTTCCCCTGCGGTAATTTTCATCTCAGTCTAAAGGGTGAATTTCATTCCCCACCATTCCTGGGGTGACAAAGGAGTAGGTTCCTCTTCGTGTTTCTTGATTTCACAATCGGTGAAGATTTCAAGACCAGGATTTGGGATGACCTTGCAGTTAACCCATGGTTCCGGAATGATCATGTAGGGGACATCTTCCCCTTGTCTGAAAAAATATCCATTCAATGTCTTGCGATAGGGTTGTACATTCGGGAGCTCATAGCGTTTTCCATATCTACGAGCTCAGGCTTTCTAATTCTTGACCGCTTACTCACGCTTTTTGTCTTTTTTGGAAGGCTCGTATCCCAATCCAAATCTGGTAGTGACAAACAGAACTTCTACGGGTTCCTTCCTTCCTTGTTGATATTTCCCTAGGCCCAAACCGGGGAAGTAGCCCATTCTTCTCATCATGCGCATAACTGTGCGGTTATTCGGGGCCCAAGATTCACTTCCCCCTTCCTTGTCTATGGCATTGATGGATAAACTAGTTAAGTCGAGTCTTCTAAACTTACTTTGTGGATGGGTTGTCCCCCACTCTTGTGGATGGTGGTTATTTCCGCCATTATGGTTACTATCTCGTTCCTATTTCTGATCTTAACACATTGATAGAGAATGGAAGGGATGGCATTAGAGCTGTGTATCCATGGGTGTCCCAAAAGTATATTAAATGAAGTGGGGATATTAAGCACTTGAAATGGTACGGTCATCATCATGCCCCTAAATTCTATATCCACCTCTATCATGCCCATAACTGTATGGCTAGTGCTGTCGTATCCTTGAATTACTTGATTGGACGGTTGTAAATTTGTGTTCTTAAGCCCCAATATGCCCATGACCTTGCTTGGAATTATGTTCAGAGCGGACCCACCATCGACTAGTAATCTCGATAAGGATCTCCCTCTTACTGTCACTTTGAGATAAATGGCCTCATTGTGGTCGGACCCAAAAGGTGGAAGGTCCATGTCAGCGAATGTGATGACATTGCCAAAGTTAATGTGACCAATCATTGCAGTAAGGCCTTCAGGAGATGTTTAAGGAGATATCGATGTGCATTCGAGGTTGTTCATGATGAGGTCTTGGTGTTTCTTTGAGGATTTTATAAGGTCCCAAATAGATAAGTTTGCTTGATTCTTCTTGAGTTGCACCAATAACGGATCATCGGGTGTGTTTATCCTTTGAAAGGAGGCGGTTGCAAAGGCGTTGGCATGTTTGTTTGCGATGACTCTGCCTGATCGAGTCAGCATATTGACACTCCCGTCTTGCTTCTTTTTCCTATTCTCTAAGACTTCCCTCATAATCTTATCATAAGTCAAGACATAACAAGAATTGTCAGTTTCATTCATAATATTGCAACCCTCATTCACAATTGGGATTGAATGAGTGGTTTCCTCAAATTCTCCTACCTCTATTACATTGACTCCACCCTCACTAAGGACTATAAATTCCTTCTTGTGGATGAGGTCTTGGATGACATTGCAGAGACCGAAGTACTAATCGGTATTATGACCGCTGAATTAGTGATAAGCATACCATTTGTTATGAGCATGATTGCGGGAGATAATCTTGGGCTTATAGTTCTCGAGAGGCATAATTTTCTTCTAAGCCACGAGGACTTCAAAAGCCTCGGTTAGGGTCATGCCTCTGAGAGGAGTGTAGACACAATCATTTTGGAACTTCTTGCCTTGAGGCGGAGGGACCTTGTTGTAGCTTCCCTTGACGGCTGTGACGGCATTAACTGAGGCCTCTTTGGTTGCACTAGAGGTGGATTTGTAGCGGAAACTGGGAGGACTTTTCTTTATCTCTCGGAGAAACTCATCCACACAGACCCCTGCCTCGTACATTTGAGAAAATTTGGAGTAGCACCCTCCACTTAAGTGAGTGCGGAGATCAATTTTGAGACACTTGAGAAAGATGTCCATTTGCTCTTTTGTGTTTGGCCTTTCTACTATCTCGGCGAGCTTGTCATTCCACCTCCTTGTAAAATAAATAAAGGACTCATTGTCCCTTTGGGTGGTGTTTTCGAGCTCCTTCTTAGTCAGGTGGTGAGAATTGTTACCATGGTGTTGTGATTTGAAGGCAAGCATAGCGGCATCCCAATAAAGACAGGTTGCAAGAGGAAGAGTTGCATACCAATCTTTAGTGGCTCCCTCGAGAGTAAGTGGAAAACATTATGCCATTACTTTTGGAGAGTCCTTTTTTGGGACCATGGCCCATTTGTAGGATTTGGTGTGGGTGTGAGATGCCCGTGGGAAAAATGGGTGAAAATGTCCCTACGGGAATCAAATGCGGAACTTTATGTTCGATAAAACAGATTCGCCACGTTAATTTAATTTTAAACCCAAATTTAATGAAAAAGGTTAGAGATTGTGAGTTCGGAGGCCACGTTACGTTTTGGGAAGAACTTTTCATCATTCACCCAATCCGCCTCGGAAAACCGAGTCTCCCTAGTTTGTTGAACAATACGTTCAAGTGTGTGTGTGTGTGTGTATTTTAAAATGGGAGAAACTGAATTAACAGAAAACAGTTTAAGATTTAACGAAAAGGGGTTTATTTGCAAAGCTTTTTAACAGAATGGGAAAAAACTGGAAAAAACAATTCCATGGACAAACCATCCGTACGGCTGAGGATGGCTGTCCTGGGAATTTTATAGATTTATCAGAAAGCAGTCCAGTTCAGGCAGAAACAGAGCATCCTGCTAAAACTGGACTGAATGTGATCATTTCAGTTTATTTTTGTGGTACCAAAACATGCATAACAACATACCTATGCCTTTGACCATTAATTTGACACCAAAACACAAGGTTATTGGGCATGATCAAGGCGATAATTGGGGGAAATTACCACAAGGTTGATGAACATGGCTTTGAACCAAAATAACCATTTGGATGGTTAAAGATTGAGACTTTAACCCTCCAAATGGTTGATTCATCTAATAAAGAGCCATAAGGCATCAAAAATCAACCTTTGGATGGATAAATATTGAGTCTTTATCATCCAAATGGACATGTGTATAAATAATTTGTCACTTTATTAATGTTTATAATGTTGCATGGCTCGGGCCTTAAGAGGGCTTTTTGGTGGTGTAACTTGTGGGGAATCCCTAGAAATGTGTTTAGACTCGATTATGTACAACTGGGACACGTTTTTTACAGGTTTTGAGCAAGTGCGAGTGGATCTCATTTGCGGGCAGTCTGCTGGTATGGGCTGTTGATCTGAATTTTTATAAGGGAAAAAGTATCCGTACGATTGGAGAAGAGGATTGGCTTTTTTTTTACCAAAAATTTCTGAGGACCTCTAGGGAATTTTGAAAAGTTGGTGATTTTCTTGGGGGATTTTTGACTCTGGGTTTCTGTCTAGACTGGGCTTACCAAAGCATGACATTTCCCCTAATCCCTTTAATGTGCCATTATGGCTAGACAACCCCATTTTTACTTGGGAACCAAATCCTAGGCCCCTACCTTTCTTGGGGATGATATTTCCTTTGATCACTTCAGACGTGCCCCTACGACTTAGTAGCCCCAGTCTTCTTTTGACTGAGATTTGCTCTATCCACATACCTTGGCTTTTCTTACTGGCCATCAGGGACCGACTTTCTCACACATCCCGCTCTTTCCTAATCAACCTCACGGGTATCCCATCTTACGGGTATCCATTCTGTGTCCTTTGCTCTCTCTTTTCTAAGAGTGGTCTAGTTGACTCAAGACACGGACGCGAGAAAGTTATGTTTGCTTGCATCAAATGAAAACAGACATAGGCGCTTGCGGGAGTGAGTCCCTTTTATGAGGAAGGAAGCCTATGAATAGAAGTCAGTGTTTGGCTCTTTCATAAGATGTAGAAAGGAAGACTTGTCTAGAAATTTGAAGTTAACCTTACTTAAGATTATCAAAATGATTGCTTGAATGGACCATGTTTATTATTAAGTCAGGATTATGACAAGCAATTAGCCTTAACATGTATAAATGTTGTGATAAATTGAGATTAAGATTCGATCAGTGGCAAGATTGGAAGGGGAATGTGTTTAGGTAGTTGGTCGCCGATAGGACAAAAGGACTTGGTCATCTTTAAGAGGACCGAGGTGTGATGATTGTGTTTCTTGTTGTGATCGAACCCGAAGGTTGCCTACGTTCCCCTCGATTTGAGGAGCTCAGGTCGCCGTAGTTCGGCCTTGCACCGCTGTAAGGATCCCTCCCCAAAAAAAAACACGAGCACGTTTCAAGGGCGAAATACCAAACGCAGGAACCGGACCAATTTAACGGAGTCGCCACATTTTGTTAATTTTAAACCCAATAAAATGACAAAGGTTTGAGTTCAAAGGTTCGGAGATCAGGTTACAACTTGGGAAGAGTTTTTACGTCCTCCCAAGTTGCCTCGGACAAAGCCGAGTCTCCCTTGTTAGTCAACAAAAGTGCATGTGTGTGTGTGTGTTTTAACGGAAAATCTTTGTTTTAACTTTTTATTTATCTTTTCAACTGAAAAAGGGTTTGTTTGACAAGAAAACAGAAGACACAAGGGCAAAATGGTCAATCTCCCCATACGGCCAAAGTAGCTGTACGGATGGGGAGACCACTCCTGGGATTTTACAGTTTGTTCAAGCAACAGTCCAGTTCCAGGCAGAAACAGAGCATTCTGCTTGAACTGGACCAAACTGTTTTTATTCCAGTTTGTTATTCCAACACAAAACAACATTAACAACTCATTCCTATGCCATTTGATCATCCAAGAACCTCCCAAAACAAGAGTTTGGGCATGATCAAAGGCAATCATGGGAGAAAAATGAAAAAGGTGGCCAATATGCCCTTTTGAGCCATAGTGACCATTTGATGAGTAAAGATTGAAACTTTACCATCAAAATGGCTCCTCTAGGCAAGATTAATCCTTTAGGGACAAGAACAAACCATAAAGATTGGATCTTTATTACCCAAACATGGGGATTTTGGGCTAGATCAAGGTGATGAGGATAAAGATTGAGACTTTATCCTCAACATGATCATCATAGCTTAAAATGAGCAAAATGAACAACAAGAGCATCATCCATGACAAGAATGTAAATGAACAATCAATAAGCCATGATCAAACTAGGGTTGAACCTCTTCCACACAAAGTATGGAGGGCACCTTTGATCATCTCATGGCTTGGACTAGGAAATTTAAATAGTAATAGATATATGTATATTGCTTGAATGGACAAGACTTGCAAGAATGTAAAGATCAACAATAAATGACAAGATCAAAGATAAATAGAGTTATTAGATGAAGAGAAGGGAGGGGGAGAAGGTGGCTTTACCTATCTTGGTTTAGGCCAATCTTCCTTTCTCTCTTTCACTCTTTGTTCACTCTTACTCACACTATTCTGAGGTGAATTCGATAGAGTAACCTTAGTTCTAATGTTTCTCCCCCCCCTGAAATGATCAGCAAGGAGTTCTATTTATAGGGACTGAGGGTGCCCAAACCAGCCGTACGGCTAGGCCCCTCTAGTACCCAAAGCATCCGTACGGCTCAGCCTGGCGAGCTTCTGGATTTTTCCAATTTTATACCAGAGTAGTCCTGGAACTTATAGCTTATCCTAGGGAGGTCCTGGCCTATTAGCTTGTCCCTAAAACGGTGCTAAGGCTACCTCTAAGATAAGTCGGTTTCAGATTGGGGTACTTACAGAGCCCCTCGGCAACGTCGCTTCGAAGGAGCGGGGTTGTCGATAGAAATAAGCATCCCAATCTGACGGGACGACGGCTTTAACCGATTTTGGTTGCATGGATGGACCTAGTGGTATAGGATTCCTACGTATCCCGTTCGTGGGGAATCAAGCCTAACGTAGTTCGGAGGTACGCGGGGTTACTTAGATCCGCAAGGAGGCATGACTCTAGGGGTCGAGGCGAGACATGGTCAACTTGGCTCTATGGGAGAGGGTTGACTTGCTGGGGATATGGTCAACTTGACTCTATAGGAGAGGGTTGACTTACACGGGACAGATTTTTACTGGGCTTACATCGGGGACGGCCTATGGTGACTATTCTAAGTCCAAGCTTGACCGGGGTCAACTCCATCTTCGGGGAGATTGACGAGAAAACTGGTCTTACGTCCCTCTAAGGACTGCCAGGACAAAGGCTCTAGCCTATAACGACTATTCTAAGTCTAAGCTTGACCGGGGTAAACTCCGTCTTTGGGGAGATTGATGGGAAAACTGGTCTTACGTCCCTCTAAGGACTGCCGGGACAAAGGCTCTAGCCTATAACGACTATTCTAAGTCTAAGCTTGACCGGGGTCAACTCCATCTTTGGGGAGATTGACGGGAAAACTGGTCTTACGTTCCTCTAAGGACTGCCGGGACAAAGGCTCTAGCCTATAACGACTATTCTAAGTCATAGCTAATGGGCTTACGTCGGGGACGGCCACAATAAGCATCAAGCAGAAGACCATTTCAATTTCCAAATTTTAACTGGGCTTACGTCGAGGATGGCCATAATAAGCATTAAGCAAAAGACCATTTCAAATTCCAAATTTTAACTGGGCTTACGTCGAGGACGGCCATAATAAGCATTAAGCAAAGACCATTTCAAATTCTAAATTTTAACTGGGCTTACGTCGAGGACGGCCATAATAAGCATTAAGCAAAAGACCATTTCAAATTCCAAATTTTAACTGGGCTTACGTCGAGGACGGCCATAATAAGCATTAAGCAAAAGACCATTTCAAATTCCAAATTTTAACTGGGCTTACGTCGAGGACGGCCATATTTAATTTCACAAAGCTGGGCTTACGTCGCTAGGACTGCCTGTGATGACTTCGGGAACCTAAATTTTCTAGGTTCAATTCAAGTTGCATGAGCCAAAGGGGGCATTTCCGAATCTTGGGGAAAAAATCTTGTTCAAGGTGCGAGGGGCACAAGGGTAATTTTAGGCTGAGAATTTTCTTCGCCCGAACCATCCGTACGGCTTAAGAGGGCGTCTCCTTCTTTTTTCAAAACGCAGCCATACGGATGGTTGCCTCAATCTATTCGAACTCAGACGAGAAAACAGAGATAAAAGAGGCGATTTTGAGAGGGAAAAATCCATCAATTTCCAAATTTTCTTACTCGGATTCCTCAAGGATTGATCATGGCGGGACGGGCACGCGCGGGTTATCCTAGAGGGGCGGAGAAGAGGCTAGACATGGCTCGAAACTTTTGAGGCTACGCTATCAATCTCCAGGATGAGGGAGCGGGTTTCTACAAGTCTCCCACAATTCACTTGTGCCATGGAGACGGGGTAAGCATTCTTCCTACTCACATTTGAGCCTTGCACGTCTTTCCTAGGCCTAGGGTTCTTGTCCATGCCATTTGAGATCTTCGCATTTCTTGACGCGATTTCATGAAATTGACCTCATTTTTGTGTCATTGGGACCATTAGGGACGTGAGTATGTGCTCATTGCCTCATTTGGACATGCCTAGCTAAACTTCCCAAAATCAAAGTATGTTGCCCGTTGTCCATGCATAAACTACTTGTACCTTAGGTTTGACTAGTCATTTTGGCGCAGTTAAGTGCATGCTAGCATTTCCTAGGATAAGTTGTTGTATGTTTGTGGGGGAAATTATGGGATGGGCATATTGTTGTTGAGACCAAAATGACAATTTCTCCGAAAGTGACTATACCTTTTCGGGACGGAAAGAATATGACCCTTGAAAATGACTTATGCATTTTTTAAAGGGGACGGGAACTTTTCTCCAAAAATGACCTTTAAAATGACTTATGCAATTTTAAAGGGGACGGAAACTTTTCTCCAAAAATGGCCCTTAAAATGACTTATGCAATTTTAAAGGGGACGGAAACTTTTCTCCAAAAATGGCCCTTAAAATGACTTATGCAATTTTAAAGGGGACGGGAACTTTTCTCTAAAAATGACTGTTGGTCCCAGAGGGCAACAAGGGTATAGAACCGCTAGAGGGGGGGGTGAATAGCGGTCCGAAACTTTTTCGAAATACCCTTAAAATCAACCGAGTACTTATCAGTTTGGCCAACTGCGGTTCAAGGCACAGGAACCGAACTGATAAAATGCACAGCGGAGTTTGCGGTTTGGCCAAATAGGTTAGTTAAAGAGTTGGGAAGTTTGACTCGGGTTGAGAAAACACTATGATGCAACAGAATAGTTAAACTTAAAGTTTAAAGGAAAACACAATTCATCTTTCAAGTCATTTCGTGTATGGAAGCAAGTTCAAGACCACAAACAAGAAAGATAAATATCAAGACAGAAAGTAAAGATCAAACACACAAATTGAAGAGGTTCGTTCTTAAATGAACTACGTCCTCTACCTAGATGGTTAGTCTAGGATTTTCTAATAGCTATAAGACTTTTATTAATTTAGAGGAGGTTTTACAAGATAAATCTAAACTCTAAACAATAAGTCTAACCTAAGCTATAATAACAACCGGTGTTTTCGAAGTATATAATCTAGGTGATCATATAAATCGGGTGTGTGTGTGAAAAGAAATCAAATGCTCTAAGTATCTAAATGATGGTTGAGCAAATAGAATTCTTTCGGTGTAAAGGCTAAGTATGAATGGTTGTTAGGCTTGAAGATTTGATGAAGAACTGGGTTTGCAATGGAGATGGTTGAAGATATGAATATCTGAGTTTAACTCTTCAAAGCAAACTTGAATACTTGGGAATGAATCTCTTGAAGCTCAGCAACCTTCATTGTTGAATAATGAAGGCTATTTATAGGCAGAGCACCCTTGTGACCGTTGGGTAAAGATTTGAATCAAATCTGAAGGGTACAGTGCTGTTGAAATCCCATTGGTTGAGCTGTCATTTTCGTCCTTGGTTTTGTCTTGTAGTCCTAGGTAGTTGTTGCACCACTACCTGACAATTGTCCTTTGTTGCAGAAAGGACTAACGGTAAACAATTTAAACTGATGGACAAACCGACATTCCTTGCAGAAACTCCAAGTTAACTTAGAGTTATTTTGACATGACATAACAACATCCTTATACTGTCAATAAGGGAATGTTTGTCTAAGGAATAAATGACATCTCTTTAATTTTTCAATAACTGCTCTGCGGTTTCACCAAGCATAGGGCGGTTTGAAGAATGGTCTTGATGTGCGGTTTCATCAAACATGGAAACTGCGGTTTGATGAGAATTGAAGAGCTCCATGCTGGCATTCTCAAAATGACGGCTTGAAGCACTAAACCGCTAATGATACAACCGAACTATACTCAGCCTAGAAAACGAAAAATCTAGAAATGGACTTATCTAAAAATTGAAGTATAACTTCATTACATGCGGTCCTAAAGTCCATAAAAAGACACGTGGAATGGATCAATCAAATTAAGGTAGGTGTACTAACAATGAATCCTAACAATCTCCCCCTATTTGATTGATGCCATTACCACACTATGATAATAGCAAAACATTGTACTTGGTAAGAACATGTTAGAAATAAATTTCATGAAATTTCATGTCCCAAGTTAATGCACACACTATGCTAGATCATAGATTTCTAATCTATCAAAAATAAAGGAAAAGAATAAGAGATAGAAAAGAAATACATTCAGATGCATAAAGAATGATATGATTTTGAGGATCAGAAATGCATGTTTAAACTGAATGTTTAAAACACAATGCACTTAAAAGTATTTTCATGATGAATGTAGTGCATGAGGTTTTAAGAAATACAAGCATTGTTTCACAAACAAGCAGTTTGAATAAACAAAGTTTTGGAAACAGAATGCTATGCAGTCATTCTCATTATAATTCAATCATAAAGGATAGTAACTTACAATGTATGAATTACAAGAGATACCAAAAAGAAAGACTAAGAAAAGAAGTCTAGTCTACTTCATCTGCAACAGAACCCCTTGCAGCAGCAGCATCATCTGCGGTTTGGTTCTGAATGGTTTGAGCATCTTGAGCAGCTTGTTCTTGTGCAATTTGAACATTAACAGTGGGAGCGGTTTGATCAACATTTCTAGAACCGGATCCACGGGTGGTTTCAAAAACAAAGTCAGCTGCACGAAGCCGAACTTCAGTCGGTTCATCAATCTTTAATTCAATTGCAGCAGTTTGTTTGACAAGTTTCCCGGTTCTATGAAGTATAAGCTCAGAAGAATCAAGCGCATGCTGGGCCAGAATATCCAGTTTCTCAACAACAGATTGAAGAGAAGCATTAACGGCTTGAAACTTTAAGTTGCAAAGATCATTGTTGGTTCTGACAAGATCTTGAAGGGCCAGTTGATTTTCCAAGATTAAGTTCAGTCTCTCATCTAGCTGTTGTTGGCTTGACCTATCTTCAAATCTCTCATTTACTCTCTCCCCCTTAATGGCATCAAGATCAGATTGAATGGTGAGGAGATGAGTATCAAACCGAGAAGTGGCAGTTTGTTGATGAAATTGAATATTTCTAACCGCATCTATCAAATCGGCGGTTGAAGCATGAAGAGGTAGAATTGGATAGGAAGGAATTGAGGAGGGCGGTTCATCAGAAGGAGTATAGGGAGGGATGTGCTCATCACTGGAATTATCATCATCAGAAATTTGGATGGCATCATCAGATTGATGGGAGGAAGAAGGCATCTTGGCTTTACCTTTCAACAGAATGTGTGCCTCTTCTAAGGTTTCACCCATAGAGATCCTAAGGGCGGTTTCAAGCTCAATGGGATCAAAGAGGGGAAAAGAATGAATAGGGATAATTGCAGTTTGAGGAGGTGAAGAAGGAAGAAGAGGAAATATCAAATAATCATCATTTAAAAGAATGGAAGGTGAAGGCACAAATCTCCAATTCAACATAGGAGGATAGGCTCTAGCAGTTAATTTTAGAAAGAATTGACTAGCAAGAGTGGGATCCATGAGTACCTGATCGGCAATCTCACCCATCACTTTGTCTGCAACTGAAAGAATTAAGTGTTCAACTGCGGCTTCCATCTCATCCTTGGGAAAGATAGCAAAAGGGTTAGGGCGGCCAGCCTTCAAGAATCTAGCTTCGGCTTTGGCGGCGGCACGAGCATGGGCTCCAGCCCTTCTTTCCCTAGAGGTTTCAGTTTTGAACCGCTTCAAATATTTTGCTAAGTCAACAGCATTCTTTCGTTTCTTTGTCTTCGGTTTAATGAATGAAACCGATGTCTGTGGAGATAGCTGAACTGGCGGCTGAGAGAGAGGTTGAGCTTGAGTAATAGCCAGCGGTTGAACTGAAGGAAGAGGCAATGGTTGAACCGACAAAGAAGTAGATGGCAAAACCGGAGTTGGAGCATAAGGTAAATCAGGAGATGAAGAGGGAGTATGTTCAGGTGAATCAAAGTCCAACTTTCTTTTAAGTGAAGGAGGAGAGACCTCGACCATCATTGGGTCAATGCCTGCCTTCCTCATCTCAGCTCTTTCTCTTAGCTCTCTTGCAAAAGCTCCTTCAAGAGGTGAGTGATCTCTTTTGTAGTCAGCCTCACTGAAGTCTATAGCTCCTGGTGGCCTTGACTGCCAATGCTCTACATAATCACTTTTCTTCACCAACTTCCTCTTCTTTTTTGGCGGTTGAACCTCAAGAACTTCAACATCTTGCTCAGGTTCACCAAGTGCCTCAGACATATCAGTCTGCTCAGGCAATGCTGCAGCCTCAAACTCATCGGTTTGCTCAGGCTGAACCACAATGGTAGATACAGCGGTTTGTTCAACTAGAACCGCATCCTCAGACACTTCGGTCTGCTCAGGATCGGTTTGAGAGGAAGGTTTAAGGTTTGGGAAGGCTTTGAAAAATTTCAGCCAACTGTTCTTCAGAGAATTGAACAGATGGCGGTTTAGAAGTGAAAGGTTTAGGAGGAGAAGGGATAGGAAGAAAAAGATGAGGTGAAGGAATAAGTTCTGGAATGGATTTTGCCTTGGCGGCTTTAAGAGAGGAGGCATCCTTAGCAAAATTTAAGGATTTCTCCACATTTTGATGTACTGGAGAGAGGGGTTTAACTTGAGGTTTTGGAATAGAGGGTTTAGAAGGCGGTTTTGAAAGAGTAGGAGATAGACTGATGGGGGGAAAAGAGGTTGAAGAAGATGAAGGTTTAGATGACGGTTTGGATAAGGGTTTGGAAGGCGGTTTGGATAGGTTTGCTTTTGTAATAACCGAAGGGATTTGAGCAGTTCCCTTTCTTTTCCTTGGAGCAGTGGTTTCCTTGGGACGAGCTGCAGGTATAGACTGAGCTACAGGCTCCCCCTCAACCGCAGGCTCCCCCTCAGCCTGTACCGCGGTTTGAGCTAAATGACTTAACCCCAGTCGGTTTAGAGTGGCAGTTTGACCTTCATTTCTTAGCATTGTAGCATGGGCCTGATCAGCAATGGCACCAGCATACGGTTTCCCTGATTTGTTGAGCTGAGCTTTAGGAAATGGGCCACGTTTGGCTTTAGGAAGAGGGTCCTCATTCCAAACAGTTTGAGCAAACCGCCATCCAAAGGTTGTTCTGAAGGTATCTAGTCTTGACAGTCCAAAGATAGATTTTTCACTAGGATCCAACCAATAGTCCTTGTGTTCAGTAGAGAACTTGAAAATGGCAGTATCTTGATGCAAGAACTTTGTCAGCAACCTGCAATGAGTTCTGACCTTGGATTTTCCAGCGGCTTTAGCAGCATGGAGGTGGTTTAGAGCATTTATAATCTCCTTCATCACAACCTTGGGCCAGTGCAGTTTCTTCCCTTTAAGAATGGCCACACAGTAAGCATACTGTTCACTTGTAAAGTTGTTGTGGTTTCCATTCTTGCACATGACTCCAGAATCTACCAGTTCACAAAGATGAGCCATCACCTCTCCAAAGTCCTTTTTGGAGGAATTCTTGGTGGAGAAAGAGTTAACTCCAATCGGCTCCATTGTAGTATTGCTTAGAAGTTCCGGTTTTATCCCCATAACTCCAGAGTTCTCAAGACCAGCTAGAACTGCAATCTTGGAAGCGGTTAGGATCACTTCTTTGCCACAGACGGTGGACTTGATAGCATCTTCAAATTTAATTTCACCGGATTCCAGATCCCTTATCGGTTCTCCTCTTACATCTAGTAATTCAGCCTTCGTGGAGATCCCATTCTCAAAGAATTCGGCGCAGATAATAGTAACAAACTGCGGTTCATCCATAAGAAACAGAGGTAGCAGTTTAGCATCATTTAACAGTTTGAGGAGCTTCCTTCCAACTGCATCTTGTTTAAGTTCATTCTCAAGAATCCTAGAACCGGGAACAAAGTTTGAGGGATCCTGAAAGATATTCTTAGTTAGAAATAATTTAAAGAATGATAGTTTGAATCCTTAAGTAAACCGCGGTTTGATTAAGTACTACAAACTATAACAAGGAATCCTAACAATGAAAACAGGTGGTTCAAGTAGAGTAAGGGTAAAAATGTAAAAACAAAGAATGAAGGAATAGTGAAGGCAAAATGGATCAAAGAGGGAAAATTTTGAAAAAGAGTTTGAATGCATGAAGAACACGAAGAACAGAGTATAAATATGCAAAACAAAATCTTAACCAAAATATGGAAGAATTATATCAAAATGATCACAGAGAGTAGATTCTAACAAAGTTCTAAATAAACTAAGACAAATAACAACACATGAACCCAGAATCTGCAAAATTTCGCAAGAACACCAAATAACCCCAAAATTGATTTTGCTCAAAATTGAACACAAATCTTAAAACAAAGTAATCAATCAGTGTATATAAGTAAATGCGAACACAAACCAATCAAGAAATTGAAGAAAAAGCATAAAATGATCAAAGGAAGATGAACAAGATTTTAAGCTTCAACAATGGCGGATAAGTGAGATATACTGAGTTAGGGTTCAGAATTTCATACCATATCAGGCTTCGATGGTTTGGATGATGTAGAAGAAGAAGCAAGATCAATTGATTTCTTTGGTGCCATAGAAAATTTTGTTTAAGTAAGAAAATTTAGTGAGAACAGAGAAAGAGAAGGATGAATGCGTACAGAGGAGAGAGAGGGGTTTTTGCTAAAAAGAGTAAGAAGGTAAAAAGATAAATTGAAAAATGGTTTGTCTTTTATACTCAATTAACCACCTCGGGTAGTGGAGCGGGCATGACGGCTAAGGAAACTCAACCGTCAGTGTACCTGTCGATTCACATTTAATGCGGCAGAGATAATTGCAAAAAGGTCCTTAATGAATGAAGTGACATAAAGTAGGGACTAAAATGCAATTTCATACCTGAGCGGTTTTGCGTAAACCGACTTACCTTTTCCTTATTATCGGTTTTGGTGAAACCGATATCTTTCAGATCTATATTCGGTTTCAGTAGAGAAAACCGAAACCTTGCTTTGACAATTCGGTTTGGATAAAACTGAAATTGTTCTACTTGACTCTTCGGTTTGAGTGGAATCTTTAGCCGAACCATCTTGTTGCGGTTTTGTCTATTGAACCGCAAACTATTTGCATTTTCTTAATAGAGCCAAGATACTTAACAAATATTATTAGAACAAGAATAAATAGGCATGAATTATATTAAGTAAGTTCCAGCATACCCATTTCTCCTCGTAAATGAAAGAACCTAGAATTTTCGAGCGGTTTGGTGAGAATATCTGCAATTTGATCGTCGGTTCCCACCTTTGCTAGGAAAATGTTCTTCTTTTCAACATGATCTTTGAGGAAATGATATCTTATGTCAATGTGCTTGGTTTTTGAGTGTTGTACTGGATTATTGGAGATTGATATTGCTGCAGTACTATCACAGTAGATAGGGCAGTTTTTCTCAAATACTTCATAGTCTTCCAACTGCTGTTTCATCCAGAGAATTTGAGAGCAACAGCTTCCAGCCGCAATGTATTCTGCTTCAGCGGTTGAGACTGAAACCGATGCTTGTTTCTTGCTGGACCATGATACAAGCCGGGTTCCAAGGAACTGACAAGTACCACTTGTGCTCTTTCTGCTTATCTTACATGCTGCAAAGTCAGCATCTGAATAACCTAATAGATCAAATGAAGATTCTTTGGAGTACCAAAGTCCAAGGTTAACAGATCCACATAAATATCTAATAATTCTTTTAACAGCAATAAGATGAGATTCTCTAGGGTCAGCTTGAAATCTAGCACAAACACAAACACTGAACATGATATCTGGCCTACTAGCAGTTAAGTAAAGTAAAGAACCAATCATACCTCGGTAGAGAGTCTGATCAACTTTCTTACCTCGTTCATCTTGATCCAAACTGCAGGCCTTTTGCATTGGGGTATCAACTGGCTTAGCGGTTTCAAGCCCAAATTCTTGATCAAATCTTTGGTATATTTGGCTTGGTTAATAAAAATTCCATCATGACATTGCTTGATTTGGAGTCCAAGAAAGAATGTCAACTCTCCCATCATACTCATCTCAAATTTACCTTTCATAAGCTTCTCAAACTTAACACACATAGTCTCATTAGTAGAACCGAAAATAATATCATCAACATATATTTGAACTAATAATGAATGGCCTTTGTGTTTAGCAATAAATAGGGTTGTATCAATTTTACCTCTAGAGAAGCCTTGTTCAATAAGAAATTTAGATAGAGTGTCATACCATGCTCTTGGAGCTTGTTTGAGTCCATACAAGGCCTTCTTGAGCTTGAATACGTGATTGGGATATTTGTTGTCTTCAAATCCTGGCGGTTGAGCTACATAAACTTCTTCTTGTAGTTCCCCATTCAGAAATGCACTCTTTACATCCATTTGATATAACTTGAATTTTTTGAAGGAGGCATAGGCCAGGAACAATCTAATGGCTTCAAGTCTGGCTACGGGTACAAAGGTTTCATCATAATCAATCCCTTCTTCTTGCCTATAACCTTGAGCAACCAACCTTGCTTTGTTTCTTGTAATAGTACCATTTTCATCCATCTTATTTCTGTATACCCATTTTGTTCCAATTACAGTGTGATCTCTGGGCCTTGGAACTAGAGTCCAAACTCTACATCTTTCAAACTGATTGAGCTCTTCTTGCATTGCAGCTACCCAACTTGGATCACTTAGAGCTTCATCTACCTTCTTCGGTTCCATCTGAGATAACAGTGCGGTTGAGAACAAACTGTGGTTATCTCTATGTGTTAAGCTTCCTCTTGTTTGAACACCAGAACTGATAGGACCTATAACATTAGTTGTTGGATGGTCTCTATGCTCATTGATTTCTGGAGGGAGGTCATCATGAACCACTATTTCTTAAAGATTTTCCAGAGGAGGCTCTTCTTGATACTCATTGAAATCCTCATTGAAGGTGATGTTGGGAACTGGATCAACGGTTTGAATGGGATCAGAAGAATGCGGTTCTACAGCAACACCTTCGGTTTGATTTGGAGCGGCTGGAGAACCTGATGGAGCGGTTTGAGTAGGTTGGTCATTTGCGGTTGCACGATTAGGGTAAGATGTACCTGTCTCAAAACCACTGAAATCATCAGCAACATTTGGAGCCATATGTGGCTCAAGAAGATTATGTTCATCAAATGTAACATGGACTGACTCTACAATTTTTAAAGATGTCTTATTAAAACAACGAAAAGCTTTGGAGTGTTTTGAATAACCAACAAAAATACCTTCATCGGCCTTAGCATCAAATTTACCTCGATGCTCTTTGCCATTGTACAAGATGTAGCACTTGCATCCAAATATCTTGAAGAAGGCAATGTTGGGTGATCTGCCTCTCCACAATTCATAAGGAGTCTTATTGTGAACTTTGATGATTAGGGAGCGGTTCTGGGTGAAACATGCGGTATTGATGGCTTCGGCCCAGAAGTATTTGGGAAGCTTTGCTTCTGCAATCATTGTCTTCCCGGCTTCAATCAAAGTCCTGTTCTTTCTTTCTACAACTCCATTCTGTTGTGGAACCCCAGCGGCAGAGAAGTTATGATCAATTCCATGATCATCACAATATTGAGCAACACCATTGTTTGTAAATTCGGTTCCATTATCTGAACGCACGGCAACAATGTCATCCAAATTTTGAGTTTGGAGCTGTCTAAAGAGAGCGGTTACGATGCCATAAGTATCATCTTTAGAGGCCATCATTTCCACCCATGTATATCTTGAATAATCATCAACCACCACAAGTGTATAGCGGTTTCCTCCAATACTGGCGGTTGGGACAGGTCCAAATAAATCCATGTGCAGCAATTGCAAACAGCGGTTCGTTGAAGGTGCGGTTTTACTAGGAAATGACTGTTTGGGCTGCTTTCCAAGCTGGCATGCTTTGCACTTTTCATCATGATGGTCAGCCACTTTGTGTAGTCCTTTTACTAGACCATCCCTGTGCAGTTTTGCTAGATACTTGAAGTTCAAGTGGCTGAGCCGCTTATGCCATAACCAGCTGCTTTCACTATGTTTTTTGCTACAAAACAGAGGTCAGCAATAGAAACAATATTACTCAAATCTATCATATAAACATCACCTGTTCTGTTGCCAGTCAGTAGAGTGACTTCAGAGGAAGCATCTTTGATATAACAGTTAGTTGATGTGAAGATGCAGTTCATTCCTTTGTCACAAAACTGAGATATGGAGAGAAGGTTGTGCTTGAGTCCTTCTACTAATGACACATTTTCATAGTCACCTTTCCTCGTTTGATTGCTCCATATCCTACTGTTTCTCCTTTCTTGTTGTTACCAAACACTACTGGGGGACCTTTCATTTGGATAAAACTGCAGAGTAGCTCGGAATCTCCAGTCATGTGTCGTGAGCATCCACTATCCAAATACCAGAGATCCTTCTTCTTCTTCGCGGTTCCAGCCATAAAACATGAATTCTGAAAAATAAACATGAAAGGTTTTGGTCCCCCTTATTCCTTGGGTCCTAGGGTTAGCAGCTTTTTTGGGACCCACACTTGTTTGACCTTAGGATTTTTACGTCCCTTGGCATTGGGTGTGAATCTTAAAACACAATGACCAGCACTATGACCAAAATCAGCACAAATAGCACAATGAATAAATCCAGGTTTTGGTTGCGGTTTTACAAACCCTTTACTGACCTTCGGTTTCTCATGTTTTACTGGGTCAGCGGTTTTGGCTTTAACAAAGATTACCTTCTTGAGCTCAACCTTCCTCTTAGGTGCGGCTTTAGGGAAAATGATAGGAATTTCCTTAACCGACTAGGAGCGGTTTCATCACTCAATACTTCCTTGGTTGCCTCAGCCGCTATGGATTTCTCTTTCCACTTTGAATCTCTCCCAGTCTGGTTTTTAGGGTACTCAAAGAAATAATTTTGCCTTTTAATTTCTTGTTTTGAGCCCTTTTTACCAGCATGATTAACCTTAGGAATTTCTTTGGTTTGTTCAGTAGGTTTCACACCACCTTCGGCACAGAGACAAGGACACTTACACCCATCATCGGTTTTAAACCCCAATCCACTTTTATCCGAAGTAGGAATTTGTGAATTTAGGATTTGTTCCACGGTGACACCAGACTTAGTCCATACATCGGTCACCTTTTGGAGGTCATCCCTTTGTACGGTAAGATCATGGATTTGGGTGAGAAGTACCTCGGTTCTGTCCTTCAGATAGCGGTTTTCATCCACAATAGTAGATATCCCAGCAATTTGGAGCTTGAGATTTTCAATTTCCTCCTTGTGGGATTTACATACACGTTGGGATTCTTCAAGTTCCGCAGCCATTAGTTTATATGCCTTTTTAAGTACAGTGTGTGTGTTGACATATAATATTTGCACGTTCTAGTACCTGATCATCATGACTTTGGTCTGCTTGAACCTCGGAAGTGTAGTTTGGTGTTGTAGGAGCTCTGCTTGATCTAGCCTCAGGAGTCTTAGGTGAAACTGACTTCATTTGTTGTTTTGGCAGTGGAAGGCTTTCGTCAATTTCAATTCTTTCTTCAAATCCCATGAGACAGAGATTAGCAGTTTCTTCATCATCACTTTCATCTGAGTCTGAACCCATCCATGTCAGCGGTTGATCTCTTGGTCAGCTACCATTCCTCTTCTTTTCACGAACTTCTTGTTAAATGGTTTCTTTGCTGGCGCGGCTTCATATCGCGGTTTGGGACAACTTGACGCAAAGTGACCTGGTTGTCTGCAGTTATAACAAACCAAGTCTTCCCTTGTCTTGGGATCTGCAGTTTTGTTGATCTGGTTGGAGGGACAAACTTTGCTGGGCCTTTGGATGGAATTGAGATCTATTATTTTTCCTAAACTTGGTGTATCTCTTCACATACAAAGCAAATTCTTCATCATCCATTTCATCAAAATCAACTTGAGTAGAACTTGAGGATTGTGATCCTACACTCTGAGCATAAGAACTTTGAGGAGGAGTGTAGGATTGATGAGACTGCTGATAAGATTGATAAAGATTGAGGATATGGTTGATGTGATTGAGGATAGGATTGTTGAGACTGCTGGTAATATTCAGAAGGTGCGGTTTGAGGATTATATCTAGGAACATTTTGGTCAGGAGGAGCGGTTTGCAAGTGGAGGTGAGGAGCGGTTTGATGATGGTCTGGATTGTAGACAGGAGATGAGGTATTGTTGAATGCAGCTAGAGAGAGGGTCTTAAATCTGCTTTCGGTTTCATGGACCTCTTCAAGCTTAAATTCAAAAACCTTCAGCATGGCATACAAGTGTCGAAGATCAAGAGCTTCCAAGTCTTTGTTGTCTTCAATGTTAGTAGTTTTGATCAGCCATTTGCTACCAAGTGCTTGCATGAATCTCATGTTCAAATCTGTATTAGAATAGACATGTCCAAGAGAAAAACAAACGTTAACAATATCAATAAACCTCTCATAGCATTGTCTAAGAGATTCCTTAGGATCTTTAACAAAATAGTCAAAGAGTCTTCTCTGTTGATAGAGGCGGTTCTTCTTGGTATCTGAATCTCCTTCCAGAAAATCAACTATAGCATCCCAGGTAGCCTTTGCGGTTTTGCAGTGAAGCACCTTAGAATGAGTCCTCAGGTCAATAGCTGACACTAGCATGGACATAGCTCTTCCATCAAAATCCACATTGATGCGGTCTGCATCAGTCCATTCACTTTCTAATTTCTTAACTTCAGCTTCTTCTCCTGCGGTTCCTGCACGTGGATTAGCTTTCATAGGAACATATGGTCCATCAGTAACCGCGGTCCACAGTCTACGATCACATGAAATCATGTGTTTCATCATCCTATCTTTCCAAAAAATAAAAATATCTTCATCCAGAATCGGTAAGTGATTCGAATTGGATGTTTGCATCATATGGGTGTTTGTGTTTGCCATTGGATCAGCACCCAAGCGGTTAAGCTTGTAAAAACAAGTTTGGTGGATAAGCTCTGATACCACTTGTTGGTCCCAGAGGGCAACAGGGTATAGAACCGCTAGAGGGGGGTGAATAGCGGTCCGAAACTTTTCGAAATACCCTTAAAATCAACCGAGTACTTATCAGTTTGGCCACTGCGGTTCAAGGCACAGGAACCGAACTGATAAAATGCACAGCGGAGTTGCGGTTTGGCCAAATAGGTTAGTAAAGAGTTGGAAGTTTGACTCGGGTTGAGAAAACACTATGATGCAACAGAATAGTTAAACTTAAGTTAAAGGAAAACACAATTCATCTTTCAAGTCATTTCGTGTATGGAAGCAAGTTCAAGACCACAACAAGAAACATAAATATCAAGACAGAAAGTAAGATCAAACACACAATTGAAGAGGTTCGTTCTTAAATGAACTACGTCCTCTACCTAGATGGTATAGTCTAGGATTTCTAATAGCTATAAGACTTGTATTAATTTAGAGGAGGTTTTACAAGATAAATCTAAACTCTAAACAATAAGTCTAACCTAAGCTATAATAACAACCTGTGTTTTCGAAGTTATAATCTAGGGATCATATAAATCGGGTGTGTGTGTGAAAAGAAATCAAATGCTCTAAGTATCTAAATGATGTGAGCAAATAGAATTCTTTTGGTGTAAAGCTAAGTATGAATGGTTGTTAGGCTTGAAGCTTTGATGAAGAACTGGGTTGCAATGGAGATGGTTGAAGATATGAATATCTGAGTTTAACTCTTCAAAGCAAACTTGAATACTGGGAATGATCTCTTGAAGCTCAGCAACCTTCATTGTTGAATAATGAAGGCTATTTATAGGCAGAGCACCCTTGTGACGTTGGGTAAAGATTTGAATCAAATCTGAAGGGTAAGTGCTGTTGAATCCCATTGGTTGAATGTCATTTTCGTCCTTGGTTTTGTCTTGTAGTCCTATGAGTTGTTGCACCACTACCTGACAATTGTCCTTTGTTACAGAAAGGACTAACGGTAAACATTTAAAAACTGATGGACAAACCCGACATTCCTTGCAGAAACTCCAGTTAACTTAGAGTTATTTGACATGACATAACAACCATCCTTTATAATGTCAATAAGGAATGTTTGTCTAAGGAATAAATGACATCTCTTTAATCTTCAATAACTGCTCTGCGGTTTCACCAAGCATAGGGCGGTTTGAAGAATGGTCTTGATGTGCGGTTTTCATCAAACATGGAAACTGCGGTTTGATGAGAATTGAAGAGCTCCATGCTGGCATTCTCAAAATGACGGCTTGAAGCACAAACGCTAATGATACAACCGAACTATACTCAGCCTAGAAAACGAAAAATCTAGAAATGGACTTATCTAAAATTGAAGTATAACTTCATTACATGCGGTCCTAAAGTCCATAAAAAGACACGTGGAATGGATCAATCAATTAAGGTGGGTGTACTACCAATGAATCCTAACAATGACCCCTAAAATGACTTATGCAATTTTAAGGGGACGGAAACTTTTTCTCTAAAAATTGATCCTTAAAATGACTTATGCATTTTAAAGGGGACGGAAACTTTCTCTAAAAATTGACCCTTAAAATGACTTATGCAATTTTAAGGGGACATAAATTCTCTAAAAAATTGACCTTAAAATGACTTATGCAATTTAAAAAAGGGACAGAAACTTTTCTCCAAAAATGGCCCTTAAATGACTTATGCAATTTTAAAGGGGAAGGAAACTTTTCTCTAAAAATGGCCTTAAAAGACTTATGCAAATTTTAAAGGGGGCGGAAACTATTCTCTCATTTGTTATTTTTTTTTGTGTAATCATTAGAGCATTGGTATCTGTTAACTGTGTTATTCATACCTTTGCTGTGTTTACCTGTAGGGTGGTGATCCCAAGTCTCGAGGGTCGCGGATGCTTGCTTCTCTTTGTGGGGAGCCATGCTAGAGTCTGCTGATGATGCTCCGGTCTGAGGGAGTGGGTGGCCGCACGGGACTGGTGCCTTTTATAGAGGCTGTGGGCCAGCTGGTGAACACCATAGGAGTATGGGGCTTCTTAATGCCCTGGGCGGTGAATATTGGTGGGACACAACCCACACATTCCATCTGAGCTGGGGAGAGGTGACTGTGACCCCTACTGACTTCGCAAGATTACCGGGGATTTCCTTGGCGGGCATCCGGTTGTTTGGAGGGATAGGATCCCCGAGGCCGAGATCAGGGCGCTCATGGATTTTCAGGTCCTACCAAAGGTTTGGG
>JAOWBW010000341.1:521169-634047 GCA_026119855.1 Campanula takesimana
CCAAAAAGACGAAGAAAGAAGACCAAACAAGGAAGGAGATGGCGGAGCTCTAGCTGCTGGAAGGACGGTGGCATTCAGATTTGGAGCGAGGAGGTGACTGTGGCGGACGGCTATGGTGCAAGGGGAAGGAGATGGCAAATATTGTTTGGGAAAACATCAAAATGGAGAAGAAAAATGGGAGAGAGACGGAGGGGGTAGTTGCAGATGGCGGCGACGGTAAGGGACGACAGTGGTGGGGATTGTGTTAGTCCAAATTTGTTTTTTGGTAGAGAGAGAAAGGCTTGGTCAAAGATTTCAAAAAAAAAAAGCTTGGTGAAACTGAGTTGGGGATGTAATTTGGGCAGGTTAGGTTAGGGGTATGTTTAGTCATGGGGGCAATTTGTAAATTTTGGTAATATTTTTTGTTAAATTACTAACTTTCGTTAACATTTAGTAACAGCTATTAACGATTTTGGTTATTTTATTAATTTATCAATAGTACGCATGTTACTTTTGTTGTTCTGATAGTACAAAGGTCAAAGTGAAAATCTAGAGTAGTACGCAGGTCAATTTGGTAGTTTACTCTAAGGAAAAAAAATCAAGGATGAAACTATAAATTTTTCCGTTAAAAAGTAATGGCCGTTAACAATTTGTGTGACTTTCACTATTAAATCATTAGTACAGATTGTAAATTTGAAAGTCAGATGGTCAAATTGATGACGCTGAAATAGTACAATGGTCGAAAATAAAGATTACTCTTAAAAATTATACTATAAATAACAATTTGAGTGTTCATTGTTTGTATCAATCACGTTCTAGTTAACATTTTCAATAAAGCTATTATCCGGAAGAGACCATTAAAAATATTTTTGTGTAATTTATGTCCTGAAATTGTATAAAATTTAACCTTCTTAAACGTTTGGCCAACGTGACTTAACAAAGCCAAATATTGTATTCTTTCCGTTACATAACAAACGTCGCATTTTGTCATTTGGGCGTCCCATTGGAAACTCCCACTTACCCCAAAAAGAAAAAGATTCCCTTTACTTTCTCTCTCATTCCACTCACAACATCTATCAACTTACTATTATCTACCCCCCATTTTCTCTCTCATTCTCACTCACGCACCACCTACTTTTCCTTAATTCTCGTTCCTAACATTATACGAGAAATTTGTTATGAGACTGACGGAGGGAGTATGTTAGATAAGACAACAACATCCCCATACATGGTCATTATTGTTATGAGACATTCCTATTAGTCCCCTCAACCTAACATTAATGCTTTGTGGTGACACATTTTGCAATTCCTCTTCTAAGTCCTTGGGACAAAAATACACCGCTACTCGTTAATTCGTGCACTCCAGCCTCATTACTTTCCGAGCGCAATAACTCTCGATGATGGCTACCTAATGATATTTTTCACTCTGAGACAAAACTCTCGTTCTTGAATTTCAATATCGAGAGTCTAGTAAAAGTTAGAAAAAAAAAAAAAAAAAAAAAAAAAAAAACTCGATTGATATTATGCACATGGACCTTGATAGTGTTTGGGGAAGAAGAAGAAGCAACAGAGATCGACGAAGGAGGTGGACGCTGTTGAAGACATGGAGTTTGTAGAGATGGAGCTTTGTTGCATAAAATTCGGAGAACAACAAATCTAAACGTAAGACGAAGTAGGGAATAGTGCATTGGCCGAAGTAATGTCGGAGAAAATGAACACAGGGAAAAAGTCGACGCTTGTTGCTAAAGTCAGACGGAGGAAGACAAATGGTTAGAGCTTGATGATGTATGAAGAAGACGGCGGGAATGGGGGGCAGAGGCCAGAGTGGGAATTGTAAGCAGAAGGGAGGGGTAATAGAAAGAGAGTTATTGTAGAGAGAGGGGATTCCAAATGATGCGGAAGGTTAGGGTGTAAGCGGTTTTAAACCGAACCAAACCATGCAATTTTATAGCATAAATCGTTTGGTTCGGTCGTACAAATTCTCAAATCATATGGTTCGGTTTGGTTTGTGATCTAATCCTTCCTATCCAAACAAAACTACTATTTGGGACCACCAGACCAAACTGTCATACCAAACTATCTAACCTAACCACCAAACAAAACCACAAAACACCAAATCAAACAACTAGGCCAAACCACCATACCGCATATACTTACCATATATTTATATGTTGAATAATATTTTCCATTAAATTAATAAAATAACTTACATTACTAATCCTAACCCGCCCCCCCCCCTTTTTACATACATCTTATTCAATATTAATTTCGTCATTTGTTACCTTTATTGCAATAAATAACTAACCAAGTTCTTAACACGATCGAGATTATATAGTGCGTTTTCTTCCTTTTGCCTCTCTCTCTTCTTCTAGCCTTTCTCTTCCTTCAACTTTTCTCTTCAACTGCCACATCAATCTCTCTTCCAATCTGATCATGAAAGATTTTTTAAAAAAAAATGATAATGAGTTGCAGTCTGAGGCATGTTATGAAACACAGTTTAAACCGTAGTCCAAACAATTATCTGTATTGCAGTCTGAACAATGATTTTGAGCACGGTCTAAACTACTATCTGAACCACAAAATTGAATCGGGGTTTAAATCAAACCTAACTAAACCATATCGATTTAGTTTGGTTTGGTTTGAATTTTTTCATGGTTCGGTTTGGTCTGAAATTTTCCCAAACCAATGACTAGTGTTTCAGCTGTAATATCGTCGAGACCGAACCATTTACACTCCTAGCGGAAGGGGGAGAATGTGTGTTTTGTTTTTAGAGCTTGAGGGTAGTATGAGGATTTCATTATTTCGTTGTACTCACCTTAGAATAATGATTTCTCCTTCATGGATGCGAAGGAAAAAACCTCCCCCACTTTAAGAATATGGTCATGTTTGGGAGGCCTAGGGAAATGATTCCTTTTGTTATCTTTTTCAAAGCGCTAATGTTGGATCATGGTTGAAATATCCTTTCCGTCGCAGTTTGTTAGCAGGAAATTCTAATTTTTCTATTAATTTGTTAAGTCGAAATGCCAATGTTTGGTAGATGTAATATTTTGGGCAGCTTTTGGGTTAAAATGCTAGCCCCACTGTTTTGATCGAGCTTTCGTCGTTTGTGAATAGCCAACTTCTAAACATTTGTTATTATTTATGAAATGATTATATTTCTTTCAAATAAAAAATAAAAAATGTGGTGTATGTTATAATATATTATTATTTGGATGTCTTTTGAACTAGAAGTGTACAAGAGAAGCTTTGCAATATTATCTTTCGCAAAGCTTACTAAGGAAGCTTTGTAAATATCTTCAGTGAAGCTTACTAGGGAAGTTTCGTAAATATCTTCAGAGAAGCTTACTAAGGAAGCCTTACTAAAGGATAGTGTTTATCCTTATGGAAGCTTATAGAGGAAGCCAATTTCCACCTATAAATAGTAGGATCTAGTTTTCATTTCAATAGACCTCAGAAGTTCTTAACTTCTATCTTTCTCTCTTGTATATTCTCTATAATAGTATTGAAATAAAATATTCTCTATTAAGATTCTACTCTTAATTCTCCAGTTTTATAACACGTTATCAGCACGACTTCGTTCTAGTTCCAGATCCTGAGCTATAGTCACCGAAATAGGTACGGTATCGGTAAGATCTGCCTAGTCTATTTTCAAGTTATTTTAAAATTATATCTTATATATGTTTGCAGAATTTTAAAATAATAAGTTAATATAATTCTACGATGTTTAAAATTACATCACAGTTAAAGCTATGTGGAGAAAGAATAACTGATAACGATATGCTAAAGAAAAATTTCTCCACATTTCTTCTTTGATTTGCCCCTGCAGTAGCAATATCGAGAAAAAGGTTTTAAAATATATTCTGAATTGATCTCATATGGCTGAGCAAAATAATGAGATCTTATTGAAAAACCACGAATCCAGCCCCACCGGCTCTACTCGGTTCCCTGAAGTGAATGCGAGTATATATGATAATACTGGGCGAGGCCGAGAACGTGATCGTGGCTGTGATCGGGGGAGATTTTATAATCGGTATCATAATGACAATCACCCCAATAATGATGGAAATATTTCTCGCCACCAGAAGTGGAATAGAGAAGGTAATAATGAAATATCATCGACCAGACAAATTGAGCAACCGATAAAAATTTAAAATTTATGTTATCGGTGCAGAATGAAAGGCCATTGAGCCCGTACCTGCCGTACGCCTAAACATCTTGTTAAGTTGTATCAAGCATCAATGCTGAATAAAGGGAAAGATGTTGAAACAAATTTTGTCTATAAAACGATGATGTGAATCAAGATCCATCTACAAGTACACATCTGGACATATCAGATTTTCTCAATCCAGATGGAAATGATTACATACTTAATGGGGGAGAAACCCAAACTAACTAAAGAATTTGACTCACTTTAGTGTGTTTTATTTCAGTGTGTGTGTGTTCTAACATATTTAACTTTTACTTATAAATATATTGGATTGTAAATGATATTAATATTAGTACAATATGTGGTAGTACAAAGATAATTGATGGCTCCAGAAGAGCTAACATAGTACTACTAAGAGGAACAAAAATCAGTATAAAAATGCATTACTCTCATCTATGTCTCAAAGAAATTTACTATGCTTTAAAGATAATCGTGAAAATGAATATCATATTGAGACAAGTAATGATGGAGAGATGAACTATTTATGCATTACAAAGACTGAATCATGTAACAAATATGTGGTAGAAAAGTTACATGTATTTTCCTCTAAGTATGCTATACAAAGATAAGCATAATTGATGTACAAATGACAGTAAACCAAAGTTTACTGATATAAATGGTCTTAGCAGTAAACCAGAAGTTTACTAATATAATAATTTTCACAGTAAACCAGAAGTTTACTAATATAAATGGTTTTACCAGTAAACCAGAAGTTTACTGATATAAATGGTTCTACTATATGGCATGACCGGTTAGGGCATCCCGGTTCTAATATGATGCGAAGAATTGTGGAAAGTTCACTTGGGAATCCATTGAAAAACCAGAAGATTTTTCAATCTAATGAATTCTCATGTACTGCTTGCTCTCAAGGCAAATTGATAATTAAGCCATCACCAAAAAAAGTTAGAGTTGAATCTCCAAAATTTTTAGAGCGAATTCAAGGTGATATATGTGGACCGTTTGATCCACCGTATGGACCATTTAGATATTTTATGGTTTTAATAGATGCATGTACTAAATGGTCACACATAAGTTTATTATCAACTCGCAACCTGGCGTTTGCGAGATTGCTCGCTCAGATAATTCAATTACGATCACAATTTCCAGATTATGTGATCAAGACAATTCGCCTTGATAATGCTGGTGAATTTACATCAGAGGCTTTTAATAGCTGTCTACATCTATTGGAATAGATGTTGAACATCCAATTGCTTATGTTCACACACAAAATGGTCTAGCTAAAGCATTTATTAAACGAATTCAGTTAATAGCTAGACCATTGCTTATGAGAGCAAAGCTACCTGTCGTAGCTTGGGGCCATGTTGTTTTACATCCAGCAACACGTATACGCATCATGCCATTGAATTATCATAAGTTCTCCCCATTGCAATTGGCTTATGGTCAGAAGCCAAATATTTCTCATCTAAGAATTTTGGGTGTGCAGTATATGTTTCAATTGCTCCACCACAACACACCAAGATGGGACCCCAACAGAGATTGTGGATATATGTTGGGTATGATTCTCCTTCTATTATAAGATATCTTGAACCATTAACAGGAGATCTATTTACGGCACGTTTTGCCGACTGTCATTGTGATGAAAAAATATTCCCAACATTAGGGGGAGAAAATAATAAGCTGGAAAATGAAATCAAGTGGAATACATTGCAATATTATCTTGATCCTCGTACAAAGCAATGTGAACCAGAAGTTCAAAATATAATCCACTTGCAAGAAATAGTGAATCAATTGCCAGACGCATTTACTGGCCTACAAAGAGTGACAAAGTCACGTGTTCCACCTGTAAATGCTCATATACAGATTAATGTCCCGATTGGACAATCCGCTAATAAATCTAAACCATGCCTGAAGCATGGAAGGCCTATCGGTTCCAAAGACAAAAATCCTCGAAAGAGAAAATGAGCAAATTATGAGAAAAGTCCCGTCGAGGTAAATGAATCTCATGAAGAGATATATGACAAATATGATCAAATACTTCCAGAAGAATTTCAGGTACCTGTAATCATTGAGAATGATAAAATCTCGATCAGTTATGTCAGTATAGGAAAACGATAGAACCGAGTGTAGACACCCCGCCTTGGACCTCTCATGTCCTGATTGCATACACATTTCTTTGTCTTCCTCTTTTCTGTTAAATTTTGTGTCTTTTCGTTAACTTTCATTACTTTCCGTTAAGTTCTTGACTTATTCCGTTAGTCTTGTATTTGACTTAGTGATAAAGTCAACCTTGAGTCTTTGTTTCACTTGTTTTTCGTTGACTTTCGTGGTGTTCGTTAAGTTTCTGACTGATCTCGTTAGTTTTGGGACTTAACTGCATAACGGGGTTAACTTTTGGGCTGAAATATGGATTTCCTGAAGATGGGACGAGAGCACCTCCGGACTTCTTTGTGAAAGGCGCGCGCCTCCCATAGGGGGTGCGGGAGGAGCGCGCCTCCCATCTCTAGAATATCAGATTTTGCCAAATTTCCCTCCTTTTCTGATTTGTAACTCCCAGGCCATTATGGCTTGGCTTGATCCGGGGAATGACCATCTTTGTGACCACAAACATTATTCTTACACCTATAAATACCTCTTCATTCCACCATGGAAAAAAGGGATGAATTCTTAACACAAAAACACTTCTAAACACTCAAAAAGTCTATTTTTCAAGAAGTGGTCAACACACAAAGGATTGGTCATCCCTCCTTCAAGCACAAGGTACAAAACTCATCATCTTCTTATTTTAGAACTCTCACTCATCTTTTTATTAAATTAATCTCTTCTTAAATAAATTCTTTCTTCATCTCTTCTCCCTCTCTAAACGAGTATGCAATCTTAATAAAAAGGGATACAACCAAAGGTCACTTCACTATTGAAGTTTAGCCAAGGTTACATCCCAACATTCCAAACTTCATTTAATTTATATTTCATCTCTTAATGTAATCCTTTAGCATTAGTTCAACATGTAACATTTGACATTAAATAAATAAAATCATTTATTTTCCCCTTTCTTTTTATTATGATTGTTAGCACATTTCTATTTAATTAATTAAAGGACATGTAAATATTAGAACACCAAAAGAAGCAAGACCGGCTTAAGCCGGGCGGAGTGGGTGTTTAATTACTTCCCACTCCGTCACCTAACCCCCGAACCCGTCTTTTTCCTGAATCTTTGGTCTCGTAACATAAAATAGGCTATTTCTAGGTTTTTCTTATGTTCATCAAAACATAGGTGGCGACTCTAAAATCAAGTAGACATTCCTAGGTAAATCACCGCTCTAGCCAAGCCGTGGTTCCCCCGGGGTATCTACAGTGGCGACTCCGCTGGGGACATAGAGGGTTAAACTTGCATTTTATGCTTTTGGTATTCTAATTACTGTTTTCTGGGCATTCTGGTAAAAAGGGTGGGAAGCGCGCGCCTTTGGCCTTCATGGCCTAAAGCGCGCGCGTCCAACCCTTACTACCAGAATCGCCCGCCTCTCATCTTGTCCTTCAATTCCATGTTTCTGTGCTAACAGTTTCTGCAGGGGAAAGTTACATGATTTTGGACCAGGGCAATCCCCTGAGTCCGCAGTTTATTCTGACATTCTGACAGGTACCCCAGAAGCGCGCGCCTCCCATATTCATGGCGCAACGCGCGCGCTTCCCATATCAGTTCCCTGAGGCGCGCGCTTCTGGGTAAATTCCCAGAACATCAGTCAGTGCCCAGAAACAGAAACAGTGCACAGAAAACAGAACAGAGCAGAATGACAGTGTGTGGGCATCGGGCCTGCATAC
This sequence comes from Campanula takesimana, assembly GCA_026119855.1. NCBI lineage: Eukaryota > Viridiplantae > Streptophyta > Magnoliopsida > Asterales > Campanulaceae > Campanula > Campanula takesimana. The sequence continues at coordinate 529,133 of JAOWBW010000341.1, forward strand.
AATTCCTTTTACTTTATGTTTATTTTTATCGGTCACACGGGTGATACGAAAGTTGTAAATTATGTGCTTATTTTCTTTTATTTCTTTTTTTTTTCTTTTGAAAAAATAAAAAATTCTTTTGTCACGTGATAGACCTCACACTACATGCACAAATTCTTATCAACTGCTCACTATCGAGTCGCACAAGTCCAACCCCAAACCCGTCGAGGCCCGTCCTAGAAAGTTTCAAGCTCCACCCGACCTTGACTCTTTCGAAGCGGTCAACCTCAGCCCGTGGCTTAGTTCAAGACTACATGCCGGGGGTGACCTTTAAGCCTCCCTTTAGCCGAGCACAAGCCACACAATTCTTAGTTTAGGGTCTAACACTCCGTGACCAAGTCGACTTTCATGTATCGAGATTTCCCTAAACTAATGTCTTCAAATCATACATGCCAATTTGTTGCAATGGACGAAATAAAACTCCGTCCCCAAAGTGGTTATTTTGGACGAAAATAAAAAATTCGTCCCCGCATGTATGCTTATTAATTTAGTTTAATCCCGATACATGTAGGATTCACAAGCGTGGTGGAATCCGATGAGTATATGGGACCGCGAGAAGGTCTATATTCTAGTGTGACGATTCCACGATTTTTTCTAGAAAACCCCAAAAAGGACCACGTCCTTCCGACTTTGTAAATAAAAAAAAAAGTCATTTTTCTTTATGTGGTTGAGTCTTTTTCCCTTGTTTGTGGGTGAAATAATTTTATCCAAAAAGTGTTTGTGGGGCCATCCTAAGATCAACCGTGTTCTCTCAATAGGTCCAATGGCTTCCAACGGCAACAACAACAAGGGTGAGAACATCTCCGTGTCCGACGAAAGGCTCTTCAACATAATAAGAGCCATGGGAGAACAAATGGATAGACTTGTCGAGGATACCCGCCGCAAGGAGGATTTATGGCAATCCCGTCTTGATCTCGAGAGGAGAATTCATAAGGAAGAAATGTCTGAGCTTAAGGCCCGTCTGCAAGAGCTCACTGACAACAAGGCAAGGGTCGATGGTAATTCATACTCAAATGTCTCTCCTCTCAAAAGCCGCAAAAGTGCCGCCAACAGTCGAGTTTTCGCTCCTCTCCTAGAAATGACCCAAGCCGAAGCATTTGAGACTTTGGTAGCAAGAGGGAAGGTCCGGCCCTTGGAAGGGTACAAGCCGCCGCCAATGCATCCCAACCATGCCCACCACAAGTGGTGTGACTATCACCAATGTAGCGGTCACGCTACCGAGGAATGCTTTGCTCTCCGAAACGTCATCCAAGATTTGATTGACAATGGTGAATTTGCCATAGGTGAAGAGCAAGAACTCATCAAAGAAGAGGCTTAGATTTGAAATGGGGCTTCAACAAGAGATCGTGCCACAAGGAAGACTACAACGACATTGGGGACTACAACAACAATCTCCATTTCTCTTTCTCTACCTAGAAATAGGAATATAAAAAAAAAAAGAGTCAAAGTCCTCTTAAGTGTGCATTAAGTTTTTGTCGTCCAATTTATGTGAAATTTTAAGTCAAGTCTCATTATAAAATAAAAGTCGTTCTTGTCCTTATACACTTTTCCAAGTTGCTCAATCTAATTATTGGCAAAATGATGAAAAGATGTCTAAACAAGTTTTAAAACGAAGGCCGTCACTTGAACGCCTAGGGGCTAGACATCGACGACGCCATCAACAATGAAGACATCAAAGCCAAGACAAACAAGGTGGAACAACAATCATGAAGAAGTATCAAGCAAAGTTTTCAAAGGGGGATAAAAAAAAAAAAAAAAAAAAAAAAAAAAACTCGCTAGGTTGAAATCCTCAAATCAACCTAGGCAAAAGTTAGAGCACACAAAAAAAAAAAAAATCCCACTCATTCGAAGAAGTTCATATCAACATCAACATCATTCCACCAATGAAGGACGAACCGACATCGACATCAACAACAAATCACGACGAAAAAACAAATCCTCACATCAAAAGGAGGATCCACAAGAACTACGGTGACCTGAGCCTCTACACTGGAGGAACGTAGGCAACCTGCGGGTCCGGTCTCATGCAAGAAAGAAGATATGTTTAGCCCTAGCGCGTTATGGTGATCGACTTCATCTCGAACTTGTCATGACATCTTTGTACGATTCATTTGCCAATGAATTAATCACCTCAAGATTGAACAACTTTCTTAGATTTGGAATCTCTTTCACGTTCCTTATCGAGTCTAGGGGCTTCTATTCTTTTTGCATACTCCCATTTTTTTGCAATCAAATTGGGGCTTTCCTTCTCTTCTCTCTTAATGACTCACTTGTGTTCGCGAGTCATTCAATTCAATAAAAAAAATACATGTCAATACTAGGGACACTTCCCTAGTCGAGTCAATGTCACTCACCTTTAGTGACAAGAGGTCTTCACCGCAAAAATCACATGCTTATCTCCTCAGCTAAAGTCAATGCACACTTCCTCATTAATTGAGTCAAAAAAAAAATGAAGACGCAAAAGAGATGCCCGTTAGATTGAAAACCCGAAAGGGCGGTCTAGGCAAAAAACAGGGTGCGTCATAAAAAAAATGAGAGAGTGAGAGAGAGAAGGGGAAGAGAAATGGAGATCCCCGGCTTCTAAAGAAGACAACTGCACGAGTTCTACATCAAATCTCCTCAGCAAGTCAATTCCCCACTGAGTCAACTTTGGGATTGCAAAAGGCTCGACAAAATATGGCATCATCAAAGGTTGTCTTGGGTTATTGGCATCATTCTCCAGCAGCCCTAGGGGCTATGCTCGAGAAAGTTGTGTGAGACTATCCTCAAGGTCTCTCAAAAGGGATGTCAAAAAGCCCTCTTGTCACGTGTGCCCGTGCTCGTTCCCCCAATCGAGGATGGACCTTTCTCGCAATCAATGATGGCACTCTAGAGGCTAGTCTTAAAGGCTCCCTCGGCAAGAAGCAATTCATTTTAGTATCCCCAGCCGAGTCATGTGCAACATTGGACGCTTCGGCACCGAAGGTCTCAAGGGGCTTCGCAATCTACAATCTTTTGGGCCACGACTTTACAGTAATTCAAGCAAAGGGCAATATTGGGGTTTCGCGACCGACAGTCTTTTGGGCAACAATACTCAAGCAACACAATTTGGGAGTAATCTCCATGAAAGGGATCAAGCTTCAAAGGTCTCTCAACACCTCCAGTCAAAAGGCCCCTTGGTTTTAAATAAGGGCTCCGATGTTATGAATGAATTTGATGATTTTTGTTAGAACTCACAGCGATATTCTGAAGGAAGTCTTAGAGAAAAGGAAAATGATTCAATATGCTAAACTCACATTGGCTGGGTTATAGCGGGAAATGCCAATATGATTAACTCGACTAGAGTTACGGCCAATCCCAATGTCTCTGCGACATAGCACCCCCTTCTCTGAGATTAAAAGCACAAGTTGCAAAAAGCACAGGCTGCATCCGAAGATCCGCCGTCGGTTCAACTCAAGAAGACTCAAGCAAACATACTGTTCGAGACTTTATCACACCAAGACCTTATCATCCGCAATAACATCACAATCTTCCATGAGACATTTCCCAAAGACCCTACTGCATTCTCTACATGGGCCTTCCACCATTTGGGTATCAACCACAATAAGGCCATTTATCTCCCCAGTAAGAGCAAGAAGGAGATCTCTATCAAGAATTCTGCCCGACGGTACATCCGTCCTCAATACCGAGTCGATCACAAGATAATTTGGGGCTTTACAATGAAAGGTCTTCACATCCCAAAATCTTGAAGCCCGCAAACAACAAGTACATGACACTTGGGGCTTAGCAATCTCTCGAAGCTTGGCATCCATAATCTTCTCTTGGGGTTTACTCACGCCAACAACAAAAGGCGATTTATTTGAATGGGCCAAGAACTGATTTATCTTGGGGCTATGTCAGTCACTCAAAGCTTGGCATCAAGGGCATTCTAGGGGCTTCACCATCAGCAACCCCTTGGTATCTCGGCATCAAAAGTCTTTTGAAGCCCCATAATCGACAAATCTCTTGGGGCTAGACATCAATCTTCGTTGGACACACCGGCGACAACAGAATTCAAGCGAGGCAATCCGGACTTCGATCGAACATGACTTGATCTTGGGTTGGCTTTACAAACACACAATGGTTAAAATGGTTCACCCGCGAACTAAAAAAATCTTTTTCTCACATGTGTGTATATTCTTTCCCTTCTAATCTAAAAAAAAAAATCTTTTTCTCCTTCTATGTGCAAAAGTATGTGCTTTACTTTACTTTGCTCCTAGCCTCTTCTCCAGCATTCTCCATCATCCTTGAACTACGCTGGTCTGATTCTCTTCAAGGGATACGTAAGTAGGCTTTTGGCACGACCAACCCATCACCCAGAATACCATCTCGCCAACACTCCATTAAAGGCAAAAGAAATTCATCATCACCAACACCATCATCCTCTATCCAAAGCATGGACCTTCTTCATCAAAAGCATCAACATCCTTCAGCAATCCATCTCCAATCAAGCGGCAATGGTAAGTGAAGGTATGAATACTTCCGAGGCTTTCCTCAAATCACATCACACCACAAGCACAATTTCTCTTCATTCCACACTTCATGCATCTTCTTGTACAAACACATATACCTGCCAAGCATATACATGACAGGTACCACCACAAGATCAACAGCATCCGCTACTCAAGGCACTTCATCCCCAGCAGAAAGTGATCCGCCGTCAACTACGCCTGCCTCCCACAGAGTCTAACAATTACAGTCCAATGAAGACAACAACTCGGTCCATGGTGAGCCGCATGATCACCACCTATAGGAAAACGGTCCTCTGGGTCCCGCCTTCAAGCAAACGGTCCTCTGGGACCCGCTTCAGCAAACGGACCTCTGGTTCCCGCTTAAAACCAAATGGTCCTCTGGGACCCTCATTCAGGCAAACGGTCCTCTGGGTCCGCCTTCAAGCAAACGGTCCTCTGGGTCCCGTTTCAGATCCCGCTCCGGCACACGGATCCCTCATTCAGGCAAACGGTCCTCTGGGTCCCGCCTTCAAGCAAACGGTCCTCTGGGTCCCGCTTCAGATCCCGCTCCGGCACACGGATCCCTCATTCAGGCAAACGGTCCTCTGGGTCCCGCCTTCAAGCAAACAGTCCTCTGGGTCCCGCTTACAACCAAATGGTTCTCTGGGACCCTCATTCATCCAAATGGTCCTCTGGGACCCTCATTCAAGCAAACGGTCCTCCGGGTCCCGCTCTCCAGCAAACGATCCTCTGGGTCCCGCACTTCAGTAAACGAATCCCGCTCCGGCAAACGGATCCCTCTATATCCTTTCTATATCAATAAATCCGCTCACACAGGGAGCGCACCTCTATCCTTTGCAAATTTAAATTCATGTTTTATCGAGTCTTTGTTTTCTTTTGTCGATGTCCTCGGCGTTGTCTTTCTTTCGTCGACGCGTTTTGCTTCGCAATCCACGTCGCCGAAGGGCTCTGTAGACACCCCGCCTTGGACCTCTCATGTCCCGATTGCATACACATTTCTTTGTCTTCCTCTTTTCTGTTAAGTTTTTGTGTCTTTTCGTTAACTTTCATTACTTTCCGTTAAGTTCTTGACTTATTCCGTTAGTCTTGGATTTGACTTAGTGATAAAGTCAACCTTGAGTCTTTGTTTCACTTGTTTTTTGTTGACTTTCGTGGTGTTCGTTAAGTTTCTGATTGATCTCGTTAGTTTTGTGACTTAACTGCATAACGGGTTTAACTTTTGGGCTGAAATATGGATTTCCTGAAGATGGGATGAGCGCGCCTCCGGCCTTCTTTGTGAAAGGCGTGCGCCTCTATTAGGGGGTGCGGGAGGAGCGCGCCTCTCATCTCCAGAATCTCGGATTTTGCCAAATTCCCCTCCTTTTCTGATTTGTAACTCCCAGGCCATTATGGCTTGGCTTGATCCGGGGAATGGCCATCTTTGTGACCACAAACATTCTTCTTACACCTATAAATACCTCTTCATTCCACCATGGAAAAAAGGGATGAATTCTTAACACAAAAACACTTCTAAACACTCAAAAAGTCTATTTTTCAAGAAGTGGTCAACACACAAAGGATTGGTCATCCCTCCTTCAAGCACAAGGTACAAAACTCATCATCTTCTTATTTTAGAACTCTCACTCATCTTTTTATTAAATTAATCTCTTCTTAAATAAATTCTTTCTTCATCTCTTCTCCCTCTCTAAACGAGTATGCAATCTTAATAAAAAGGGATACAACCAAAAGGTCACTTCACTATTGAAGTTTGGCCAAGGTTACATCCCAACATTCCAAACTTCATTTAATTTATATTTCATCTCTTAATGTAATCCTTTAGCATTAGTTCAACATGTAACATTTGACATTAAATAAATAAAATCATTTATTTTCCCCTTTCTTTTCATTATGATTGTTAGCACATTTCTATTTAATTAATTGAAGGACATGTAAATATTAGAACACCAAAAGTAGCAAGACCGGCTTAAGCCGGGCGGAGTGGGTGTTTAATTACTTCTCACTCCGTCACCTAACCCCCGAACCCGTCTTTTTCCCGAATCTTTGGTCTCGTAACATAAAATAGGCTATTTCTAGGTTTTTCTTATGTTCCTCAAAACATAGGTGGCGACTCTAAAATCAAGTAGACATTCCTAGGTAAATCACCGCTCTAGCCAAGCCGTGGTTCTCCCGGGGTATCTACACCGAGAGGAAACAATTGTCGATAATATTTTTGTATATAATATAGCGCTTAATGTTATGGAAAATAACGAGGATCATAAACCTAGGTGTATCGACGAGTATCGATGCAGAAATGATTGGCCAAAGAGGAAAGACGCAATTCAAGCAGAATTCAACTCACTTGAGAAACGTGAGTTTTCCGGATCTGTAGTCCGTACATCTGAAGGTGTAAAACTAGTAGAGTATAAATGGGTCTTTGTGCGAAAACAAAATATAAAGCACGTTTTGTTGCACAAGAATAAAGCACGTCTTGTTGCACAAGGTTTTTCGCAATGACCTGGAATTGATTATGAGGAGACATATTCTCCTGTGGTGGATACAATTAAATTTCGCTATCTCATTAGTCTGGCAATACATGAAAAGCTTGATATGCGTTTAATGGATGTTGTCACTGCATATTTGTATGGCAGACTTGACAATGATATTTATATGAGAATCTCAGAAGGATTCAAGATGTCTGAGGCATGCAATTCAAATTCTCGAGAAGTTTGTTAAATTAAATTACAAATATCTTTGTATGGTTTAAAATAGGGGTGTCAGCGGTTCGGTTTGAACCGCGGTTCGAAACCAAACCGAACCAAACCATATGGTTTAGTTCGGTTTTTTAACACGAATGGTTCAGTTCGGTTTGAAATATTTACAAACCACCTGGTTCGGTTTGGTTTGCGGTCTGACCCCCTAAACCAAACCAAACCGAACCGAACCGATCTAAACCAAACTAAGGTTTGAACCGTTAGACCGAACCACTGTCCAAACCGTGAGACTGAACCGCGGTCTAAACCGATAATTCAGACCATGACCTGACTATTTATATCTTCCTCCTGCCTCACCCCCTTTCTTTCCTTCTCAATGTGGGATACATATAACTTCCCCTTTCAAAAAGCATAACCCAATTCAGATCCAAGTCGGTTCCCATCCCAGACGCAACTCCCTTACGCTACTCTCCTCGAAGTCGCGAAATCCTTCTCTCCCTCTATGTCTCTTCTTCTTTATCAGAACCCTATATCCATGGAAGCTTCAGTCCGAATCTCCAATTCCACCAATCGCCACCGCTCCAACTCCCTCCGCCTCCTTCCCAAATTTCACCCTCTCAACCTCTCCCCAAACCCCAAATTCCTCTCCACACTCCTTTCCCCCGCCTCTCCACTCCAACCACATCCGTTCCTCTCCAATTTACCCGCCTAACAATCGGAATCTGTTAGGGCTTTTCCAATCTCTCTTCACATCACACATTTTTCAGCAGCAAAACACCCCAATTTCAGCAGACCGGTTCGCCCGCATTGTTTCCGGCACCAGAGACAAGCCGTTCGATTGGAAGTTTTCCCCAGATGGCGTTAATGGCGGAGATGTAGGTATTGCAGGTGGTGATAAGGGAATTCATGCGGTTACGTTTGTTGCTTACCTTTTAATTCCCAGAACACTAGGTTGAGTTTCTTCAACAAAATCCTCCATGTTGGTCCTTAAATCCTTATAGATTCCTTAACATCTCCTCCTATTGAGGGGGGGTAGAGAGAGAAAGAAGCTGTGGGGAAGGTTTTGTTGGAGAGAAAATAAATAATGTGTCAAGGGTGAAGTGAAGTGAAGAATTATGCGTAGGAAGAGGGGAAAGGCTTGAGTGTTTGGGTATTGTGGAAGTTATATGTAATGTATCCCACATAGAGAAGGAGAAGAAAGGTTGGGAGGAAGTACATTATAAAGAGTGGCTGCAGAGGATATTTCCAAGGGGAAAGACTCCTCAACTTAGTTGATTTGAACCATGGTTTGACTAATGATTCGAACTGTGGTTTGACCAATGGTTAGTACGGTGGTTTGAATTATGGTTTGAACCGTGGTTTAAACCATAGTTTAAACCGAGATAATAAACCTCGGTTCAGACCGAACCGAACCATATTATGGTGGTTTGGTTTGGTTCAGTTTGAAATATTTGATGGTTTGGTTCGGTTTGAGATTTCTTCAAACCGATGAATACCGGTTTGGTCTCTAAACTTGCTCAAACCGAACCAAACCGAACCGTTTACACCCCTAGTTTAAAACGATCTGGACGGATGTGGTATAACCGTCTCAGTGAATACTTGGCAAAAGAATGATACAAGAATGATCTTATTTGCCAATGTATTTTCCATTGGAAAATCTGTTTCAGGATTTGTTATAATGAGTGTTTATGTTAATGAATCTCAATATTATTGGAAGTCCAGAAGAACTTTCAATAGTTGTTAAGCTGCAAATGTACCTGCAAGGATAGAACTCCCAGAAGGAGTATTATCAGGAAGGCCAATGATCCCACCTAACGAAATACATACCCCTCCTCAGAAGAGATTGAGGCCAATTGAATCCAAGGATTCGCATCCCCGTAAACGGGTGAGTGCACAAAAGTCGAATCCCGTTAGCGATAGTAAAATTGGGATCTCACCCGATCTATCTCATGATATTGTTCCAGATTATGGATTCGTTTTGAAAACGAAGTCGGGGGACTCCTCGACATTGATATCAATTTCTGAGAATAAAGAAATATTAGTTAGTCATGCATGCATATATGAGATATGGCATCGGGATGAAATAATTATCAACGATGTATTTACTTATACAGCAGCGACTGAGATTATATGGGGTGATGATATTGAACCTCGCTCCAGAAATGAATGTAAACAAAGAGTTGATTGGCCTAAATGGGAGAAAGCAATCCAGTCAGAGTTTGATTCCTTAAAGAAAAAAGGATTGTTTGGACCAGTAGTTCTTACACCTCTTAGGGTTATGCCCGTGAGATATAAATGGGTATTTACGAGAAAAATGAATGAGAGAAACAAGATTACAAGATATAAAGCTCGTCTTGTGGCACAATGTTTCTCTCAACAACTGGGATTGACTTTAATAAGACATACTCTCCCGTTATGAAAGTTATTACATTCAGATATTTGGTCAGATAATGATCCAGCAGATCAGAAGTCAAGACAACTGCGGTGACTGATTCACGAAGTCACTACCTAAAGCCATTTTTGAGAAGTATGTGAAAACAATTGGCTTACGCAGATTGTTAGAGCTTCCACCCTTATAGTTTTCAGGGGGAGTATCCAAACGATACTCAGATTTCATTGTACTCTTTTTCCTTCGCGCGGGGTTATTTTTCCCACCGGGTTTTATTAACCGCCAAGGTTTTAACGAGGCAATGAGCGTTTATTGAAAAGATTGTGAGTTGTACTCTTTTCCTTCGAGATTATTTTTCCCAAAGGGTTTTTGCTCGAAAGGTTTTTAATGAGGCAACACGTGCGACACAATTATCATTCAAAAGGAATCTCCAAGGAGGAGTAGGCGACTAAAAGATCGCGAGTAATGTATTGTTCAGGGGAGCACCATGAAGCTAAGAAATCGTGTACTCTTTTTCCTTCACTAGAGTTTTTATCCCACAGGGTTTTTCTCTGGTAAGGTTTTAATGAGGCATGCTACTTAACTGCGGACATCCAAGGGGGAGTGTTATAATATATTATTATTTGGATGTCCTTTGAACCAGAAGTGTACAAGAGAAGCTTTGCAATATTATCTTTCGCAAAGCTTACTAAGGAAGCTTTGTAAATATCTTCAGTGAAGCTTACTAGGGAAGCTTGGTAAATATCTTCAGAGAAACTTACTAAGGAAGCCTTACTAAAAGATAGTATTTATCTTTATGGAAGCTTATAGAGGAAGCCAATTTCCACCTATAAATAGTAGGATCTAATTTTCATTTCAATAAACCTCAGAAGTTCTTAACTTCTATCTTTCTCTCTTGTATATTCTCTATAATAGTATTAAAATAAAATATTCTCTATTAAAATTCTACTCTTAATTCTCCAGTTTTATAACAGTGTACGGAATTTGGTGGTTGCAAATAGCCCCATTCTAAAATTTGGGTTTGAAGGGCAAATGCGACAAATGTTATATAGTAGTTCCGCAAGTGTTAAACCCCCAACTAAAAACCCCTCCCCGGCTTCCTCTTTGTTCGAGATCGAAAATGGGATTCAGAGCATTACAGACTACTCGAAATTTGTACAGAGCCTTGGAGATTCCGCAATTCTCCTACTTGTAAGTCTTCTCGATTTCCTTTCTCAAAAAAAATTGAACTGGAAGATCAATAGTAGTTCAAATTTGAGTTTGTGATTTTTTTTATTTTATTTTTTGTTTTTTTTAATTGTTTCGCTTCCGAATCTTGATTTGTATGTTAGAATTAATCACTTGAAGCTGATTTTATCATTTTAGATCAAACCCTTTTTAAATAAGTTTGTATGAAATTCAGGCCCGGAATCTCAAGGAGCTATTCAAATGCGGTTGTGAATGGTAAGGTTTTCAAGCAGAAACTCAAACACAGATACATCTCATTGTTTGTAGAATTGTTTAGCAATGTACTAGAGTTTTATACTCGTATTAGACTGTGAAATGAAATCATATATGAATTTGTTGAAATAAATATGTACTCCCTCCGTCCCAAAGTGAATGTCCAAAAAATTTCCAAATTTACTTTTGATCAAGGGTAAATTTGAAAAATTTTCTAGACATTCATTTTGGGACAGAGGCAGTATCTATTAACTAAGTCGCTTATAATTTTGTCAATATTGAAACCTTGTAGCGTGATACCCGATTCTTGATTGGCCCGATTGCTATTCGCCTATTGCCACCTCAACTATAAGAGTTTGACGGCGCGCCTTTGGACCATTATTTTCTGGGATTGTGGACACAGCTCCGTTGGACTATTACTGCTTTTTAGTCGCACCACTTTATTGATGTAGCTAGTATATCATGAAATACAAGATCGACTTTTTTAATGTACCAAAAATAAACAAACAAGAATAATACTATGGGCACAAAAAAGTCACAAAATCTTGCTCACAAAATCCTAGGTTTAATGATTTTATTGATGTTTTTAAGTAGAGTGTGGCGGGTCCATTATCGATGCAACCAATAAAATATCGCCACCTCATTTTGTGAGCAAGATTTTGTGAGCTTATTTCGTGCCCCTAGCATTGCTCTACAAACAAACTACAAGACTGATAGTCCTATTCCCTACCATTTGGCAGTTCCTGAAATAATCAGCAGAAGGGACTTCTCTTCTTTATACAAGGGCCACAAGTCTCTACCTTGCAATCATGGAGATAGCATGGCTCTTCGGTCCACGCTGGTATCTTTCTTAAACTTACAACAGAGAGTAGTAGGTTATGTCGTGTTTATGTTGTCCATACCTTTTCCTTGCATTTCAGCAAGTTTTAGTGGAATCATTTCATGTTCGATCCTAATCTCTTTTCCTTTCCCATTTACTGGTCATTTTGATATATATTTCTAAGGGGCTTGCGTAGTTTCATGAGAATGTATTTCAAATTGTACATTGTTCCTCTCCTAAGCATCTTAAATTGAACTGTGCATAGGTTGCTGAATTGCCAATTTTCATCTGTGAAAAGAGACACCTATCTACACAAGTAAAAGCACCTGCGCTAGGACAGAAAATGGTATGTTTTTCTCTCCATGATCTTTGGTGATGGTAGCATTGAACTTCCACCAATTTCCCCTAACTTCTAAAGATTTTATGTAAAGCGATTTTCAAGGAGTTGAAATCTTTTACAGATATATTTTCCAGTTTTACCCACATAAAGAGATCATTTGTTGATTTAATGAACCATATGCTGATGGCATCTTTTTCGGCAATTGACTTCATGCAATAATGGTGTACTTGTAAGTACCCTCATGCAAAGTCCATGGTACTGAAACTAATGGCATAAAGAGCTAAAGTACAGGGACGAATGATGCATTTTACCAACTAAGTGGGAGCAGGGTATAAATGATTTGCCCACAAAGTATTGACAAGATAAGAAACAGTCCAACTCTTGCAGTGTATGTAAGCAACTACCTGGTCTTTGGATCGGTGATGCTTGATTTAAGTTTCGTATGACATCTATATAGTGCAGGTCTAATGAGACGGGGGGACTGGATACTTATAGAGTGACCCTGGTTGGCTATTGGATGTTGTTTTTATACCATCTACATGGCGCTTCAGTGCCACATGAATGATAGAGATATGCATAAGGGTTTTGTGTTCTTTTTGTTGTTTGTTTTGGCTCTTGCTTTTGTGGGCCCGAGTTCTCCTCTCATTGGCGCTTCTGTGCCACAACATTGATAAGGGGGTCTGGATGCTTATAGGGTTTCTGTCTTGTAATTCTTATTTTCTTGGATATGATTCTTGCTTTGGTGGTGCCAAATTTCGCTATCATTGTCTGTTTTACTTGAATAGCTTGTTATTTTATTTTTTTCTCTCTAATGAAATTCTAAGTTAATCGCCCATTCACTGTGCAGGGGGCAATGAAAATTTCCATGTTAAGTCCTGGAATTATCTATGAACCATATGCTCCTCGTGAACCTATCTCGTTTTTGCGAAGGTTAGTTAAGTGGTTGATTATTTCTCTCCAAGTTTTGTATCCCCACAATTTCCGCTTCATGATATATAATATAACTGAAAGTTCAAACCTTCAGTTATGTTTGGACTGCCGGTAGCTATTTGGATGTATTTGTTTTTCTGGTGAAGTTATTGTTTCTTATGAAGTTTGTTCATGGCTTAGTTTTTCTGTTGAGATTTCGTATCAATGCCGTAAAAAATTGTTTTTCTGCCGCAAAATTCTTCCCATGCTAATTTCTCAAGTAGATAACTCAAATGTTGGGAAACCTCTTTATTCATCATACTTTTCTTCTCTTGTTTTATCACACCTAAAAAAACCATGAAACTTTTTGATTTTTTAATGAATGCCAGCTCTAGCTTCATGGATTGGAAATTAGTTGGAGTTTGTTTTCAAGAAAGTGAAAAAAGAAGGTGGATAACATACAATGGAAAGGTGGCTACATGGTCACCTCAGAATAATATGATACCCAGTGTGCATGTTAACAACATATTTTTAACTGACAAAGTACGGGCATGTATAGCGCAAACCTTCTTTGACAGTGTATATTTTTATTTTTGTTTTGATGGGGAAAGAAAGCCAGATTCACATAAGGGAAACTAGATAACTGACAGAATGTCCACCTTTGAGCGAAAAGTGATAAAAGAGACAAGAACTAACTTAAACATATATTTTTTTTTAACTAACTCTTTTATGCACTAAAAGGCACCACAATGCCTAGCCACTCTTGCTTCCTGTTCGAGTTTGATGTCCTTGGAAATGAGACCCAAATGATTTCGTGGCTGGAAAGTTGTAACCACTATCAGTCTGCTGCTCTGGCATGAAAATTCAACACCTCAAAATTTCTTTCATTTGATATATGATTAGACTTTTGCATATATTACGGTGGGTTACCTTTATCCTGCCTCTCTTATGCCATATTTCTAGATAACAAGTTATCTCTCATTTTTAGAGTTAATTTAGTTGCACACGTTTGTTTAATTACACAAGTTCCTGGAAAGAGTAATACGCCCAAACAACGTGAGACTCGCACCAGCGCTATAGCCTTCAGTGTCTGCCATTGAAGCAAATAGTGCCAAGGTTTTGACACTATTGTGCTGTACCCCATATTTATGATTTTTTTCCTGCTTTTCCAGTTTTCATCTTCAGGCATGTTCCTTTAAAGTTTGCATCTACTTCCCTGAAAAACCCAAAAGCCTCTTTTAATTTACAATCTCTCCAGAATTCTCACCGAATGCTTACCCTTCATCAGTTTGCATCACTAGGCTCTTATTTATCATATTTTCACATTACCACCCCAAAATACAATAAACAAACGAAAAACATTCAGATGACAAAAGTATAAGAAGAACTATAATTATGCATAAAAATATCCAATTGATATGAGTAAAAACTCAATTAACTCACATCATTGAGACCCATTGCCTTTTTTCTCTCTCACAATAAAGAAGGCTATTATTGGAATTTGTTTGGAAAAAACCATGGGATGTCCCATAATGGAAAGTGGACACTTATAATGGCACTGAGGGAGAGTATTGAACACGTCCATTGGAGTCCTGTTGCAATTATTTGATGTGCTTGTGCTATATGCAGAGGTTTATTATCAATAAGGTTTACGAAATATGTTAGCTACATGAGGTTGATTAATTCCACTAGTGGTTGAGGGGACAATGTGAAAACTTTACAAAGATAAGGGGGTCATTTGTGATTTCACCCTTTCTTATTGTGATTACTTCAACTGTTATCTATTGAGTTTAATAGATCTAGACAGCGACTCGTTATGATCCTTGTTCTCCATTGGTTTAATTTCACTTTCAACCATCGTACTTTCACACCAACTTCCACTTTAACCATCAAACGTTATTTTTTTACACAAAAACATTGTGCTTTGGGAAACCTCTCATACTGACCCCAATTTTTTGTCTAATCCGTGCCTTTGTGCTCTAGTCCGCTATTTTTGGGTCGGGGTGATAGGTTTCCCAAAGTTAAATGGTTTTATGCAAAAAATGAAGTATGATGGTTAGAGTCGAAGCCGGGTAAAGGACAATGGTTGAAAGTGAGTTAAACCTTCTTCGTTTTATGTCATTTATTTATATCTTTGTGGCTACATTGACTTTAGTATATCCTACTCATTCTTTTAATTTATGCCCTTTTGATCATGTATGCAGATGGTTCACTCGAAGTGGTTGGAAACGAACAAAAGAAGATATCCTTCTAGAGGTGACACCTCGCTCTATGGCGATCAGATGCATGAATTACTTTCTTATTAGTTTCACTAAAAGAATTTATATGCAAGTACTCCCTTCGTCCCACCCGAAATAGGATTCTTGGTCTCGACACGGGGATTAAAGAACACCAATATTTTATTGGAAAAAGTGATTTAAAAATTAAGTGTTGTGAGTAGGGCTATAAACGAGCCGAGCCGAGCTTTGGGGTGTCGAGCTCGAGCTCGTTTAAAACTTATCGAGCTCGAGCTTTTATCGAGCTCGAGCTCGAGCTCGAGCCCACTTGTTTGTTCGAGCTCGCGAGCTGCTCGCGAACAACTCGAGTCGTTATCGAACTCGAGCTTTAACGAGCCGAGCTCAAGCTTAGGATTTTTTTCTATGAAAATATGTTCTTGCCAAGCTTATCGAGCCGAATCCGAGCTTATCGAGCCGAGTTCGAGCAGTTCGATAACAAAAATTCAAGGTTAACGAGCTTATCGAGCTGAACTCGAGCTTTTATCGAACTAAACGAGCCGAACTCGAGCTAGCTCGATAACAAAACGAGCTTGACAACCGGTTCGAGCTCGACTCGAGCTTCACCTCGAGCTCGAGCTTTAACGAGCCGAGCCCGAGCCGAGCTCGAGCCAGCTCGGTTCGTATAACAGCCCTAGTTGTGAGTATGAAGGAGAGAGAAAGTTGGTAGGGAATAGTGAATGAAAGTTGTTGAGTATGACAAGTGGGTCCCATTATTAAAAACTTTCCATTTTGGGATGTTCTATTTCGGGTGGGACACCCAAAAAGGGCACAACATCTTATTTCGAGTGGAACGGAGGGAGTATACACTTAATTACTCTTGTTTAATTGGTGATTTATTAGTCAAGTGGTTCGTTCGTTGATCTCTTTCTCTTTGGTGGGAGAAAACAGAATGTCATCTATATTTTTCTTTTTTCATACAATGGGTATGAGCAATGTGAAATCTTAGTGGGATATGAGTTGTTACCGTATTGTAGCATTTACTGCATTCCTTCTTGAGATAGTGACACTTCTTTCTGTTTTTTTGTTTATTGGGGAGCAGATGAAGTCTGCTTATGCGATTTCTAAAATGAGAAAGTCAGGGTATTCAAAGAAGAAATTCTATATAGAGGCATTGGATTTATATAAAGAGGTTTGCTTACTTCTTGTGAATCAGATGCTTTGCTTGCATTTATAATACAATTATCTGTCTAGTCATTGCAGGTATCCCCAAGTTTTTCTTTTCTTTTCTTATTGATAGAAAGATATATTTGTTTCCTTCGGCACATGAAATCAAGAGATGACACTCCACAAAGGTCGGAGCTTTATTCCATAAATGAGAATTCTTAAACGCACTAGCAACCCTTGAAAAACAATCTGCCAAAATGACTGCCTTTTGCCCCAAAGTCCCTCCTTCCGTAGAATAGGAGTTCTGGAAATGAATAGTGATGCCGCTTGAACCAAATATCCATTGAGCGCCCTTACGATCAATGACTTGTCGCTCAAACGCTTCTCCAAGTAAAACGTGGCCAAAAATCCCTAAAACATAAAAAAATTAACGTTGAATACTTGACAAACGAAAGCATTTGGGTCGGCAATAAATGCTCAACCATGCATCCCAAGCATTGCAACAAGAAATACAAACATTACACAAAGGCTCTCAACACAATGGAGAAAAGACAAGGGATCTCGACGAAGGAGAGAACGCAATGACTCTCGACGAAGGAGAGAAATAAAAATCTGAGACTGATTGAATATAAATTAAGAAAATTGAAAAATGGTGTCAATGGTGGTGGTGGTGGTGGAAGGTGTTGTTGATGGTGGCAATCGCTTATGGTTGAGGTTTTAAGGGGGAAGTGAAGAGGGAAGAAAGAATTAAGGAAGAGAGAAGAGAGCGCGGTGGGGATGGAGATATTCATGGCCGCTGATGGAGGTTGATTCCGACCATGGTTACATGGATGGACGGTGGAGAGACCACGGAGGGAAGAGAGAGAAAATGGTTAGAAATAACCTATTTCAATTCTATTTGAAGACAAAACATATCTGCTAACTGATCCAAGGTTCAAACATTGTAGCATTTGCTTTCTCTGAAGGTTCTAACAAGCAAAATGACAATGAAGCTGTATATATTTCAGTTTCTCATCAGACATTGACTGATTAACCTTCCATCCAAAATTGACTAAACAATTTATAAAGCATTCAGAACATTCTTGGTAGCTATTGTGTAACTTGTGTTGTTTCTCTTAATAATAAATTTTGCTCTTAATATAAACATTGGTGTTGCTATTAGTATAAACTTTTATTCGTAATCTCCAGAAGTATTATCCAGTGTGAATACCAGAAATAATCTGACCTTAACAATTACTATTAAGTAGATATAAAGGTTTTTCTATTTTATTCTATGAGGTAATGTTTAGGTTTGCGTAGCTTCCATCTCACTTGGACGATTTTATTTTTCAGATAAACACCTTAATGGCAAATGGTGATAAACAGTCACTGCGAAAAGTAGTAACAGAACAAATGTACTCTGTAAGTTTTTGTTTTTTGTTTTATGTTTTACTAGCCATTAGTCTTGTTACTTTCTTTATATTCATCTAACGAAGTGCAAATAAATCAACAGGCTCTGAAGAATGAAATCAAGCTAAGAGAATCACAATGGAGTAAAGTATATTGGGAACTAATAGAGCCAGTTGTTAAAATTCGCACTCTACGTGCTCGGATGGCAAGTATCTCGGTGCTCTGTATTTTTTTAACAGGTTCAGTACATAGCATGCAAAACATGAGGTTTTCTCTGTTTTTCTGTGCATTATATGTTGATATGCACAGCTAAACAGATAATTGGGTTAACAGCAGTAGTGCAAATAAAAGGTGTTTATCATTGAAATTTGGCCAAATTCCTTAAATTCAAATTGACACTTGATTCATTTTTCTCTTTGGGCTTGTGAGCGAGTGCATATAAGTTATTTTGCTCAATAATAAATATGTAGGGTTCATCATATGTCAAATAATCTTAACAAATAAAAGGTTTACATTGATGCACGAACCTTTTATTTGTGTCCCTCACTTTCTGTTTTTGTTTTCTGCCAAATTTTGCATGCAATCATGGACAAGCAACAACTTACGGATATCTATGATAATATATTCTGCATTTTGTATCTTTCATTTTAGGATCTGATCCATGTGGCTTCCATACAAAATTTGACTTTGTTCAACAGTTTTACCATCCGTGTCATTAATCCAGCGTAGTTATCCTCATCAAGTCTTTAGCATTTTACTGGTTCAGTCTTTTGGGAAAGAATCGGACTTTGACTTTCCTTGATATGAGCAAGCCTTAAACATCTATAATTCTGATGTTGAGATGCTAATTGCTTGTCCTTTTCCTTTTTCCAGATTGGTGTAGATCGTGATGATCTTAGCAAAGTGTTCATACAACTCACACTTGAGTTTCTTACTAAGCAGGTGCAGTGACTGGGCACCAATCTCTGTTTTATACTCTCCTCTCTCTCTCTCTCTCTCTCTCTCTCTCTCAATCTTCTATTGTTAATGTTCTTGTTGCTAGATAGGGCCCACATACAAAATGTTGTTACAGTATGTTACCTATTCTGCTTTGCTTTATCCCATGCAAATGATTTAACTGGAGCAGCGGCACATCATATTCTGAATTTGGACTTAAGTTAGCTTCCAGGTTCTTAGCTTATTACCACAATACCTATTACCTGGAATTGGTTCTACAACCGGAATCAAGGTATAAGTAATTCACATTTCCTCCCCATTCATTTTTCTTTATCGGTACCAGATGGAACAAAGGCTTGTAGACCAAAGGGTACATGGAATATTCTCCATTTATATATCATTCAGGCTAAAGATGTCAATGGTATCTTGAAGTTTATCTTATCATCACCATTATAAATTGTTGGAAGCTGGACTATTGTCCGTTTATACGTCAAATTTTGAGAGATCTTTTGTATTTCAATTTAGTAAGCTTTTCACTTAACCTAGTTGTATGAAAAGCCTGTAACTTCTTTCCAAATTGTTATTATCCTAAATCTTAGTTCAGTCATCAGATCATTGATCATTTATTGGAGCTGTGGCAGTGGTATTAGTCTCCGTTAGGTTTTACTGGTTTCATCGAAAATTACCATATACACCCTCCCCCCGGAACTGTCGCCAACAGATCACCCCCTTAAAGTGGTTTAACCTAAAGAAAACCTCCCTATCAACGTGACCCTAAAATCCAACTATTGTTACAAAAAAGTAGGGAAGATAGGGTCCTTGAGATATTCTCATATTTGGTTTTATAGAAAAATTGCTTTGCAGTAACTCCGATTTTTATTGCTGCTCTTTTGTTAAAAATTTGCTTCTTGTATGCTGAAATATTGATTATATGTACCTCATGTCATTGCAGAAGTTTGAGGCTTATGATTCAACAGGTGCTGTTGTAGCGGGAGATAAAAATAAGGAGGTACAAGTCATCAATATATATACATATTCTTTCTTCTTTTTGGAATGTGGTTGAATGTCAGATGTGTTTCTTGTTTCCAATACTCAAATCTGTCCTCAGTAACAAACCCCTCCCCTCCCCCCCCCACCCCCACCCCACCCCACCCACCCCCCACCCCAAAAAAAAAAAAGGAGAAAGAGAGGAAGAAAGAAAAGAGGGTAAAGGAAAGAAAGAAGCATTAATAATAATAAAAAAAAATAAAAATAAATTATTGTAATATTAATAATAATAATAATAAATCACGCATCTAAGTTATTGTGTGCATAGCTAATCTCTTCAGTTGACGTGAATGATTCCTTTTGGTCACTTAAATCCATGAAGTTATTTTGTTGGGGTACAATTATAGGGCAAAATGTGAATTTCTCTCGGTTATCGGCTGCTGGTCAAGCTCATCCTTGACTATCAAAAAAGCACCTTTTTGCTCAAAAAAAAAAAAAAAACTATATACAACAAGGGTCAAATCAGTTATCAGTCGCTTCTATTAACACTTGAAGAGTCGATGGCTTTTTTACCTACCCAACTCTCATTTTTTGGTATGACGAAATGTATCCATAATTTTGGTGGTGTCACGTTCACAATGGCTATCTGATAATTAATGGGGTGATGTGCTTGAAGAAGATCATATTCTCAAATTAGAACTAGGATCCAAAATTAGCACTAGAAAGTTGTAAACTCGTCGAATTTATAAACAGCTTAAGAATCTTAAGTCTTGAACTTGGATGATTATTAGCTAAAAGGCCAATACATGCTATTAAAAGCTTCTCCTATATATGTACACATAATGTACAAGTGAAACAAAGCATAGAGAATAAAGATTAACTTCAATATGACTGTTAAAAATTCTCATTTTTTCATGAGAGAATTCATGAAGCAAAAGCCTGTTTAACTGAGGGCGCTCCGTGTCAAAACTCATTAGAAGTATCTTGAATACGTTGTCTACCCAAATAGCATACACATAGGCCTGTAGGTGCTCGAGACAAGTCAAGCTTGTGACAACATCTCTCGTGAGCTTGAGAAAAGAACGTACTACCTCCGTCCCGAATTGATAGTCCCATTTGATTTTTGGATGGTCAACACTAGTGAACTTTGACCAAACATTAATGTCTATCTAATCATCCTAATGAATTTTTTAAAAAAAAAAAAAAAAATCTTATTGATAAATCATTAAGTTAAGTGATTTATCAATGGCAACTTTTTGAAATTTCATTAGAATGATTAGATTAACATTAATGTTTAGTCAAAGTTCACTTGCGCTTACCGTCCAAAAACCAAATGGGACCGTCTTTCCGGGACGGAGGGAGTATGAAAATACGCAACATGTCATTTTGAGGATGCTAACTTGAGCCAACTAGCGAGGCAACTTGTCAAGCTTACTTATTACTGGCTCCACTCCACCTACAAGTCTACATGTACATGAACGAATTTGAGTTACTTTTTTTTTAATACATTTCTTGTAATGCCAAGATGAATAATTAGAGTTGGTTTCGCGTGTTCTTGTAGGTACTTGTGCGGGATATATGGGTTTTCGAAAAGTCTCAGTTTCACCCTGGATCATACTGGAAACTGTGTGGAAGAATTCCTGTAAAACCTGGCCATAAGTAACTAACTAGGTGGTGAAGACGAACAGAAGCCAAAAATGTTTCCTTCCTTTACTTCGAGTAATCCCTATTCATTTGAAGCACCATACATATTTTTTAGGCTGTCATTACTTTTCCTTTTTGTATTTTATTATTTTAATAATACTAACTTTTAGTATTTTAATAATTGATGTGATGTTAATTAAGAGGAAGAAAACTTTTTTTTTTTTATATATATAGGGAATATCATTTTGGGACGGAGTAATAAAATACATTATGGTGCACTGAGTAGTATTTTTGTTTCAAAAAGGGGAATGAAAGTAGAAATAAATTGTGGATGATGCAATCAATGTGGTCAAAGATTACCGTTAATTAATACAATTCTAATCCCAAAATTGATAATCCTAGTACAGTTACAAAGTTTAAGATAAGGATTTCTTAGAAAAGAATTTTTTTTTTCTTCACTTCACTTCCCCTGCCAAAGCAAGAAAGGGATATCTTCCAAGCAAACCAAACCTCACCTCTCTTCTCTTCTCTTCTTCCTTTCAAAATAACCATTGAAACCTATACATATATTCTATCTATCCTTCATCTCTTTTCTTTACAAAATCTCCAAACACAGAAATCGACCCGAGTCCGTCCCCATGATCACTTTTTTAGGATGTCCCATTTGCAGAATCTTGAACACTTGCCACAAATTCTCACAATTCATCACGCGAAAACAAGATGAATCGGACAAGTCCACGACTAGGGGTATCAGATGTCTTTTGTGCCATTTCTTTGTCATTTGTAACCAAGTTTTCGACTCAATCATGGTAAACCTTGCATCACATGCTACCAAGACTGTAAAATTGGGTTCACAAAATGTGGTTCCTCAAGTCGAGTTATTAGGAGACAATAATCATCCCTCGTTTGTCTCACAAGTCCGTGACAATAATCTTTCTCCGTCTCCAACTAAAAATATTGAAAATGGTTCGAGTGAAAGAAAATCGAGAGCTCCGAAGAAGATGGTGAGTATAAATGACAAGGTAGAGGAGTTTTATATGAGCAATAAAAGGAAGAGGATGGTAGAAAAGTGGCCTTCAATGGATGACCAGAAAGAAGAAATTAAGCCATTGAAGTCAATCTTGAAGGTTGGTTCTAAGCAAAGAAGAGATATGTAAGATGATATATAGATGCATGATAGGATTTAACATCTGGATTAATTAATATTGGTAACTTTGTATTTAGGTTTGTTTGTAATATATAGTTGGAGATAGATCGTTCTACTCCCTCCGTCTCAAAATAATAGTCTCATTTTCCTTTTTCTTTTTTTCTTTTTTTTTCCTGTCTCAGAACGTTAGTCTGATTTCCAAAATTAAGGCCTTGAAACCACGAATTTTCCAAAACTTACTTATTCCAGGGCGAATGGAGTAGCGAATTTCTGTCTGAAAATTATCAAATTCTGGAAACAAATGTCAATAGCTAGTCAAGAACAAAACCAGGTCAAGATTTTAACAGGAATCATGTAAAGAAACAAATCTAGTCTGCATCAATGATTATTCATCTTAATAAAGCAAGCAGCTCCAAAATAATAATAATAATATGAAAGACGGAAACTACAACATAATGTCAATATTTACAGCAAAAAAAATAGAAACATATCAAAATATGATGTAAAAAAAAAAGCGAATGAAAATTACTAATAAAATAAGCTCATATCTCTTCATCTTTCCATCCATATTCACGAGCTCGTCGTTCCCACAACTCAGAGAGCTTACGTTCTTCAATAATGGCAGCTTCCGCTTTCTCCCTTGTTTGTTCGCATGTTTCCATTCCTACATTGCACTTTTCTGCTTCTCTTTGATAGTGAGATGACGCTTTTCTCGCAGCCGTGATTAATGCCTTGGTATGTTCAAGGCTGTCATCTGCAACATTCTTCTGCAATTTTATCTCCTCTGAGAGTAAAGCTATGATGTCCTTTTTCATTTCATTGTTCATCTCCGGATCATCTTTCCCACAATCTGAAAAACGAAAAAAAATAATAAAAAAAATTTGGAGCAACTGAAATGTTAATGTTGATCCTTAAAGCTCATTGATTATTTGTGTTGGACAGCTTAAAATCAAGAAAATTTCTGGCATTTTCTAAGAGAATCATTAAAATGAATGATACTACCTCTGTTCCAAAACGAATAACTTTTTTGTCCAAAATGAATGATCTTTATCCCAAAATGCCTTTTTACCCAAAAATAAACAATTCAAATTTCACTTCATACTTGCAAAACTAGAATTTTGAAAGCAGATAGCAAGGATATTTATGATTTTTTGCCATAAAAATCAAAATTTTCTAAGTGTCCCTTAAATCGAAAAAGGGTCATTCATTTTTGGATGGAGGGAGTAGTAATCAAAATCAAGAAACTAAAGATGCATGAATTATTTTTGACTCAGGCAAGTTTGATACATGTTTTACTTAGTAGTTCCTGCCAGCAGAAGTAGTTAGTTATAAAACCAATTTGAATTGATCGAACATTCACCAATGCTTGTAACCACATACTTCCTTCGTCCCAAAAAGATCGACCCACTTTACTTTTTAGTTTGTCCTAAAAAGAATTGTCCCATATACAAAGAAAACAATAATATAGTGCATGTTTATGAAGGTACAAGAAACTAAAGCATCAACCATAAAAGTTTGACTTGTCAAATGGGATTATCGTTTGGAACGAAGGGAGTATATTTCTGTGTTCACAAAATGATGGGGACTAGGGACATTGGAGTAAAAACCTTTGTTCTAAAAGTCGCTCCCCAAGGCCGCCTTGGCCCCGCCTAGGCGCTAGGCGGCCATAAAACGCCGTGCCTAACTTCAAATCCGCCTAGAAATTTGTTTAGACAAAAAGGCGCCGCCTAGTCACCCTATGAGCCGACTAGTCGGGCTGGGCGCCACATACCACCGAGATCCGTCTTGTTATTTTGATTTTAAAAAATATTTGGTTCTAGAACAACGTCATTTCTTATTAGTATAAATTCAAAAATAAATCCTCATTAAACATTTGTTATGTCGCGTTGCTGCATGGGAACTGAAAGTTTAGAAGCTTAGCAAAACAAAGATTTGTTATTTATTATGTTCTTGAAGTTGTTATATATCCTCTTGCTAAATAATATTTTTTCCTGATGTATAATTGCATGTTCTTGTTACTTTTCAACTCTATTTCACCAGGATCATATAATTCATCTCAAAAGTCTAGGTCCCGCCTAGGCGTTCTGGGCGCTAGGCCCGGCTCCAGCGTCTAGTCGCCGCCTAGCGATTTTTAGAACCTTGGTAAAAACATCCAGGCACAAGTAGCAGTATCTTTTCTAAAAGTGTCAGTGTATTATTTAGTTATGTTTATAATATAACAAAAATATGTACCTGTATCTCATATAATAGTGCTATACTCCCTCCGTCCCGTAACAATATGCACAAACTTCCTTTTGGAGCGTCCCATTGATAAGTCACACTTTCCTTAAATAAAAATTCCATACTCCCTCTGTCCCAGAAAGATAGTCCCATATTGACTTTTTATGGTCAACATAAATGAACTTTGACCAAACATTGATGTTGATCTACTCATTCTAGTGAAATTGTAAAAATTGTAATCGACAAATCATTATGTGATTTATAAATAACAATTTTTAAAATTTCATTGTGATCATTAGATTGACACCAATGCTTGGTCAAAGTTCATTTAAGTTGACCATAAAAGTCAAAATATGACTATCTTTCTGGGACAGAGGGAGTATTATTCTTTATTCGCTAGTTATCAGGAACGTGGGACGTTTCGGGACGCGGGACGGGTACGGGAACGAGGAACGTGACTTACTAAATTTTGGGTACGTTGGGGGTAGGATCAATTGGGAACGTGGTACACTCTATATTGAAAACACATCACTAAGTTGAATATAATAGCATATATACACACACACTTACATATATATATTATATATATATATATATATATATATATATATATACTTATAGAGAGATAAAAAAGTATAATGTAAACGCAGATAACCATAAAAGATTGTAAATGCATACAAGATTCTACGCTGAAGACCGTTTATTTTGCGGTACGATTGTTTGAGTACTTTGGGTCGAGTTCCCTTGTGAACCCGGGACGCGTGTTCCCGGGACGTGGGACGAGGGGGGTTGGGAGTTCCCGGTAACTATGGCTGGGATCATTATGTGTTTTTTTCTCTAATACTTAAGGAAGCTTGGTTGGTCTTTTCTTTCCAACCCCCACAAAAGCATGGTGTTCGCTAAAATCACTATTGCATACTCCCTCCGTCCCTCTTTAATCTACAAAAATTGATATTTTGGTTGTCCCACTTTAATCTACAAAGTCCCAAAATGGAAATGTTTTAATACTTTTTAAATAGTGGGACCCACTTGTCATACTCACAACAACTATCCGCTTACTATTATCTACCCCACTTTCTCTCTCCCACTCAACTATCTACACTCACAACACATCACCTTTTCAATCATTTTCTTAATTCTTGTGTCAAGACTCATTTTTTGAAAATTAAAGAGGGACGGAGGGAGTAGTTTCTAAAAACTAATGGCAGAATTTCTAAGAAAATCTATCTCCACGGTCACACTTCTGTTCATCATTTAAACATTAACTCCACAACGCATACATATATGGAGAAATATAATAAACATACAACAAACTCCCTTAATATAATTAGAGAAAAGGGAAAGAACATCAGTTACTGTAACAATGAAAAGCTGCCTATATTAACATGTCAAGTTTTAAACCAACTGCATCAAATATTAAGCAATAGAGAAAAAGTACAACATTTTGTATCGTGCATTGACAGAGGGTGACAAGTAAGAAGGGTGTTAGAAGTTTGAACTGACCTGGGAACGAGCTGTTTATAAAATCTGCAAAATTAAAATGTAGAAAATTAAAAACACTTTTGAAAATAAAATGTACAAGAAAAAGTGCTAATAACAGTGGCTTGTAAACTAACACAAAAGCTTACAAAAGAAACTAGCATAAAAGCTTTTAATATCTATTGCTAGATGCTAGTAGTATCTATCCTCTCAACATAAATGAGGCAAATTTTCATCAATTACACGAAGATCCTTGATATTAGATATATTTGGTAAAAGGGCAATGCTAGGGGCACAAAAGAAGTTCACAAAATGATAGATACAAAGAGAGGTGGCGATATTTTATTGGTTGCATCGATTGTGGACCCGGCACACTTTATTTGAAAACCTCAATAGAATTTTGACACATCATTTTGTAAGCCACATTTTGTGGCACTTTTTTGTGACTTTATATTTACCCCTGGTAAAATTCACACTGATAGTTAAAAAAAAAAAAAAAAAAAAAAAAAATCAAATGGGAGGGAACATCCGCGTGGATATAATAGAAACAAAGCCTAAAAGTTCAACAATAATAAGTAGGCATATTATAAGCCTCGAGTAATCAGTCCTTGGTTAAGTTTAAGCTATCACTAGGAAATCTATTGCACTCACAATTTTCCAGATACATCATGGCTATAACATAGCAACAAATTAACATTGCGAGATTTAGCGCTTCTTCAAACAAAATTTTAAACAGAAGGACAAAAGCCTTTGTGCAAACGTAAAAACGCAAAGATGAAATACAAGATACAAACTAAAAAATTGCTTATTCGAAACTAATTATGACAGATAAATCCTTTGGGGATCTAGACCCATATTTAACTGAATACTAAACAAGACTCACAAGTTACTATGGAAAACCTTTTCCCAGCAATTGCCAAAAAGACCAAACTACCCCTATGGAAGAAAATACCAAAATCTTACTCCATTTGTCAATAAATGAATGTCCACTTCAAAAAAAATGTCCCAAAATGACAGTCCTTTTTTTTTTTTTTGCCAGGAAGTTACTAAAGTTACCATCAGAAAATATGCTAGCCTAATCAATACATATCAACACTACAAGTGTTAAAGGTTGATAGTGAGGGTAATTATGTACATTGGCATACATTTACTTATATGTCAACTTAATAAAAGTGTACCTTAAAGTCAAAAATGGACTATCATTTTGAAGACAGTTTGCCTTGAACTTGACCATATTACTCTACGCTCTTGAATTAGCTTTTCCTTGAACCCTTAATGTACCCCATCAGTTGACTTTTAAAAAAGCAAATGGGACAGTTTTCTTAAGACAAAGGCGGTACAAAAAGACCTTTTTGGTTGCTATGCGACCATATTAGGAAGGCATTTCAAAGAGTGGCTACTTGGAGTGAACTGGAGCTTTCATGGTCATTATTTTGAAGCAGTGAACTGGAGCCTTATTAATGCCAATCTAAGCTTTTTCAGCCGATGCTACTTGGGGACAGACATTGAGATGAAGGTCAGGCAATTACTACTACAAAATTGTCTCCTGGACCTTTGATTGTTACTCAACTCTGTCCCAAAAAAATAGTCTCATTCTACCTTCTTAAGTTTCTATTATTTTGTTCAAAGTGACCATTTGAGCAGCGCCAGTGCCATATACTGGTGGACACTGAATATAGCAAAATTCCTTCCATACTCTACTGAAATACTCCCTCCGTCCCACCTCACTTGAGACCTAAGAGAGGTGGGCACACTAACTAAGGAAAAAGAATAAAATAAGGAAAATGTGTGGTAGAAAATGAAGAAAGAGAATGAGTGGGGTTAATAGTAGGTTGGTTGAATGAATTGTGTGGTGGAAAATTAAAAGAGAGAATGAGTGGGTGGGTGGGGTAGATTGATTATAAAATTATAAAAAGATTACCATTTTGGGGAGTCTCAAGTGAAGTGGAACGGACCAAAATGGAAATAAGTCTCAAGTGAGGTGGGACGGAGGGAGTAGACTATTTGCAGGCTTCCTTTTAATATAACTCCCTCTGTCCCTAAACAAGTTACTATAGTCACCGTATAAACTACTCTCTCTGTCGCTAAATGAGTTTCCATTTCTACCATCTCTATCCACCTCGTCGACTTAGAGTAATGTAATTATACATTGGAATGTGAAATTCGTTAACGGTACTTATGAAAAAAATAGGTACTCATTAAGGGACAAAATTAGAGGTAATGGACACTCATCTATAAACGATGAGAATACTATATTATAATTTTCACTTGCACAAACATGTGTGCCTATTAAGGATCTTTATGTACTCCGTCTGGGCTCAATTATAAGCAAAAAGGCAACATTTTTTAGCCTCGAATATAAGCAAATCTCATCATTTCAATACAAAACTCATTAAATGCAACACTATTACACTTTTACCAAAAATACCCCAAACAGAATGTTCCTTCCAACGATAAGTACACATTTATTAACATTTGATATGAGGATATATTAGTAATTCTAATACGTGTTTGTTATAAAATCAAGGCAATTAAACTAACATAACAATATTTTCAATATGTATAAAAGTAAGTGTTTTTTGCTTATAATTGAGGTCAGAGAGAGTATATAAATGCTCAAAGGTCAACTTTTTCAATTTCCTTGAAAAAAAAAAAAATGACACTCATTTAGAGGTCAAGGGAGTATATTTTGTCAAAGATTTTATAAATATTAGTTGAAAGAATCAAAAATCAACTTTCAACGTTGGTTGTAGACGTGGACACCTTTGTGTTCTAGCCAGATTACTGAAATCAACTTCAACTATCTTTCCACATTCCCCAAAATACTCATAGAAACACAAAATTAAGACTCGAATATGATCTTGGTCATGTACAAACTAATGGAAGGTCCAAGAATGCAGCAATCCAAGTCAAGATTATTCATTACTCCTGTCTCAAATATTATAATATCACATTCCTTCAATGAAAAAGAGATTAACTAAATTTGTGATCCTTATAGTTGCTTATTTGGATCAGTCAACATACAAATGAGCATTATAGTTACTAATTTTACGGCTTATGAAGAACCCACTATCATGAAGTAAATTCTGAAAATCATGGGCTTGTCTTAGAAATTGACCCACATTCTTCTTCCTTCGGTGATGTAGTTACTGAAATTTCAACTTTAGTCGTAAACGGACACATTTGTGTTCTAGACAGATTACTGAAACCAACTTCCACTATGTTTCTTCTTTCCCCACAACCTAGTGGAAACACAAACATAAGACTTGAATATAATCTTGGTCAAGTACAAATTAATGGGAGGTCCATTAATACAGCTATCCATGTCGTATCAGGGTCAGGGTCTTTTAAGTTATGAAGATTATCCAATACTCCAATCTCAAATAAGAAAATATCACTACATTCAATTAAAGAGAGATGAAAATGAGCCTAAACTGGAAGGGGAAGAGAGATTACCTAAATTTGCAATTCTTCTAAATTCTTATTGGGATCAGTTAAAATACGACTATCTCAAGAAACCCCAGTTCTGTTTCAAGTTGTAGCATACAATGACGATAAAGCAGAACAAGAATGATGCACATTACAAACACGAAAATATAATCTGTTATGAAACATTCAAGCAATAGCAAAATATGTAACCAAAACTGACCTGTAGGTAGGGTGAGGGAGAGAGTGGCTTCATTGGAGCAATCACAATCACAGTCAGGACAAGAAGCTTGAATCCTAGAATGATCCTCAAAACGCCATAACAGAGGCAATCTTAGAGTGTAACCAACCAAAAATAGAGCCACCAAGAACAAAATTAGTCTCAGAAACCCAGGATTACATGACCTAGGGTCTGAATGATGAGCCATCTCAAGGTCTTAAACAATCCAAAACTCTTAATTTAAACAATGAGAAACAAAAACAAATACCCAATTCAGATCACTGAAAAGGAAAAATACCCACCAAAAAGAGATGTTATTTATAAATCAAAACCCCACAAAAATGGAATTTTTTTTTAAAAATGGGATTTTGCAAAGTGTCTCAATCATTTGAGCAAATGGGGCATTGCGGTAGGTGTATAATTCAAATGTGGTTAATCACGGAAAAATCTTTCCAGTTGTGAGTATGTAAGATGGAGAAGTGTCAATGGATCTCTTCTAACACAAGGGTGTTTCAATGAAAATCGAAATCAAGATCAAAAAAAAAATCTTTACTTGTTGTGTTTTGTGGGAAGAAAAAGAGAAAGTGGGACCCAGATCCCAGTAAAGAGAAGAGATTTCAATAAGAATGTGTAGTGGGATTTGTTGAGAGCACCCAAAAAGTTTGCCAGAATGAACGAGAAAGAGAATGAGAGAGATTCGGGTGCTTTAAAGAGGAGTGATGAAGAAGAAGTCTCTTCTTTTTATTGCTTTTTATTTTTTGAGAGATTTATTGCTTCTTGTTTAGGTGTGTTGATTGGTTATTTAATAATTACACGTGTTTTCCTACTTTTATTATTTTTTATTAAAGTCTAAAAGCATTTAAATACTTAGATATTTGAAATATTTTAAAGATAATTTAGTTTATTAAATATGCATTGATTGGTGAAAGTGTTGGGGTGTCAACACAAGTTTCACATCAGAAATTGATAGAAAAATTGCCTAGTATATAAAGACGTTCATACACTCCATTAGTATAAGGTCTTTTGGGAGTTGTCCCAAAAACGAATCCGTGCGAATTAGGCCCAAATCGGACAATATCATACTATTATGGAGGGGTGGGGGTGGTCGCGGTCCCAACAGAAAGGAATATATCGTACACCAAAAATGGGTTTGACGGGTCCAATTGATTAAATGACCTCAAGCCCATATGAAAGGAAGCCCATCAAACCCATGAAGCTAGGCCCTCCCCTCCCCCCCCCCCCCCCCCTTCCAACTCGGTCTTTGTTGAGCTGGCAAACGGGCCAGGATAAGCATTCCAGGAATTAAGGGTAAACATCAAATAGATAGGGCCGAGTACACGACCATGACAAGCACACTGACTCAGCAAAGCCATCGTCTAGCTAAAGAATGCAAGGCATGACTTCCTTAAGAGTCCTAAGCGACCAAGGACATTAAGGTAATACAGGAGTTTTAGTCATGAAGACTCCTACATAACTACATTGGCCAAAGACATAAAGAGGAAAGATCTCCTTTCCTTATCGCGATTAACCTAAATCCCTACAAAACTGAACCTATTACTTGAAGATTACTTCAACCGTACGGTATTAATAAGGGACAAAATCTCTCAATTCAGGACTAATCATTTTCTCGACTCTTTACATTCTCTTGTTATTTCGAATTTTATTTCTCAAACCTATTACTTAGGGGTGGAAATGGTTCGGTTTAGATCGGTTTGGGGTAATTTAGAAGCCAAACCGCTATACATCGGTTTGGAGAAATCCCAAACCGAGCTGAATCATAAAATAGTCCAAGCCGAGTGAGCTAAACCATCACGGCTCGGCTCGGTTTGAACCACGGTCTGATTTTACGGTTTAAACCGTGGTTTGAACCACAACTCTTACACCATACTATAAAACATGAATATCAACAATGAAAAACTGAATCTTTGCTTTTGATGGTTGCAGCAAGACCATAAATATTAAATTAACTTCATTAAATACGCATTTCAATCGCACTGAAATTTAACGAACCAGTGGTGAAAATCTTTGACACAGGACAGAGACTGGATACAACAATTCTCCTATCTTACCTGCTATATTTTCAGTTTTTCCAGGGTCCTTCCAAAGAAAGAACAAACCCTAAACTATGTTGTTAGTTGTAAAGCGGATGGGAAAAAGAGAGAGAGAGAGAGTTGTTAAAATGATAAAAGTATGATTTTTTTATTTTTTTTTAGAATTCCCCAAACGGTTCGGCTCGGTTTGGTTTGGTTCGGCTTGAAGGGTCAGACCGTGATCCGAACCGAACCGTGCGGTTTATCAATTTTCGAAACCGAGCTGAACCGCATAAATTTAAAAACCGAGCTAAACCGCACGGTTTGGCTCGGCTCAGTTCCGAACCGCGGTTTGAGCCGAACCATTTTCACCCCTACTATTACTGATTCTCACGCCGGAGGGCATTCGCCCGAGAAGTCCCGGCTTAGTTTATGTGTGTTATCTTTTTCATGGACCTACTTGAAATGTATCCTCCTCGGCCACTAGTAGGAAATGAAGAGGAAATGAGAGCAACGGGATAGTGGTGTGCTTTCCATAAGTGTTATGGACACGACACCAAAAATTGTTTAACACTGGAAGGGGCGATACAATAAATGGTTGACCAAGGGGAACTAGATCGCTTTGTAACCAGAGACGTCAAGCGAAAGTGAGAAGAGAAAGGGAAAGGGAACGAACGTCGTCATGACTGAGCAACGAGGAAAAGAATAGGTGTAATCCATGAGGAAGCATTGTCAAACACGACCTTGAAAAATTGAATTTACAGCCTAAAGAAGGTCCCTCACGTACCGGCTTGGAACACTAAGAAGGAGGAAACGGTCTCGTTCTCTCCTATTGAGCTGGCGGCCAGTCGAGTGGCGAGAGAACAACCTTTGATCATTGAAGGGCAGATAGACAACTGTGAAACAGACCGATTATTAGTAAATACAGGGGTTGCTCGAGATATCATATACTACCAGTGTTTCAAAGAGATGGAGCTCAGATAGCATACTGGTCCCTTACACAGGACGGTTGAAGGGATTCACTAACCATAAAGTAGATGTTAAAGGGACTGTTGATCTACTCGTTGAACTAGGCTCGCAACCATACAAAGTCGAGGAAACGATCACCTTTATGGTAATAGTTGTGGTCAGTGACT
This sequence comes from Campanula takesimana, assembly GCA_026119855.1. Taxonomy (NCBI): domain Eukaryota; kingdom Viridiplantae; phylum Streptophyta; class Magnoliopsida; order Asterales; family Campanulaceae; genus Campanula; species Campanula takesimana. Next base: position 562,244 of record JAOWBW010000341.1, read on the forward strand.
ATCAAGCAATACTAGGGATCCCCAGTCAGGTCAGGCTCGGTATGGTCGTTTCACTCCCTCATCAAATGGTCAAATTTCTCACACCCACATGAATGGGCTACCTCTAAGGAAGAGGTAAGGAGTTCCTCGAGTATGCCATGGAATCAAGGAATGAAGTATGAGCTCGAGACCCCAGAGGAAATTTTTGCCGTCTCAAAGTTTGTTAAAATCATGGATACCATGCACGTTGGAATGGTGAACATGGAGAGCACCGAGGACAATCTTGACCGTGACCTAGCACCATTAAGGAAAATGTATCAGAAGTGATAAAGAAAGAAGCACCTGAGCTCGAGGATAAGGATGTGAAGAAAATAATCGATATCATAATTGAAACTCTTCGATTCCGAGATGGACCCGAGCTAAAACCAGTTGATGAACTAGAAGAAGTGGAGATCAACTCAATCTTTCCCGAGCAGAAGGTCAAAATAAGAAAGCAATTGTCTAAAAAAGAGAGAACTAAACTCCTTGCCTTGCTTCGAGCAAGCGTTGATGTCTTCAGTTGGAAAGTAGAAGATATGAGGGGGATCAAGGAAGATGTAGTTGTGCATGAGCTCAGCATTAACCCCGACTTTAAAAAGGTAAAGCAGAAACATAGAGCATTCTCACTCGACAAGAAGAAAGCAATAAAAGAAGAATTGGACAAGCTGATGTGAGCAAGAACAATTCGAGAAGCTTACTACCCCTCTTGGTTGGCCAACGTGGTCATCGTAAAAAAGGCGAATGGGGAAAGGAGAATGTGTGTTGACTTCACCGACCTCAGCAAAGCTTTGCCTAAAGACTACCACCCACTTCTTAATTGGTCCATTGAACTGACTGAATTCGATATCACATACCAGCCGAGGAAGACCCTACAAGCTCAGTCGTTGGTCGAATTCCTCGTAGAAACCACTTTTATCACCGAACAAATGTTGATACGTCGGAGCATAATTAGAATACAGGTATAACTCCTAATGAGCTAGCAGGGTTGGAGTGCTGCTCTAGGAAACAGCACTACCATTGAAAAAGCACTTAAATTCAATTTCGCTACCTCAAAATAACCAAGCAGAATACGAGGCATTGATCGCTGGAATCGACCTAGCTAAAAAGGTGGCCGTTAAGAAACTACAGTCTCACACCAATTCTTTGCTCTTTGTAAACAAGCTGAAGGGGAATATGAGGCCATCAACCTCGTCCTTGCTCGCTACAGAGATTTAGTAAAAAGCCTTATTCAGGATTTCGAGTATTAGTAGACCACTCATATCGCTAGGGAGGATAATACACGAGCTGATTTACTTTCCAAACTGGCCACTGTGGAAACCAGAGAGCTAGGTCAAAACAAGTGGGTAGAATTCCTGTATCATCCAGCGATAGATCGTGTTCAGATAATGGAAATAACCCAGGCTACATCGAGTTGGATAGACGACCTCAAAAAATTTATAGAAAGAAACGAACTCCCTGACGATGCAGAAAAAGCCAGAACGGTAAATAAGAAAGCAACGAAGTTCATCATCCTAGAAAGAACCCTGTATAGAAGATACTTTGTTAAACCCTTATTGAGGTGCGTACCACCCGAGCAAACCTTGGACTTGATAGCAGAGATACACTGATTTTGGGATATTTGGTGGGTGTCTCTTCGTCAACCCAGATTCTCAAGTAGATCAAGTGCTCAATGCAAAATACTATCTAATGTGAGATTTCTCAAATGCCGGATGAAGGCAGTTTTCAATCACTATTTCATTATTGTAGTTTAGGAAATAAAACATCTACTCATATTTGAGATGAGCATTCGATTTTTGTGCGGTACCATCTCTTTTATTATTGTGAATAAACTTTGATTTGTCGTTTGTTAAAAATAAATAAATGTAGAGGAAGACTTGTGTGAGACGGTCTCACACGGTGAGACGGATCTTGTTGTGAGAAGAAATGAGTTTACCCATCCCGACCCATAAGGGGACAAACCATTTATTCCCTCATCAAGATGCGTTTCACGTGTGAGACCGTCTCACACAAATTTTCGTCATAAATAAATGTAATGCATCAAATTTGCTATTATGAAAGGTAGAGTTAACAATGGTGGGTGGGAGGGGGTAGTTTGTAAACCGTCAACCCAAAAGAGACTGTATTCCCTAATTCGATGTTTTCAAATTTGGAATTCCACATCCTAACCAATCCGCTCCTCATACAACAAAAAAACCACAATCCCCCTATCCACCGTTGATTTAATCTCCATCTACGGCTTAAATCCACAAATAACCAATCACGCAGATCGTCATCGTGGACCGTTAATTAAGTTATACTAATCCAACGACTATCGTCCTCCCAGTTTTCTGTATATAACATCTTCCCTCCCTCTTCAATTTCCATACTTCCATTAAATTTTCATTCGAAAAAAAAAAGATGTCGGGACGAGGTAAAGGAGGCAAAGGATTGGGAAAGGGAGGAGCAAAACGGCATCGTAAGGTGCTCCGGGACAACATCCAGGGGATCACGAAGCCGGCGATTCGCCGTCTGGCGAGGAGAGGCGGAGTCAAGAGAATCAGCGGTCTCATCTACGAAGAAACCCGCGGCGTTCTGAAGATCTTCTTGGAGAACGTGATTCGCGATGCGGTGACCTACACCGAGCACGCACGGAGGAAGACGGTGACGGCCATGGACGTCGTTTATGCTTTGAAGAGGCAGGGAAGAACTCTGTACGGATTTGGTGGTTAAGATCCGGTGGTGGTGGTGTAAATGGTTGTTCTAGGGTTAGGGTTTATTGTTATTTAGTACTAGGGCTTTTGGATTCGGGTTTTGAATTCTGATTTACTGTTATCCTGTTATGAAATGGAAGTTTTCAAATTTGGATCCAAATTTGTGTGATTTATTCATGAAATTGTCATCTGTATGCTCAAATTTTGATTTGTGATGTTGGATTTATTGATGTCTAGCTTGTGCAAGATTAGGTTTCGGTTTGTAAATTTTAAGATTTCTGGTAGAGTGAACTCTGAACATGGTTCAATCCAAACTGGAGTAAGTTCCTGAATGGCTGAAATGGGCATTTGATTTTGGAGGAAGTGTGAGACTGATTATATTGAGAAAGAAAATGAGATCGCCCCACCCCACCCAAAAAGGGGCAAACCATTTACACCCGTCTCACACACAAGTTTTTGTCTTTGATTTCAATGTGTTTAAGATTCAATGGCTGAAATAACTTGAATTGGGCATTTGACTTAAATGTGTTCTTTAGATTGAGTTTATACAAGTATTTGTTCAAGTTAAACAAGCTTTCTGGGATTTCCCTTTTTTTTTTTTTTTTTTTTTCATTTCTTAATTCACACAAAAAATACATTGATCAAGTTAAACCTGTATACATACAAGATGTATTTAAAAAAAAAAAAAAAATCCAATTCCTAACAATCATCAGCATCAATCAAGTTAACATAATCTTCTTCACTACCTTCTTCGTCAGAATCGTCAGCAAAATGGTCAAAGAAAGCGTCAAGATACCACGAACATTTTTCATTCCAAGCACCTCTACAAGCATGAGCTCTCCATTTTTGATCCGCTATCATTTCTGGGGATAATCCCCATTCTTGCATTTCTTCATCAGTATGATGAACTGCTAAGCTGTATTCACCTCCGTGTCCCAACTGCATTACTCGAAACTCTGCGTTACCGAAATTGTTTAGGTACTCGAATTGTTCAGACGTCCATTTAAACCACTTCATGAGGAAGACACGAGAAGCTAGCCCGTGTGATACGATTATTAGGTTAAGGTCATCTGTGGGGTCGTGGTGAAGCCTGTTCATGTCTATATCCCTCCATAAAGATTCAAGAAAACCTGCACAATTTTTTTCCCAGTTTAGTTCCATGTTATACCATGTCCTACATAAAGACTACTTCTTGAAAGGCACACATTTACAACAAGAGGTAGAGTCAAATGAGCAGTTACTCGAGATGAAAGAGCAAGAACTCCTGGGAGCTTGTAAGTTTACACGGTAAGTGAACAACTAGGTTAACGAATAAATTCATACTGAGTATATCTTATTTACAAATGACAAATTACCTTTTTTTTCGGTTAAATTGTTCTTTACAGAAGATACTCTACCAGTCTAAGTCAGAACTTAATCATGCTTACCGACATGCTTTCAGATTCTACTCAAAGTGTTTAAGTGATAAGCTCAGAATATGCAAGTGATTCCTTAACTTTTAAATCAACAATGATAGGTATTTCTTCACAATCCTCCCCCTCCAATAAGAAACACACACGCGCGCGCGCACACACACACACACAAAACCTTCTACACCTGAAGAGATTTGAACTTGGGGCTATATCAGGGGGATGGCTGCTTTTGATGAGGCCAACTTTTATCCCTCGTATCTTAGCCTTCTCTAGCTCTTGAAAGGCATAAATATCAACAGGAGCTAGGGTCAAATGCACCACTTTTGACTCTACGTGGAAGAGCAGGAACTACTGGGGCTTGTAAATCGTAAGTTACGCAGTAAGTGAATAATCAGGATAAGGAATACTCCCTCCGTCCCTCTTTATTCTACAAAAATTGCCATTTTGGTTGTCCCACTTTAATCTACAAATTCTCAAAATGGAAATGTTTTAAATTTTTTAAAATAGTGGGATCCACTTGTCATACTCACAACAACTATCCACTTACTATTCTCTACCCCACTCAACTATATACACTCACAACACATCACCTTTTCAATCATTTTCTTAATTCTTGTGCCAAGACTCATTTTTGTAAATTAAAGAGGGACGGAGAGAGTATCTCACGAATTTGCCTGTGTTCCTGCATACTAGGTATACATAATACACATAATTTATAACGGAAGCACATGAGTGATTTTCAATGTACCAAAAAGACCAAAGAGTTACGGAGGTTGGCTGGTTTTGCGCCCTTAAAGTAATGGATGCTGTTGGTTCAGAGAGAGGGCTTTATGGAGCTCTTACAGATGGTTGCACTGTAAGGAAGATAGTAGGCACATAATCGGCACAAAAATGAATATTAAAACTAAGTGGAGAGACCGGGAGGACATATCAGTAGAGAACAAGTCAAATTGTAAAACGGAAAGACCCTAAATAAGTTGCAATGATTACGGCTGCAGATGTCAAAGTTCAAAGGTGTTGCAATAACTACGATCACTAGACTCCATTTGTTTATGCTAACTGACAGGACAATTAATAAATACCACGGAAGTGCAGATGCTAAAGTTCTATGGCCTAGTATAACATATGCCTCACTTTATAGCCTGTCTTTTAATTTCCTTTGTCTTATTTTTGTCACGATTGACTTTCAAGGAATTGTACTGAGCCATCTGAATTCTAAGGAAAGCACTCTTCAGGAAACACAACTAGAAATGCCTATTCCCTTGAAAGGTGCAGAAACGTAACCTAAGATATGGAGAATCTTCATGGAGGCCATAGTAACATGGAGTGGCAACGCTCAGTTTCAAATAAACTGAGAGCGAGCAGGGAATGCAAAACAATGACACCAGATACAACTTCGAGGAAAGATTTGAAGGGTTTTGAGTATGCTAACTGACAGGACAATTAATAAATACCACGGAAGTGCAGATGCTAAAGTTCTATGGCCTAGTATCACATATGCCTCACTTTATAGCCTGTCTTTTAATTTCCTTTGTCTTATTTTTGTCACGATTGACTTTCAAGGAATTGTACTGAGCCATCTGAATTCTAAGGAAAGCACTCTTCAGGAAACACAACTAGAAATGCCTATTCCCTTGAAAGGTGCAGAAACGGTAACCTAAGATATGGAGAATCTTCATGGAGGCCATAGTAACATTGAGTGGCAACGCTCAGTTTCAAATAAACTGAGAGCGAGCAGGGAATGCAAAACAATGACACCAGATACAACTTCGAGGAAAGATTTGAAGGGGTTTTGAGTATGCTAACTGACAGGACAATTAATAATACCACGGAAGTGCAGATGCTAAAGTTCTATGGCCTAGTATCACATATGCCTCACTTTATAGCCTGTCTTTTAATTCCTTTGTCTTATTTTTGTCACGATTGACTTTCAAGGAATTGTACTGAGCCATCTGAATTCTAAGGAAAGCACTCTTCAGGAAACACAACTAGAAATGCTATTCCCTTGAAAGGTGCAGAAACGGTAACCTAAGATATGGAGAATCTTCATGGAGGCCATAGTAACATTGAGTGGCAACGCTCATTTTCAAATAAACTGAGAGCGAGCAGGGAATGCAAAACAATGACACCGATACAACTTCGAGGAAAGATTTGAAGGGGTTTTGAGAGGTATTAGAGAAATTACCGTCTTATCTCGAAGTCAAAACTCCAGACAAAATATACTGAAATGGAGTTATTGACACCATGTCTGTGGTTGACATAAAAGCATTGTGGTAATACATTAAAAAGGGCTTTATTTGAAAACTCAAATATTTAATACTACTAAATACCCCCCTCCCCTCACCCCCCCCCCCCCAAAAAAAAAAAAGAACTTGCAAGAACTTCTGCGGGTTATAGTTAGAAAGTCAACGTAATTGCTGCTTAATTTTAACTTCTTTCGATGAACTATTCCAAAAGTGAAGTAAGAGCCTTTAGTCCTAAAGTAGTGACGTTTAAGTTATTAAAAGGCATAGTGAGCAACTAATGCAATCACCATCAGGAATGACCACACATAACTGATTGTCCATAGTGTTTATTTGCCAACATTATATACTCCCTCCTCCTAAATGATCTTCTAATTTGACATTTTTCATTGTCCAAAAAAGGGTTTGAATAGTCAAACGTGAAGATCATTTTGGGACGGAGGGAGTAGATATGTTAACAACTCCAGATTCTTGCTGTATATGTTGCTCATACACTGTATTTCATATCCAAGTGTTGAGTTAAGATAATTGCAATTTTGGGTTTCACTAATCATTTCAGATAAATTGAAATTTCCTTATAAAAATTGACAAGGGTGTTATTAGAAACTATGCTTACTTGAAACGCGATCGAAGACGTCGGCGGCGGACTCACCCTCCGGGAACCGATAGAAAAACCGGCCAAACCTCTCTCTAGTCTCCTTAATCGCCTTCATTCTCTCAGCCACCTGAAAATTCCCAAAATCCTGTTCCCTAATCCTACACTCTTCTCTAACGCCGATGACTGATTTCTTCGGAAACGACCGGCCGATCTCCTTCAACGTCGAGCGAGTACGCTCATAAGGAGAAACATAGAAGTAAACTTTCCAATTACCAGAAGTGCCTTCGCCGGAGATGACACGCCGGATCCGGGAACCGGAGAGCTTGGCTTGAGAGATCCCTTGTTCGGTTAATGGGATCTTGTAATCGGGTGTGGTGGCGTAGGTTGTCCCGTCGAGGTTTCCTTGAGATTCGCCATGGCGGACCAAGATTATTCTCTTTGGTAGACATTTTTGTATCCCTTCTTGTTGTTGGTTTATCATAATCTTTGTCAAAAACAACCTCTGAATGCTTCAAAATTGAATACTTTTCTGTGATTTGTAACTGTGTTGAAGAACAATTTTGAGATGGGTTTTAGAAATTGTGATCCTGGGAGTCAAAATTTGAGAAAAAAAAGAGGGTTTCAGGGTTGTTAATTGTGAGGACAATGCTACTGCAAGCAGCTGGAAATTGAAGTATATATTTATAAGTATGGAGTTTTTTGGGGTGAAATGTAAAGGAAGGAAGCATAAGCAGCCTTTTGGGGAACGACAACACGCCAACTAAAACAATGGATCTTTGAATTTTGAGTTGGGTTCCCATTTGTAGTTTACTGTCATCTTCTTTGTGTGTGATTGTGTAATAAGTGGTTTTTTTTTTTTTTTTATACTCATATACTCAAATCATTACAAACATAAATAAATTATAAAAATGAGGTAGGAGAGAGAAAGTTGGATATGAGATATATTCCCTCCGTCCTATTTATACTTAAAAAAAAAGGTGGGCACTAAGATGATAATTTTTATATTATAAAATATAAATAGTAGGGTAGAGTGTTGTGACTTGTGAGTATAGAAAGTGGGTAGTAAAGAGAAAGTGGGGGTATGGAATAGTTTGTTGATAATTGTTGTGTGTATGACATGTAAGGCCCACTAAATAAAAAAAGTATAAAAAACTTTCATTTTTTGGATTTTGAAGTTTAAAATGGAACACCCAAAAGAAATTTTTTTTGAAGTTTAAAATGGGACGGATGGAGTAGTTGTTGTGAGTATGATAAATAGTTTCAGCTGAACAAAAAATAAAATCTATTTAGAGAAAGTATGACTTGTCAATGGAATGCTTTAATAGAAAATTTGTGCACTTAGTTATGAGAAAGAAAAAAAAATACTTCCTCCGTCCCACCCGAATTATGAGTTTTGGGTTGGGCACAGGGATTAAGCAAAAAGTGTTACTGGAGTAGGTGTTATGAGTATGAAAAGTGAAATAGGAGAGAAGAAAGTGGGGTAGAGAATAATGAGTAGAAAGTTGTTGTGAGTGTGAATGTGAGTCCCATTAAATAAAACCCTTCCATTTTTGGGTTGTCCTAATTCGAATAGGACACCAAAAATAAAAATTTGTCCGAATTCGAGTGAGACGGAAGGATTATATTTCCTTATGTCAATTTTTTTTAAAGAAAAGAATGAGGTTTGTAAGCATTCACACGCTTTTTGGGGGGGGTCCGTTAGCTAAACTTATTATTAAAAGACAATGACTATGTGAGAACAAGGGGATCCGTCTCATGGGTGAGACGGGTCGGATCCTTGCCTATGACCCGGTACCATGAACAAGTTCCAAGGCCATGGGGCATAACCCGCCACGTGGCCCCCTTTCATAGGTTTTTTTTTTTTTTTTTTTCTTTTGCTGTTGCTGCTCCAGGACCCATGGGGCGACCCTGCCACGTGCAGTCTCTCATATGCCCGATTTTTTTTTTTTTTTTTTTATATTTTTCATTTTTGTTTTTTTTTTTCGGTTTTGAAAAGTAATAGTTACTATAACTAAAAGTAACAAACGTGTTACTTATATGTAATAGTTTGTATACAGAAAAAGTAATACATATATACAGAAAAGTAACAGTGTTTTTTGTTTGCCAAAAGTAATACTTATTTACAACTAAAATGTAACGAACGTGTAACTTATATGTAATAGTGTTTTATACATAATTTGTAATACATATGTATAGAAAAGTAATATTATATCTATATATTTTCATAAGTTACAATGGGGTTCAATTTATCATGATACATGTAAAAAGTATTACATTATCTATAGAAAATATGTTACAATTTTCATCTATCAAAGTGTTACATTTACTTGTATAAACAATTACATTGACCTTTTTCTCAAATAATTCCCTTTTAAAATTTTTATTCCCAAAGTATCAACCTCCCAAACTATTTGCAAAATGTCCATTTTCGCTAAAACTCGCTACTACCAATGGCGAGTTTAGTTTTTTTTCCGGTCGAATCTCGCCACTATCAGTGGCGAGTTTATTGTTCTATTTTTTTTTTATTTTTTTTTTGTATTTTACAAAAATGGCCGAAAATAATTTCAAATTTAATGAAACTCGCCATTGTTAACGGCGAGTTTGACCGAGTTGACCAAACTCGCTACTACCATTGGCGAGTTCAATTAAATCTTTATCGAGTATTTTTCCAACGATATTACTATATATACTTTTGATGTCCTTACATAACAAGTGTGTGTTGCAGCCAAATGGTAAGAATGCATGTAAATTCATAGGAGACCTTGGGTTCGAAACTTAGGTCTCTCACCTTTTTCTTATTTTTTTTGTTGTTTCTGTTAAGGCAAAAAAATAAAGAAAAAGTGAGAGACCTAATTTCGAACCCAAGTCTCCTATGAATATACCTGCAATCTTACCATTTGCTACAACACACACTTGTTTATGTAAGGACATCAAAAGTATATATAGTAATATCCGTTGGAAAAATACTCGATAAAGATTTAATTGAACTCGCCAGTGGTAGTAGCGAGTTTGGTCAACTCGGTCAAACTCGCCGTTAACAATGGCGAGTTTCATTAAATTGAAATTATTTTCGGCCATTTTTTGTAAATATACAAAAAAAAAATTTAAAAAATTAGAACAATAAACTCGCCACTGGTAGTTGGCGAGTTTCGACCGGAAAAAAAAAATAAACTCGCCATTGGTAGTAGCGAGTTTTAGCGAAATGGACATTTTTGCAAATAGTTTGGGAGGGTTGATACTTTGGGAATTAAAATTTAAAAGGGAATTATTTGAGAAATTAATCCAATTACATTCATATACATAAGTTATTATTTTTCAAATGTTACTTTTTCCTAAAAAAATAAAATCAAAATACACAATATTTTACATTTTTGCAAAAGCACTATTATATTTCAGTATAAATTATAATTACATTTAGATATTTTTTGAGTTACATGTAATTATAGTCAGTATTACATTTGAAAAAATGGGTAAAAACGAGCTTATGTTTTTTAAAACAGGTATTACGTTTACTTATGAACAATGTTACTTTATATGTATACAGTCATTACTTTAAGAGATGGTAACTATTACTATTGGTGAACCACTGAAAAGCCGAAAAAAAAAAGATATAAAAACTGGGAAGAAAAAAAAAAAAACCTGCCACGTGGCGGGTCATGCCCATGGGTCAGGATCCGACCCGTCTCACCCATGAGACGGATCCCCTTGTTCTCATGGGAGACCACCTCTTATTAAAATAGTCAATTTACATGTAAATTTGTAACATAACTATCTTTTTTTTTTTTGAAAAACGTAACTATCTTTTTCATCACGTAAGAGTTGGTTTTGGGGTAAACTAGTTCATCCATAAGTTATAAAAAGTCATGTTTTTTAACCTTTCTTAAACTCTAAAAGGCCTAAATCCTATACCTTAAACCCTAAACCTTAAACATTAACTCCTATAAAAACAGGACTTTTTATAACTTATGAAGAAACTAGTTTTCCCCAAAATTTTCTCTTAACGTAAAACAATTTTTTCATAAGATTGACTTAATCAATAATGGTCCAATAAATCTACCCTCTTTCATATTTCATTGACTTGTGTCGGGTAAAAGGTAAACGTGAAGTACTATTTATTTATCAGATTATAAATAGTTATATATGCTTTAATTTATGTATTTCAAATCTAGAATAAATATCAACCTCCTATATGTATCACGTTGCAATTCATGTCCTTCACGAAATAAGCATGAGAAATTTCAAAAATTAATATAAAAGTCTTTTATTTGATTTAAAAAAACCACATTCTTAAAAAAGAAAATCATTCTTATTCATCAAAGACAGTTAAAAATGTATTTTTTATTAATATAAAAAAGTAAAAAAAAATGACATACTCTTTTTAACATAATTTATAATGTATGCATTTATATTTTATTCATGAAAAAAAAATTATTAGTGTATGAGAGTGTCTTGATTTAATGTGTATAGGCTTTTCAAATTTCATAACCCTTGTCATTAGATTTGTAATATTAACACACACATAATGATGAATGTAATAATTTCAAAATTTAATAGCTAAACTCTTCATCTACCTCATATTTTCTCTATTACATGTAAGAAAGACTCAAACACCCCTATAACAATTCATTTACCTAAGTAATTAAATGCATTTACAAAGGGTGTGTCAATTATTAAATAATGGTATAATTGGTAAGTAATGGTAAAAGTTCCTAGATAATTGAAAAGTGTCAAATATTTTGGAACAAAATTGAACACCTAAAACGACATGTTTTGCGAAACGGATGGAGTAGTATATACTCCCTCCGTCCCACCTCACTTGAGACTTATTTCCATTTTGGGCCGTCCCACTTCACTTGAGACTCCCCAAAATGGTAATCCTTTTATAATTTTATATTTAATCTACCTCACCCACTCATTGTCTCTTCATTTTCAAACTAACAATTTATTCAACCAACCTACTTTTAACCCCACTCATTCTCTCTCCTCATTTTCTACCCACACATTTTCCATAGTTTATTCTTTTTCCTTTGTTATCGTGCCCACCTCTTACGTCTCAAGTGAGGTGGGACGGATGGAGTATATTAGCATACTATTTATATTACTATCCAATAGTAGAATATGATTATCTATAGCAATAGTAGAATGGTAATGGCTAATAGTTGTATTCTTCTAATGTAGTAACTATTATAGTATGCTAATACTATTAGCTAAAAGAGAAAAAAATGAAAAAGTCATATTATTGTGGGGTACATGGTGATGTGGCTTCACGAAATGAAAGATTTCGATAAAGCTTGTCCACGTGTCACATCTATAGGACCCCGCGTCGACTTTTATATATGCTCCCTCCGTTCCGGGTAAGTTGCAACATGGAAGGGGAAACACAAAAATTAAGAAAGGAGAATAATGAGTGGTTGGGAGGAAGAGAGAGAATCAGTGAAGAATAATGAGTGGTTGGGAGGAAGAGAGAGAATGAGTGGATGATTATAAAAGTAATAAAAAGTTTTCTTATTTGGCATTGTTACAACTTAAGTGGAATGCCCAAAATGGCAAATTATTGCAACTTACCAGGAACGGAGGGAGTATATATTTTTGTTTGAAGCATGGAGATTAAAAAAATATGTAAGTAACATGAGTATGGATAATGAAGTAAAAGAGAAAGATGAAATAAAAAATAGTAAACAAAAAATCTTGGAAAAAACGCGTTTTTTCTAACTCTAAGGAAAAACATGTTTTTAAAATGCGGTGACATTTTTGTAAATATGTGGAACTTCTTTAAAAAACGCGCGGTGCATTTTTGTAAATAATCGAAACTTCTTAACGGTTCTGAATATCAATATAAAACCTTCTGGATATGAGATAGATAGCCAAAACCTTTGAAAGTGATAGCCAGAATGGTCATTTTTGTAAATAATCGAAACTTTTAAACGGTTCTGGATATCAATATAAAGCCTTCTAGATATGAGTTTGATAGTAAGAACCTTTGAAAGAAAGTGATGGCCAGAAGGGTCTTGGATATCGATATAAAACTTTCTGGATATGAGATTGATAGTCAAAACCTTTGAAAGTGATTGCCAGAAGGGTTCTAGATATCAATATAAAGCCTTCTGGATATGAGATTGATAACCAGAACCTTTAAAAGTGAAAGCCATAAGGTTTTTTTTTTTTTTTTTTTTAAGAGTAACAGAAGTGTTAATAGATAGTCAGTGACAATGTTTAGGATGATCAGTTGTTGTGTTACGAAGGTCCAATGGCAGTGAGTGTGTTGAGGACCGCCAGATAATTTTGAAAAACACATTTTTCCTAACCACTAGGAAAAAACGCGTTTTACAGGAGACCAACTCAATAGTAAATAATTTTGTGCATATTTAAGTGAGTCCAATTAAATAAAAAAATATTTTAAAATTTCTATTTTTAAAAATATATTTTTAACTGAGGAACTCTTTTAGTAAGACTGAAATTTTTAGTGATACAGACAAAGAAAAAATATTAATATATACAAAATTCTCTAGAAATTAGACTAAGGGATAAGAATAAAATAGTCTTTAAAATCTAAAGGGCTATAATATAATACTCCTTCTGTTTTCAAACTATTTTCCTTTTTTTTTACTGTTCAAAAATTTGAAAAACATGAACACTTACTTTAATAGTTATGTTTTGTTTATGCACAATTAAATTTAAATTGTAGAAAGAAATAATTTTTTCATGACAACGGAAAATAAAACTTTTTATTTAAGAAGATCATGACTATTTTATGATGGATGGAGTATTTTTTATTTAATAACTGAGTTGGTCAATACCAATACAATTTCAAACCATTGTTGCTTTGTTTGAATGTCAACGGATAAATGCATCCTATATTGAAAATATAATATAGAAGGATATAGTTAAGAGAAATTTAACCATATGAGAAGACGTCAAAATAAAATTGCTTTTTGACAATACCAGGGATTGGTCTCAGTGCCCTAGATAACCTGATTAGTTTCGTTTTTTTTTTTTCCTTAATCCTAAACCACTTAATTCAATTTTATTTAGCGGGGGTATCGAACCATGACCTCTACGATGTAGACACTTAAACCTGCTAAAGATATCGCTTGGGCACAAATCCTTTGGCAACCTGATTAGTTTCGTTAAATTACTATAACAATATAATTACTTTAAAAAAGTTTTAAAAGTCAACATTGACTCACCATAAAAATAGATTAATTAAAGTTTACAAAATATTATTAAAATACTTTAGTTATTTTTTTTAGATAAAATTGAATCAAATTGATGATCAAAGTTTTGTAAAACAATATTTTCAAGTTGGAAAAAAATAATCATAAAATTAAATAAAAAAGACAAATAAAAGCCAAAGTTTAGGGTTGCTCGTAAAAAGGGGACCAATGATGTAAAACTCGTAGATCATGGTCTAATGATGATGAAAACTAGCATTTGGGAGTTTTTTTTTTTTTTTTTTATTGGGAAGTGGTATTTTTCAGATAAATAAGAATGTGCGCTGACTTAACTAAAACTAATACTCCCTCTGTCCAAGAACAATGGGCGCAAAGTATTTCTAGCATGTGAATTAAGGAAAGCATGTGAATTAAGGAAAGTGTAAGTTTTATGAGTATGAAAAATGAAGGAGGAGAGAAAGCGGGGCAGAGAATAGTAAGTTAATTGGTGTTGCGAATATAAAAGTAAAGTATGCGATAGAATAAGTATTATTTGTCATTTTTGTTAATGTGACTTACCAACGGGACGACCAAAAAGAAAATTTGTGCTAATTGTTAAGGAAAATAGGGAGTATTAGTTTTTAAAGGTAAACTGGATATTCTTAAAAAATATTCAATAATATACAATTCACAAATAATTTGTATATGAAAACAAAATTTACTAGATTAATCTACCATATAATCAAAAGGCTAGAATTATTTCTCCTCTCTCTTCAGTAAACTCACGCGAATGGAGGTGGGTGACGCGGGTTTACTAAAGATTATGGAAGACATAGGAGAAGATAGATTTTTAGAAATTTTGATTAGATAATTCATTAAGTATTTTTTTAAAAATAATTTAAAGAGTATATATTATTGAAATTTCTAGTTTTGGACTTTTTTATTTGAAATTATATTCATTTTACCTTTTAAAAGGTAATTGATGAGACGGATTTTATACATTTTAATTCCTAGTTTTATATGAGCTTTATTTTTTATTTTTTTTATGTATTTAGATTATTTTTTATGTAATTTTGGGAAATTTTGTATATTTTTGTGATTTAATTTTAATTCAGGAATATTGTAGTCATTTTATATTTTGTTTACCCGAATTTAATAATTTGTAAGTCAAAAGAAATCTCAAAAATGAGGAGAAAAGTCAAGACCCAAAATTTATATTGAAGATGGAGTAGTGGGTCAAGAATTAAATTAAATATAAGGGTGAAAGTATGAATATTGACCCAAGGCTGGAGGAACCCAATCCAGAAGGCCCAGACCAAGCGACCCACTCCAGATCGAGCAAGAGAGAAGACCAAGGAGGAGGCCCAGATCAGGCGGCCCAAAACGCATGAGACAAGCCAAGCTTACTGCACGTCTTGCGCATTTGTGCGCACGAGTGGCACGATTCGTGCGGTTCAGCATGAGGCGTGAAGGGGCGGATCCGGATTGGAAGAAACGCACCTAGTAGGCGCGCTTTTGGCGTTCCTGGCGCGTGATGAAGACTTTCGGCGCGTCCCGGCGCGTGGAGCCGGCCATTTCAACCTATTTTCTATTTTTTTTTCTTTATTCTTTTTCATTCCTTTTCAATTTAGGACTTTCTTAGGTATTTAAATTAGGTTTCTTTTATTGTTTTTATTGGAGACTTCAACATAATTTTAGATCTAGGTTTTATTTTATTTATTCATGGAGATTTCAAAGCTTTGGATGAGGAACTAAAATCCAAGCTTTGGGATTGAATCTTGAACCCATTTTTGTTTAATTTGAGGTATTTTTCTTTTCATAATTTTATCCATGTTCATAATTTTAGTTGTGTTATTTCTAGATTTATTGCTGGGGTTTTTAGACTTGATCAATCTAATTGCTCTGGTTAATTTATCTCTGCTAGAATTTTCTATGACTGTGTCAAGGTAGAAATTCACAAGTAGCATCTTCATAGTTTATGCATATGCCATGGTAAATTGTGAAGTGGGTAAAATTAGACGATTATCTATATGAAATAATTGTAGAAAGCATTCTTGATCTTAGTTTCTTAAATCGTTCATCAATTGATATTGAGATCTAGACTGTGCCAGTTAGATTAATTTATTAAGTAGGTTTCTAGTGAGCGTGCCACTGCTAGTAACTAATTTGAAAGAAGAAACATATATTGAAATAAATCTCGTGATCAAGTGAATAAGGTAGAAAGTGAAAAGAGATATCAATGATAATTGAATAATTAGGTGGGGACAGAATCAAATCTGAAGTATTATTTAATTATTGTTTTAGCTCTATTATTTTATTATTTTTTTTAGGATATTAGTTATTATAAATTTATTCCCCCAATCTTGTCAAGTGACAATTACGTAAATAAATAACCGTTCTTCGTGGATCGATCCTTAACTTATCCTTACCTACATATTTTTAGAACCTAGTCCATGTTTAATTTGTAGGTGTGCGATTTAGCCTATCAGTAATATATGTCAAAAATGCTTTAATAGTTAGTTTTTATCGTAATAGATGCAGATATGCAAGTTCTAAAACATTGAACCCCTTTCTACGAACAATCTCCAAATTTTACGCTTTTATTTATCATTATGCTAAATTAAAAAGGAAATTATCATATTCACAAATACTCCTCGTCCCACTGTAGGTTACACTTTTATCTTGGACATGAAGATAAAAAAAATGTATAAGCAGTGTATATGTTGTGATTATGAGAAGTATGGTATGAAATATCAAGGGCATATTTGTTGTAAGTATGCAGGTCTATCGAACAAATAAGTATTTCGAAGATTTTTCTGAGAAAATGTAATTTTAGCGGGACACATTTTTGAGTAAAAAATGAAACTTAAGCTCCATTTGTTTCGCGTAAAATGACTTCCGGAAAATGATTTTTCAGAAAATATTTTCCGAAAAATGAAAATATTTTGAAAATTGGCATAAACATGTTTTCGGTTGTTTGGTAAATCTAATGAAAATGTTTCCCAAAAAACTATTTTCATACGAGAAAACAATAATTTCATGTAAGAAAAGAAATATAAGGAAAAATAATTAATATGAGAAAACAAAAATTTGATCGAGTGGGAGGGGGTAGGGTGAAAGTGTGGTGGGGTAGGTGTGTGGGTCGGTTGAGGTAGGTGGCTGTTGGGTAGGAAAGTTGTTAAAAAAATTAATATGAATATGAGTAAAAAAATGATTGGGGTGTGGGGTGGGGTGGTGGTGGGTCGGTGAGTAAGGAATGGGTGGGGTAGGCGAGAGGGCCCGAGACGGGGTGGGGTGTAGGGGCTTGGCAGAAGAGTCATTAAAAATAATTTTAATTCGAGGAAAAAAAATTGACCCGAGGGGTTGGGTGGTGCAGGTAGGGGACCGAAACGGGGGTGGAGGTGTAGATGAATATATTCAGGAAAATGACATAAAGAGGAGAGATCCATAAGTTATTTTACATAGAATGGTGGGGATTTTATTTTGTTCGGAAAATGTTTTCTCCATTTTCCGGTGCTTATCAAACACCGGAAAATAGGGAAAATATGTTCCGGAAAACGTTTTCTCCAAGCAAACGATGCCTTACAATGGACTGGAGATAGTAACTACCAATAACTATTTTGTCAGCAATTAAAACAAAGTAGTTTTGATTAATTTTAGCATCATGTTTCAGCCGTAAAAAATAAAGTTTTATTATCTTCCTATATCAACAACTCCATTCGATATTGTTTTTCCACACAATAAAATTTATTATAGTAGTTAAATAAACAACTTAGTCAGCATCTCCGTTGTTTTTTTGGAACAAAAAGTTAATGATGATCAAATATACTTATATACACATATGTGTATAGAGTGTAAGGAAAAGAACATATGTTATCGATGTTTATAGCATATTTACATCTTATCCCTAAATTTAGGGGTATATTTATATATTTCCTCAAATTAAAATTCAGTTAAAACTTACAATTTGACTATGCATCTGACACGTTTTATGTGACAAACCTTCAATTTTAATGAACTAGGATTTAATATTTTAACTAGCAACTATTTTTTTTTTAAACCACAACTAAACACTATTTATGATTGCAAATTAGTGTGGAATGACTTGCTTAAGTGATTGGTAGGCAAAAATCATATTTTCGCCACTAAACTTTGGTTCTTTTTAAAATATTTTCATTAAACTTTTTTTTTTTCAAAATGTTCCCACTAAGCTTTCACTATTTTCAAAATTTGCACACTCTGTCAATAAAACCGGCTGTTAGTAACGTGACCTCACATAACAAATTTCGTTAAATAGTTAATGGGTTTTTATGGGAAGATTAATTTGTAGTATTTCCTACAAACCAGGGGTGGACCCAGCTCCAAAATCAAGGGGGTTCACAAAATACATTAGACAAAAATTATATACAAATTTCTCTCTTTTTATGTTCTTTTCTTTGTTTTGGCAAGGGGGTGGGCTGAAAACTAGCAAAGGGGGTTCACTTAGTACTAAAATTTTTTTTTTTTTTTTTAACTGTCAACATAAAATTAGGGGGTTCACTTCCACCCCTTGGACCTTCTTGGGTCCGCCCCTGCTACAAACTATGAGAGCTAATAACATTTTATATTAATTAATTCGTAGTTTTTGCGTACATGTCAACAATGTTGACATATTGGTTGAAATTTTAATGATCATTAGTCACGTTAAGTCACGTGGCTAAATTTTGTGAAGTTTTTAGCGAATTTATTAATGGAGTGAGGACATTCTATTTGGTCCATAAAAGAGAAACGTCAGTTGTTGGAGAGAAGAGAAGAGATGGCTGAAAAAGCGGGAATGCGGTTGCCCAAATCTGAATTAACGATTCAATGCCACCTTCATTCGCTGCATTTTTCACACATTCCTGAAATCACATATCAATTCCTAAACCATGATCCATCAATTTACACATCAAAATCATCAATGTGTATCCAAATAGTGGAATTACCCACATTTTTGGTTCTCAATCAACCCTCCACATTTGCGGAATGGTTTTGTTTTTCCTTTCCTTTTTATCATTTTTTTTTGCTGTAAATTGGAAAATTGATGATGATTGAGCTTAGGTTAAACTGGGGTTTGGGTATAATCGGTATTCTTTGAAGAGGGTTTGTTGAGTAATTGGTGTCAGTCTGATTTGAGGGCTCAATCTGCAAACAAGACTTGCAAATGGGAAGGTTTCTTAGTGGAGTTTTATTGCCCTTGCTGCTTTTGACAGGTACATAGAAATGATATATTTCACCATTTTCATGTTTACTGATGAATATCTCCTTAAATTCAGCAAATGCATATGACAAGAGGACTCTTTGAGTGAAATGGAGGGGATAATGGTTCATTGCCTACTCCCCTCTAATTTTAGTTTGAATTGGTTACCTAATTTACTTGGTAGAGCTTGAAAGTATAATGTATCGAATGGGTCACTTGTGAAATCTCAGGGTCTTAACAACCTTATGCCTAAATTATACTCCCTTCGCCCCATAATAAATGTCGCAGCTGACTTGTCAATGGTTTTTAAGAAATGTGCGCTTGTTGTACATTCCGTACAATGGTAAAATTTTACTAATCTATTTCCTTATCTGTTATATTGGGACACACCAAAAAGGAAAGTGCGACATCTATTACGGGACGGAGGGAGTATAAGAAAATATTGATTTGGTTGATGGGCAATGTAGTTACGCACTACTTTAGTTATCTAGAGTGGTGATATTCAAAAAGAAGACAAGAGGGGGAGCCCAAAACTTTTTTAAATAGAAGACCTAAGGAAAACATGATGGTTGGGGGGTAGTTTTAACAGTGGGGTTTTGGTTTGTTTTGGGTAGAGGTGTATATACCAACCCAAGGGATAAGGTATAGTTTAAATATGGAGTGTTGTTCTTCTCTTCAGTGAAAATGAAATATGGACTACGTGAAATGATAATGTGTTACAATATAATATTCAGTCTGTTATTTTGGGCTTTCATTTGGTTTGTGATAACACTTAGGCATGGAGATTGTTTGGCCTTTATTTGCTCTGAATTTTGTAGGTCAAAACTTTGGTATCTGAGCATGTAACTGGTTTAGTTTCTGGTATCAATAATGTTGTACTTTACTGCTAATGTCATTATCATCACTTTCTTGACGAGTGTGCAACTGAGTTAGTTTCTGCTTTGGCATCAAGAATGTGTACTTACTTCTAATGTCATTATCCTCTCCTTCTTGGATGAATTAGGCGTCCCTTTCGATTTGAAAGTACATTTTAGTTCCAATCTTCCAATTGTATATGCAATGAGAACATGAAATGTCAATTCATTGGTGCCTAGGGGTATATAGTGCAATGATAAGTGGACAGCCTATTATTTGATACCTTAATTTTCATTTTAATTGCTGCGGCAGATGATTTCTGTAACAAATTTATGACTCAACAAAACAGGCCAACTAACCTCGGAATTTGCACACCACTTTTGTTAATCCTGGTGTGTTACAGGGTTAGCTAATATCCAAATTCAGTTGAAGTATTTTCCCTTAAAATTCCTGTTGTTGGGTGAACTCTTTAAATCCATGAAGAGGTGAAAGTGATATGTTGATAATTAGGAGATCTCGTTTTGCTTCTTTCAGTTTCCTTTTCTTAGCCAGTGAGCATGCCGACAAAATATTTCGGCTTTATGAACTGTACTGAACTGGCTGGCATACCCTTTGCTACCCTTTGCCTTAAGGGTGAATGTGAATGAAAATTATCTAACCAAAGGCACCTGCATGTGGATAGCCTTGCTTTTTCAGTACAGACTGTCAATATAACCGCGTGACGGATTTACTGGAATGTAAATAAGGTGTTATGTGGTTGGAGGGATCATGCCTAATGGAAGTAGGAAAGGCAACCACATGGATTTTCCTTAGAATCTTGTTCACTTAGTATGTCATTACAGGGCATAAAGCACTTGCTTGCACAACATATACCCAATAGTGACATTTTTTTGGTTGTAGCAGAAACTGCTGAGCATATCTTTATTTTTCGCGTGGTTGTGCTGCTCCTCAGTTTCTATCTTTCCAAAAACTATCTTCCCCTCCCCCTCTCAAGTTTTCCTTGCAGCAAATTGTTGTACACTGTTGCTGCCTTTTGTCTTTAGTCTAAAGGAATTTGACTATGTATATTGAGAATTTGAGATGCTAACTCATTTGACAATTGTGTTTATCTTAATAAGTAGATATTGCCGTTTAAATATCTCCAGCTCTCCTCTAATGCTAGTAACAATGTATCTGCTTGTTTTGAATATGCTCGTAATGTTTCTGGCTTGTTGACTAACATCCATTTTTTCCCGCTTTCCCATTACTTGCTTCATGCAGCTGCTGTAGTGAACTGGAGTTTGATATCTCTGGCTGATCTGATAGCTTCTCTTATCATTTTATACACTGCCCCCAAAATAGGCAAGTGGCTTTTACCCATTTGAAGTCCATCACTTTTCCAGATTTTGTTTGTTATAAAGATTATCCTGTATGCAGAGTCTGTTGATTTTTAATGCTCCTCACATCTGTGTAATGTAATGTAGTTCTTTTCTTGAAAGGGAACACATTTGATCAACATGATAAGAGAAATTGGGATTTTTCTTTATTTTCCTCTTCATGGGGAGAACAATCAAAGTAGATTGTAGGTCCCTTGCCATCTTTTCTAAACCTCCAGTACCTCTGCAATAGCATACCAGGTCAAATTAAACACGGTGAAAGAAGTTATTGCAGATTGAACTTGAACAGAATAGAAGAAGAAGAATTAAGCTTATATAGTTAGGCAAGCAAACTCACAGGGTGGATAAGAATCACCGAACTGATCACATTTGGATGATGCACATAGCTTCAAATGCATACTTGGCATGTAATTGAGTTCTCAAACATTGTCCCTTCTCAGTATCAATTAGCTAACTATTGAACACATGAAACTCAAACCCACAAAACTACTCCTTGATAATTAGAGTCCACGTAAGGGTCACATGTATCTTTGCATTTCTGATCAGCCCGTGTTGCAGTTTGATGTGACCATTGGCAGATAATGACTTTTGCTTAATTCTCGAGGTCATATGCGCTAAAGATTATCATATCTGTTAACTATAAGAAAATTTCATTGACTTTGGGTCATTATTTCAGTCTTCACTTGATCATAGAATACTTGTTCCAGAAAATTATTCTACGGGCTGCAAATGTGGTTGCTTCAACCCAGTTAGGGATGAAAATGGCACAGATTTGCAACTAGAAGTGACAACTATGCAATTTAAGTAGAAAAGGAAACAGTAAGAAAGAGAAACTCAAAACTGACAACCATGAAGAAAGGCCAATAATAATCAGCTAAGGAAGTTTTCAGTTATAGTTTTTCAAACCATTTGTCCATCTTCGCTCTCAACATGCATGTGAGTTTTGGTATAGTATAAATTAAGTCATCTCCCTCAAACGCTCTAATGAGAGGCCATAATAAAAATTGCTACCTTGAAGTAAATGTTCGATAGGGGGATACAGAAAAGGCAACTGAGAGGGCAGTTTAGACGATGTAAAAAATGCAGATCTGAACCGAGCTAATTTAAGAAAACTATGAGTAGTGCATAGGAGTATCTTAATATTAGCTGCCTCAAACTACCTACCTTTAAATTATTCATTTTAAATTAATATCTATGAAAGAACCTAACCGTTATGGCTCATAATCCTTTAGGCAGTCCAAAGTGTTTACTTATTCTCAAAGATTAGTCAGTGATTTTATCTTAATTCATCATTATTATCACTATTAAATTTGTTGAGACAAATATGAACACCTCTGCCTCATAACAGTTTGTACTTTTTACTACTTTTAGTCAATCTCATCAGCTAGTGCAATAGTTAGCTGCTTTTCTTATAAGAAGAAAGTCATATGAGACACCGATACTTCTAATTGATCCCTGTGGCTGTATCTGATACACTTAGGATATGGATACGGGGGGATACACTTCAGATATCCATACATATCCAAACATCAAATTTTGTATTTTCATCTCGGAAACGTTTTGAGTAAGTCAAGGATACGTTGGGCATATGGCAAATAACGTTGGGGACATGGCATGTATATGTGGGAAGTACGGCAAGGATACATCATGAATATGGCAAGGATACTTCATGGATGCGGCTAGGGTCAGAATTATAATTTTTCATCCTTGAGGGACTTCTTTGCAGTTGATAATATGAGCTGGTATGGAGTTTGTAGTTTGTACTTTGTACAATGATACGTACCGTATCCCTTTATCATATTGCAAGATGGATTCATAGGCAAAATTTAGGGCTTTTTCATATTTTAATATTTCGTAGTTGAACTGCCGTATCATTTCCGTATCTGTATCCTAGATTTTTGGATTTTGACGTGTCCCACACCCGTAGCCATGATTCATCGGAAGGAACTTTGTCAGTATTCTTATGTCTATAGCTGTCATGGGAATTCTAGGTGAACTAATTGTGCACCTGTACTATTATTAATCAAATAGGAAAAAAATGACCTGTGTGATTATCGGACCTTTCAGGTTCTTATCTCTTGAATAACCAATTTTGTGGTATAGGTACTCGTTGTCGGAGACGCTACCTGGTTTCATGTTACGTTATCACATTTTCCACGCTGGCTATTCTTTCACATGCCATATTTCATATCATTCTGGTAGTCAAGGGTGATCACTGGAGTATTGCAGATGCTCAGTGGGCAAAGTTGATGGGGTTCATAAGGTTATTGTTGACATTAATACTCAGCATCCTCTTAGTTTTTAGTATTCTTCACCCTTTTTAGTCCTTTTCAAAGTCATTATTAAAGTTCCAATTTCTTCTATTTCTCATCGTTATTTACTTTGTGGATTTCGTGGATTTCACTTACTAAAGTAAGCAATCAATCTGGGTATACGAGGGGAAATTTTTGCAGAGACCAGTCATGGAGGTCTCCATCTGTGATCTATTTCCTGGTGATACAACTATCAGCTGCATTGACCGCGTTTACAGAAGTATATGGGTGTAAATTATTCCTCTGTTCTTCCTCTGAATCTTGTTTGAGGGGCGTAGTTTCTTCTTTTGAGCAAATAGGTAAGCAATCTAAACAGTTTATTATCATATTCATAGGAAGTAATACATCATTGTATTTTCTATTTGGTCCCCCACATCTCTTACTGGTATATCGCATGTAAAGTATATCAACAGATTTTGTATGAAATATGTGATGTACAATAGGTACAGGAGTGCCAAAGAAGTGCAAGTCCTATTTCTTTTTTCTTTTTTAGGTCCGCCACTGTTAGGGAGGGAAAAAAGAAATGAAATGAAATAGGGAGTGGATGTAAAATCTTAAACCCTTGTTATTTGTTATGAAAAGAGAATGTAACCTGATAGTGCACAATTAGATGTCTCACTTGTTTTGCTTTTTCTTCCATTTCTTCTTATGAACTATTGCGTTGTAGTCAGTTTTCTTATTTAAAATATTAAACTATTTGAATAGGTGAATAGTATTTTAATAATTTTTTTGTATGTTTTTTTCCAGCATGGCGAACTTAAGCTTACTGCTATCAAACAAATTTACAAATACACCCTTCCCCCACCACTCAATTTCTTTTCCATTATCCAGCATAATCACAGATCCATTCTTTTTCAGTTAGCACCCAGTTTAGTCTGGACTCGAGCCGGGTAGGACCTCAAAGGTAGTACACCTCCCCCTATCAAACGCAGCTGCATTCCCAGGGCTCGAACTCGAGACACATCCATTCTTGACTTTGTAGCTATCCAACTCATCTCTCTTCTATCTTTAATTTTTGCTTCACAAGATTTGAATCTAAAAAGGAATAAATGTTTACACAGTGAAGCAACAAAAAAATGCTAACGCTTGGAACCAACCACAAACAAGATTGATCCATTATCATATCCACCACCACCTGTTCCCCGTTACCATTTGACCCAATAACAAAAGATTCTTTCATTACGTTGGCCAGGATTAATAAATGATATTGAGGTCTGTGGCATATATGAAATTGCAATTGTGAATACTTGATCGTCTGTGGCAGCAAGGCCGCACATGATATTGAGGTCTGTGGACTTCCATTTACACATCCTTAAAACTAGTTCTTTCCTGGACTTTGAACTTACCTATCAGTACTTCAGTAGCCACGTGGATTGATAAAGGTGTGTAAAGAAATTGGTTGGAGAAAGCAAATGGGACATATTTCATTCTAACAATTATTGACCGAATTTCAGTACTTAATTTTGTTTAACATGACCATTTTCAATTATTAGTAGGAACTCAACTAAAATGCAATAGACCCTTTTCCAAATCTATGATTATAAACCGTTCACCATGTATTCTTCACTACTCTCCTTCCTTCTTGATATCCTTGATCTAGTGATAGCATGCGCAAGTGTGAATCTATTTGTTATCTGGGAAAATGATGGCTTCTTCCTTTTTGAGGTCAAGTTTCACCTTTTGATTGAATGATAGAACTATGAGACCTCATTTTTCATTGATATTAATATACATTCGTCATATGGGGTCTCTGTTGATTCTAACTTATTGTTTTGATTCTTTCATGGAAGGTTCTCATCTCAGGGTTGTTTGCTGCTTGTTACTGCCTCCTGTACAGCTGATTGCAGGGATTAGTCATCCCTCATGGGTTTCCCTACCATTTTTTATTTGTAGCTGCATTGGACTGGTTGACTGGTCTTTAACAAGCAATTTCTTAGCCCTGTTTCGGTAATAACTACAGTTCCTTCCTTTTGCTGGTTATTACTGATTTGCATCTTGACTAGTTGTTAATCCCTTACTGATTTACATTTATGCGAATGGGTTTGAAGGTGGTGGAGGTGTCTTTTGTTCTATGCAGGGTTGAACATTGTTCTCCTGTATATATATCAGCTTCCTATCGAGTTCTCTACCATGTTTCAGTGGGTGGCCAATTTTATCGGACTTTACAAGATCTCTGTGGAGTCAGACTTGTTGGAAATTTGCTCGGGTCTCTCACTTCTACTATTTTACTTCATTGTAAGAATGATCTCACCTCTTTGCCTTTCCTGTTATCAATGCTAAAATACCCTCTAAACAGTCTGATATTCTTTTAGGCCAATTATACCCTTCCAACTTTGCCGTCCACATGTGGTATAAACTTCTTGTGTATATGCTCAAGCAGTAGTGAAAGTGACCTACGTTAAGTGCTTGTTTGGTACGGAAGGATCATGATTCCACTTCATGCTATTTGCAGTATCGTGAAATGAAATTTGTACTACAACATCATGGATTGGAACGGCTATATTCCTCAATTCTTAGACTTTTGAAACATGAACTCTTGATTAGAACGACGGAGTATCTGTTAAATGTTGACATTGAAATGTTTGAATTGTAGAGTCGGGGCATATATGCTTTTTGAACATAATTAGTGGTTCTACCTATCTGTTTCTGTTAACCATGCAAGGGTTAAAGCCTCTCATAAAATTCCTTTCACCGTTCCGCATCATTGATAGGAATGATATGGTGGGGTTCTTTTGGTTGAAATCATATACTGATTAAAAATTCTTAGGAGTGAGTGGAGAAGAGGGTTCTTGAGGAGACCTGGTTACTTCATTGGCAGTTTGGCACTGTTTACGGTATTGTTCATCTGTTTATGGTGCATTCCGTTTACCACATACTTTTCACATATTATGTTGCACTTCTTACACTTGTGGGGGGTTTTCCTCTTCTGTGGACGAAGAAGGGTCAGAAACATACAGACGAGGTGGATAGTAGGGAGTGTAGCTGTTCTGTGGTTGATGGCAGATTATAAATTCATAATTGAAATCAAGATTGAAAACTAACCAGATTACTATTGTAGTAATGAGGGTTGCCCTTTTTTAAGGTGTTACATCCGGTGATCCTGGACAGAATGAGATACGCGTGTCATTACTGTGGAAAGTTGCATAATCTTCTGTGCACACTTTGAAAACTCCATGGCAGACTGTTTCTTTCTTTTTCTTATGTTCTCGGACGTCTTTTAGTGGAAACTATGATTTTGCCGTGACTTCAGATGAACATGCCCATCTATGCGCTTTTTTCTCACTATCAAGCTTCACAACAGGCTTAAGCTCTTCGTATAGCTACCTTTTCCAATGAGATAAACTGACTATGTGCATAGGGTAGAGGTCTCAGATTGACACTTCACACCCTTTACCAGTAATCTCGTTGTCCCTCCTCTATAACATGATCGATAAAATGGGACCTATTGTCAATAATACTCTCAGCTCATATATTTGATTTATGCCCATGTTTTCTAGCGTTGAAAAATATACTTGAGAGTTTATAAAACCGTAGTTGTTTTTCAGTGAGACATGAAATTAGGGAGAACATAAAAAAGAAATGAAAAATGAAGGCATCATCGAGAGGCGATCAAGCTCCTGTGATGACCGTGAGCTGTTTGTTGTATGGATACCTACAGAGACATAGTACAAAAGGATTCCATTTGCCATTCATGACTACCAGTTCTTCTATCCTAGTAGGTTTTTGGTATTTTTTTCCGGCTTTATGCTCTCTCTACGTGAAACCCTATAGCCGTTTCTTATTTTCTGATGTATTTGTTTGGAGATAACTTTAATGGGTTTTTCTTATAATTATTTACTCAGAACTGAGTTGATATTTGCTCTGGTTATTCCAGCTATCCTGTATCAGATGTGATCTTATGGAAATGAATATCATTGTCTCCGCAAGGGAAAGCAGCTTGACCGAGCATCTTCTTCCTTCAAAGCATTCATTTTTTATTCGTCAATCAAGGTTACATTTACATGCGCTTTCTATATATTTTGTCCCCATCAGCTTCTAATTTCTTTCTGAAGTCTACGTCATACTTGTTAAAACCACGAAGCACATAGGAAACTGTGTAAGATAACGCCACATATACCATTACACAAAGCGCATCAATAAAAATTTTACTTCACGACATCATAAACCTAGGTTAGACCATAGTTGTCAAAGGCGAACGGCGAGAGGCAGGCGAGAGGTTGCTAGAAAAAGGCCGAGGTCGAGGCGGCCGAAAGGCGAGTAAGGCGTAAAATAGGAAAAAATAGTAATATATATATATATATATATATATATATATATATATATATATATATGTAACATATATTAACAAAGCTTAAGCATGTAATACACAAGAATTTTGCAAAGGCCACAATTCCACATTTAATAGCAACTTAACACACTTTAACCTTCACAAGTAAGAATTTTAAGACAAAAGGCACATTGACGTTTGTTTAAAATCAATAAACAAGAGGTCCTTAATATAAGTGGATGCAAATTCCAAAGCATGTTAGAAATGAGAATAATATATGAAATTAAGTTCATATGTAAGTTCAAAACTATAATTCTGTATCTAGAGATGATGAACATAAAAGATAATTGTAACTTTAAAGAACAAATGAAAACCCAAAGTAAAGAGAGAAAAAAAAAAACTAATTTAACAATTAGATATTTATTTTGCAGAACACAATTTAAAAATAGAACAAATCAAGCTATCTGTGTTGCTGTTGTTGCACTTCTTTGCCACTGTTCTCGTTCTTTGTTAGTTGCACTTATTTTCCTTCGGTCACTTGAGAGAAATTAGGGCTATCTTTCTTTCATTTACACTCACAAGCTATCTTTACCTCATTCTCTCCATAATAACAACACAGTCTAAGTTAAAACATTAATATTAAAATTACAAATGATCCAGTTTACGATTACACATATGCCTATTACGCATTTTGGCAAAGGCGGATGCCTCACGCTTTGCCATAACCAAGAAAGGGCCGCCCCTTGGCCAAAAAGGCGCACAACAGTCCACCATAATACCAAAAGTCGATCGACCCCTAAAGTAACCTAAAGTATTGCTCAAGTTTCATTTAAACTAACAACGGAAAAAGTGGGACTAACTTCCTGGGACGGAGGGAGTATTTTGTATGATTATGCTTTACGGTATTGTATTTTCACTATTTATGGCTTGGATGGCTCTAGGTCTCTTTATTTTTAGAAGTTCCCTAATGAATGATTTATTCCTTAAATGCCCTTTTCATCCACCCCTTTATATTTAGTTAAATACTCCCTCGTCCCCAAATGATCTCCCCACTGTTTTGTTGTTACTACGAAGGTACTTTGAGAAATAAATTTAGCTTAATTTTAATTATTCTAAGGAAATTTAGCACTTGTTATTGATACACCATTACAAATAGTTGAATACTATCAATAATTATTTTTAGATGTTCATGAGGACAATTAAATTAACCTAAAATTATTGCTCAAAGTATCGTCATATCGACAACATTCGGGACGGAGGGAGCTAGTGATAGGGCCAAAAGTATTATAGCTTGATGGAGAGCATTAAGTCATATATCTAGGGGATCAGAAAAGAAGTCAATTGCATTTTATTGCAATATCATCATCAACTCATCCTTTGTCCAAATGCTTGGAGTACAGAATATCCTTTATGCTAAAAAAATAAGGGCAGAACATGTGCTGTTATTTTTCACAATAAGATTTTAAAGCTACCTGAAAAAATAGAAGCAGGTTACAAGGATAATTTATTTCGTTCTCGAGAAGTCAAATATGTCCATGATCAGAGCTAAAGAAAGAGTAAATTAAACCTGTTGGAATTGAAGTTCAATAGAGTAAATGCTATATTTTCAATAGCTGGCAGTATTCCCTTAGTTGGGGTTCATTATAAATCAGCTTCTATAGATATCATGGTACTGATTGCTGTTTAATCAAGTGTGTTTCGTTGTCTTGAAAATTAGGGAAGTTTGTGCTCATGGAGCTTTTAGTGTACCTGTCTCCAAATATATATCATTTCCAAATTCATATTTCCCCCAAATGAATTACATTTAGTTTAAACCAGTTCTGCAAGTTTGAGTTGTCATAGCCAAAACCGATTTCGGTGTCTCGTGTTTTGTACCTAAAGTGTCAATTTATTTAGGGAGACGGGATAGATTTGTTCCGCTCAAACCTGTTTGACAAGCAAAGTTCTGGGCCAATTAGCTTCCTGGGTTTTCTTTTGCTGATGAAACATAAGCTCAATATTATTTTTTTCTGTAGTTTTGGGCTTTCAGCCTTGTTTTCTCGTTCCACCAAGCTCGAATATGCATACCAATTAACATTTGCATGAACAGGAGGATCACTTGTTACACATAGGCACCTGATGAACACTTATGTGTGCTCATAATTCGTACTGCTCAGTCGAATTTTGTTTTCTATTTTCTAATCTACGATGTGTTACTCAAAACCTTTTTTTTTTTTTTTTTTTAAATAAATTAAAGTTAGATGTTTGTGTTGTATCATGTATGCAGCTGCATGATCTTATTATCAAGTTGCATCTAACCTTCTGCTGTAGAAGAAATTTATGCTTCATTCCTTATTTCTGAGGTGATTTCTTTTTCTATTTTCAGATCTGGTGTGAGGCACACCAATGTTTTACTAAGGGGAGCAGTGTTTCGAACATTCAGTATCAACTTCTTCACTTACGGTTTTCCAGTAAAGAACTATTTGCTACATTCTTTTATTGTATCATTTTTGTTTGTTTCTTTGCCAGAAACCAATCCTTTGTTGTCAGCTGACTGTAGAGATATTTGTGTATTAACCTAGCATCATATTCATCTACCGTACTTTGGGTCGATTTCCACTTTTACCATTGCACAAATCTTATCTTGCTTTCTCACTCTAACTAAAAGGCACCTTTTTCCATAGCCACAGAAGCTACCACAATCCAACTGCATTAGGTTTTCTTAGTGCTTCAGTTGACGTAGCACTCCTGAACTCCCACCTGGCTCTTTCGGACATGTGACATGGAACACTGAAGATACATCCAAGTGCAAGTGATGATACAGGACCATGTTGGATGAAAAACTAGTGCTAATATAATCTGAAATCCCACAAAATTTCACATAACCAACAAAAGAGTGCCACGCATGCTCTCTTTTCATCTAGCATGTCTGAAATAGCTTTCTTTCTATGTAGGATTCAATATCAGCTCAAGCAGAGCCAAAAGAGTTTCTGGCTGTCAGAAATTAGGCGGAGTGGGATATGGATTAGATAGAATATGCAACTGTAGGAGTGGACATCTACCCAAAGTAATGTGAATAAATGATAGTAGACCTCCTATGAATATACACATATGGGTACAAAGTTTAGTTGCTGGGTGGTGCTGTCTATCATATCAACCTTTTATGTGCGGGATATATGGTCACTTAAGAATGCAGGAAATTGGTCAAACATTATGGTTGAAAAAGTTCAAGGCATGTGACATTCGACATCCTATAAGGCCTGCAGTAATGCTATCTCTTGGACACTTCACTTTTACAAAATTGATTTATTTTCTTAAAAAATGGTTGATATACTTTCTTGACTTCTGAAAAGTATACTAGAAAACAAAAAAGTGCCAATTTAGGTTGCATAGTCAATGTATTGTAGGACTTTTAGCCAGTCTCATAAAAGTGTAGGTAAAATTATCCAAAAACTCAAAAGATTCTTTGATAGATGTAGACGCCAAAGCAGAGTCATTTTAGAAACTACAGGCTCCTATTGATGCTCAGTGAAGGGCTACTTACGTAAGCTGGTGATAACTAACGTGAGAAGACTTCACTTTCTATAATAATAAGGGAATAAGAAGTCGCAGGATAAGGCTAGTCCCAAGTACTTATTATTTTGGGAGTTTGAAAGTATGTGTTGTACATACTACAGAATTATCCAATGGGCCAACTCATTGCATGGTTGAATAGTTTGAGGTCGCACCATGGTTGAGTGAATCAAAGATGTTTTCAGATTGAGTTGGGGATGGCGCCGAGGACAGTTATAGGAACTTAAATTTGATTCTGAATTGTACTGACTTGTGTGGGTTTGATTAATGCTGGAAGCATTGAATTTTTAGTTGATCACAAGATGGTTCATACATGATACAGTTTTTCTATGCACTTGGAAAGTGGGTATTCAGATGATCAACATTGCTTATTAACTTATTCATCTTTTAAACACTATTTATGCATCTGGAAGAGTTGTTTATTAGGATATAAGTAGATCACTGCATACATGGCTGTTAGTGCTCCTCCATTATTTCTTCGATATGCTATCCAGTGACAGGGCTTACAGAAAAAAAATATGAGCGAAAGAAAATCAATGATTTGCAAGGCATGGTCATATTAGTAAGTCCTGTTGAGGAAATGGGCTGTCAAAGGTATGTTTAGAAATATAGGACGAAGTCATTACTGAAATTATGGAAGAACATCTATTCATCTACGTTTCATATAAATATCACCAGCATAACTGCTGGAAAGTAAGTGTTGCATATGCTTGAAGGTGGGCTTGGGTTGGTTCCTAAAGACTTTCAGGCTACTTGGGTTGGTATATTGTTTGGAAATGTGGCTGGTCAGTGATGTTTTGATCCTTGTAAAGAGGACTTGAGAATTAGGCAAAGGACGCTCCATCCCTCTTTTCACAAGGCCATCCATGTTGCATTCATTTTTTCGCAGTCAATAAACAAAATTTACTGTTTTGAACCTCTTGAAACTTTGAGGATGAAAATACAACCATATGCTATAGAATACAATTTGAACTCGGCATTCTCGCTTATTGTGTATTCTTCAATTCTAAATTTCTTCTTAGTGACATTTAGTGGTCTTGCCATTCATTAGGATAAAATTGCTCTGGCTCTTATTACTTGTATACCTGATGACCATGGCAGGTCTCTTTATTTGCTCTTTCATTCTGGAGTTTCCAGTTTGCAAGCCTATGTGCTTTTGGACTACTTGCATATGTTGGCTACCTTTTGTACGTCTTTCCCTCCGTGTTCCATTTGCACCATTTAAATGGCTTACTCCTTGGCTTCATTCTGTTGTGGGCCATTAGCACCTATGTCTTCAATGTGGCATTCACAGTTTTCAATCAGAAACTACTGAAGGTATTTTGTTCTCTGTACTTCCTTTCATAGTCCGGATAATGGTGATATTCATGTTACAGTTGTCATGTGGGGTTAAACTTGAACATACTCACGAGATCTATCCAGTTGTTGCATATATCATTTGCATATAGTTTCATATTCCAGGACATGGCGATATGGGAAACTATTGGAATATGGCATTACCCAGTTCCTGGATTTTATCTACTTGCACAATTTGGTCTAGGGATTCTTGTGGCAATGGGCAATCTAGTGAGCAATTCTGTTTTCCTCTACTTGTCGGATGGGGACTGGCGTTCCTCAAATGGCAACTATGTCGTTGAAGGTATGGTAAAGATAGTCTAGTATTTAGAATTTTGTCTATTATTTCTCACTTCCATTTATTGCATTGATGTACCAAAACTTTTGGAATAGCTATTGTGTCACTTCCAATAAATAGATGATAGTCTTTCACGATAACCAAAAACTATAGAAAAAAGAAGGCATGGAAGTATGCTGCATGGAATGTATAAGAGACATTTATCCCACATCTACTAATGAGAGAAATATGGACCGGTATATAGACTTGAGGAGTTACTCCCCTTATCACCAATTGATTTTAAGGTGGAACCTCCAATATAGTCCATTGCCGGCCCAGTCTAGCCCACGCTCACACTTGGGCCTCTCGCTGTCATCCATAGTTATTAAAGGCCCAAGGCGCACCAAGGCGCAAAAGGTGAGCCCGGAGCCTAGGCGCAAGGCGCAAGGCGGGCGCGCGCCCGAGAGACGAAGCACAAAAAAATGCCTTAAAATATTCAAAATATAGAAGCATAAAAGAAACAAGCATAAATAGATGTTCTAACAAGCATAAAGAGAAGTTCTAACACAAGGAGTCTTAAGTCTAATTATTGTTGGGGAAACTGATCATAGTTATTTCATGGCAATGCAACACACAATGACACAAGCTGATAGTACTTTCATTAAAATGAAAATTTATTTTTTTTATCATTCATTTAGGTAAAGAAAAGTAAAATGTCCAGTATCATATTGTTCATTTCGTAATGCAGCATAGAGAAAATGAAAAATGAGATTAAATTTAAATCAATGGAGACTAAAAAATGAGACTAAGATTAGTTACACAACACTGAAATTAGTAGGAAAAAAAAACTAAGATAAAAAAAGATAACAGGAAATAGGAAAAAGATAACTGGAAAAAGAAAAAAGATAACTGGAAATAAGAAAAAAGATAACTGGAAGTCTGGAAAAAGAAAAGGCTGTTGCCGGAAGGTCGCCTGAGGTAGCAGGAGGTTGCCGGAGGTTCGCCGGAGGTCGATTGAAGGTGTCGCCTACTCTTATATAGAGTAATCGTGCGTGTACGAAGAGGGTCGTGGGAGAGGAAGAGGGTATTAGGTTTAATAGGATGTAGATGACGGTCAATTGCCGTGTCCGGAGATCAGCGCCTCGCCTAGCGGAAAAAATCCCCGAGATCGCGCCTCGCCTCGCCTCGCGCCTAGGCGCGCCTTTAATAACTATGCTGTCATCTCTTCTACAAGGTCCACGTGCAGGCCCAATGGCCCACGATGCTGCTTCGCGCCACCCGATTGATAAGTCCACATTGGAAGCCTTGGCAAAGCCCGGCTACACGTGAGGGGGTGTGTAAGAGACATTTATCCCACATCTACTAATGAGAGAAATATGGACCGGTATATAGACTTAGGGTTGGATTGGTAGGTATACCAGTTACATTTTGCTTATACCATGTACCAACCAAGTTTAACTTGGTACATAAAATTATGTACCATTACCAACCAAGTCGGTATACCAACTTAGTTGGTACGGTTGGTACTAGCCTATACCAAATGTAGAATGTATGTAAAAACAAAAACAAAACAAAACAACAACAACTTGAGAGTAGTCTTTTTCAACATGCAAATTGACATCCGCTTGAGTATTCTTGTACTTGTATTGAGCTGTTACATGTTGTTATGTAAAGGTCACAAAGAAATATTAACCTGCATACCTTGTTAAGATATGAATCTAGGCATGAAATCCGTCGATGAGACATTATCAGCTGAGAAAGAAAGAAACAAGTACTCCCTCCTTCCCAGCACAAGTGACACTTATTTCCTTTTCGGTCTGTCCCACTACAAAGTGACACTACCCAAAATGAAATATTTTAATATATTTATATTCAACCAACCCCACCATTTAAACCCACTCATTCTCTCTCTTCATTTTCCACCACTCAATTTATTCAACCAACACTACTGTTTACCCCACTCATTCTCTCTCTTCATTTTCTACCACACATCTACATTTTTCTTAATCACCGTGTCCCAAAAGATGATGTCACTTGTGCCGGGACGGAGGGAGTATATAAGAACAAGAGATTTTTTTTTGTGAGTACTAGATTAAAAGAATCATGGAGAAGTGTAACTGTATATATTCTTTTAAAACATGTTAAATTTGTTCATCCAAGCCACTGAATGGTCCAATATATGAAAAGCCAAATATTTATAAGCACACAAATTATCTTTGAAAGAAATTTTGCATTCATCTTTATTTCGGGAATAGAATAGGGATAGAATATTGAAAGATACTTTATTTTTTTAAGGTCAAACTCCATTTTCATCCATTGTACTTTCAAGTGTGTTTCACTTTAACCATTATACTTTTTTTCTTTCAAAAATACCATTGTACTTTGGGAAACGTATCATTTTAACCCCAAAATCGCGGATTGAAGCACGGATTAGTTGCGGATTTAGCCACGGATTTGGGGTTAAAATGATACATTTTCCAAACTACAATGGTATTTTTGGAAGAAAAAAAGTATAATGGTAAAAATGAAACATCATGTAAAGTACAATGGATGAAAACGGAGTTTTCCCTTTTTTTAATACATAATAGTATTTTTAATATTATAAAAAATTACAATTGGTACTTGGTATACCAACCAACATCAAATATCAGTACCGTGTACCAACCAATTATACATAATTGGTACGGTAGTACCTACCAACAATGTCGGTATACCGATTTGGCCGTACCAATTATAATTGGTACGGTTGGTACACGAATTGGTTGGTACAGATTCACAAATTTTGCCAGCCCTATATAGACTTCAGGAGTTACTCCCCTTATCACCAATTGGTTTTAAGGTGGAACCTCCAATATAGTCCATTGCCGGCCCAGTCCAGCCCACGCTCACACTTGGGCCGGCCCAGTCCAGCCCACGCTCACACTTGGGCCTCTCTCTTCTTCTTACCACATCTCTAATTCTAAGAGAATGATTAAAGTCATAATGAGGTTTGTGACCTCTGTACCTTCCCACCCATTAGTCTTGTTAATTTGTAATTTATGTTTTTGATACGCTTAGCATCTTAAACTATTGATAATCCTTTAAATTTAAAAAGGATTTGATCTCTCCCTCCACTAAGCCTTCGACTCAAGTTCTTTAATTTGCTTTTGGCGGTACCAAATGCAGTTTGCACCCTTTTTTGTCCCCTTTGCTGCAGCTTAGTTTGGTTCCCTGTCCTAAAACTCTAACACTCCAGCAGAAGTGTGATAAGCTCTAACACTCTAACTCTTACCAAATTCATTAAGGTGATTGGGATGATTTCCAAGCCAGAAAATCAACAGGATACTCTGCAAAAACAATGTGTGATACCATTTTTAAACTACCAACTCATCCGTTAGCTTAATTTTGCAGAGATTTGAGAACACCGTTTCTCGTTCTTTCATGTCATTAAGCATATACAAGTATATACCTTTGTATATGTATGGATATGTGCTTAACATTTTTCAACATTCAGCCTAGTGTGGCCATGCAGCCGATTTTTCATTTGTTTGTTTGTTTCTACCATTATTTAACATTCAGGATATGTCCTAACTTGAGATAGTATTTTATAAAGATTCTTTATATAATTGTTGTCTGAATTCATCTTTCCCTACTATATCAGAGGAGGAAACGGAAGTACTAATTGTAGCTACTATTGCTTGGGGGTTGCGTAAAAGCTCTCGCGCCATAGCACTGGTGCTGATATTGCTACTTGCACTGAAACCTGGTTTTGTCCATTCTATATATAGTAAGTTTAGTAAGCACTTACATTTTATTACCTTTTATTCTTATAGAATGATTCTCCGATACATATTTTAGTTTCTTCAGAGTTTTGTTGAACTAAGCTTTCTTAAGCTGTTATCACTGCTCATTAATTTGTTTCCCTGGTCCTACAAAAAAAATATTACTCCCTCTGTCCCTAAATGAATGTCCAAATTTCATTTTAAGGGAAATCAGAAAATTTCTACGTTTCATACAATTTAGTGGCAAAGATTCGTATATAATCATGTAATCCTCATTCCAAACATTTAGTTTGCATATATAAAGAGAATGGAGAAAACATTTTGGTAAAAAAAGGTCTAGGGACAAAGTTTTTTCCAAAATAGTTGTTCATTTTGGGACAAAAAATTCTTCAAAATGGACATTCATTTAGGGACAGAGGGAGTAATTTGTTTCCTGGGTTTTAATAGAATATCTGGGTTTATGATAAAAATACTCAACTGCTTCAATTTATTGCTGTGTATCTCAGTGATATTCTTTATGGTTTATCTATTGAGCCGGACAGTCAGTAGGAGGCTACGTCAATGCTTGATCCTTCTATGCGAGATACACTTTGCGGTTCTGTACCTTCTCCAGCTTAATTTAGTCTCTAAGTTTTTAGGGCAGAAAGGGTCGTTGGCAATGGAAATTCTCTCACAGTTAGGTATTCATTTGAGAGCAAACTGTATCTTCAAGTTCTTTGTTATTCTTGGAGCACATTTATGTAAGCATCTTATTTTCTTTGGATATCATGTGGACATTTGCAGGTCTTCTTGATCATTCTCACCCTGGGGACTTTTTGAAGATTGCTGGGCTTGCATGCTTTTGTGCCATCCAAAATAACGGGTTCGACATGCTGTTTTCATTTTCAGCAATAGTGCAACACCTTCCTCTCCCTCCAATTGGGTGGAATATTCTGAAAGCTGGTTTAAACAAATCTGTTCTATTATCAGTTCGAATTTCAGCATCCAGAGAAAGTCCTTACAGTGATTCATCAAACGGTAAATTGCATCCTGGCTGTACTGGATTCACACAAAATAGGAATAAGACATGATTAAGTGTGTCGCAAAAGTATTTGTTTTCTATCTAAAACATGTTATCGACTGCCTATTGAATGAAAATGAAAGTGTATGCAAAGACATCACGAGTTATGTGGCATTTATGCATGGGTTGAGGGTATGCCATCCATTCGGGCACAATTTACAGTTCAAGGTTAAAAAAGTTCCAATAGAACCTGTGTGGGGATGGAAATGGTTTATCCATTGGCTACCCATTAGAACTATACAATGCGTTGGACTATTGTGCAATGCTATCCATACCTTGTACATTTATGTAACTCATGCATTGGGAAGTTTTAATGGGTTACTTGGTGGATAAACCATTGCCCACCCCTAAAGGGGATTTTTTTTTCTCAAACTGTCACTAACGTACAATGTATTTCCCCAGATGTTCATTTTGAAAAAGTATTTACCAGAATGGGTTTTTGTCTTGAATTTGCTGTCGCTAACAGCAAATTTTAAGTCCTGAAAGTTTCAGTTTTGCTATTAGAATGAGCAATTTTAAGAAAAGAGCACCCTTTGACAAGCTCTTTTCAACAAGAACATTTGGGGAAGTACTTTATCCATTTGTGATAGTTTAAGATTTTTTTAATGAAGGGGGTGTACCGTATATCAGAATGTCAAGAACGAAGAAAGTCGCGATACCATCAAGAAATTTGTGAACTTTCCCATGTCATTACATCAGGAGGTTGATTATTAAATACACTATTGTTTGATTAATTCTTAGGCCTACTACAATTTCTATTGTTGCAGTGCAAATTTTTGATAA
Organism: Campanula takesimana; assembly: GCA_026119855.1. Classification (NCBI taxonomy): domain Eukaryota; kingdom Viridiplantae; phylum Streptophyta; class Magnoliopsida; order Asterales; family Campanulaceae; genus Campanula; species Campanula takesimana. The sequence continues at coordinate 601,152 of JAOWBW010000341.1, forward strand.
AAGGAGCATTAGTGTATTCAACCTGCTTAGAAGCATGGGTTCTAACTTCTAACTAACAGTTTCTACAGAAATCTATTTTGTATCTAAATGTTTATGAGGAATAAGGGTATTGACACGTGCCATCTGCTTTCAGGAGGAAGGATCGCATTGTATCTAAGTACAATTGAGCAGAAATTTCTCGCTGTCTATCGATCATGTGGAACCTATATCGTGTGCCTGACTATTCTTCTCACGATTTACTCAGTAACACCTAATTACGCGTCATTCGGTTACCTGTTCTTTCTTCTTCTCTGGATGAATGGAAGACAGCTCGTGGGGAAGGCAAGAAGGCGCCTTTGGTTTCCCTTGAAAGTTTATGCAGTTGCTGTGTTAATTGTCATTTATTGCTTGAGTGCATTTCTCTGTTTTAGGACATGGTTGTCTACAATGACAGAGCTTCATCCTGCCTTTGGTTATAATCCAGGTGCTTCAGTGCTAACAAATGTTTGGCCGTCTCTCGCCGTTGTAATTGTGATAGAATTATATAGCTATGAGAGGAGACTTAGTAAATACTTTAAGTACGAGGATGTTGCCGGAGCAGAGGAACATACCACCTTTTCCCTTATTAAGCGTCTTCTGATTTGGCACTGTGAGAAGATACTGTTTCTCTCCTTACTATATGCGTCTTTGTCCCCAATCAGTGCATTTGGTTGTGTGTATCTTCTTGGCCTGGTTGTTTGTTCAACTTTACCAAAATCCTCTCGCATCCCGTCCAAGTTATATTTGGTGTATTCAGGGTTCCTATTGATGGTTCATTATCTGTTTCAGATGTGGGGTGAGCTAGCTGAAATGTTCCCCGGGCAAACGCATTTTCATCTATCCTGTTTCCTGGGATTGCAGTCGTTTAGCCCGGGTTTCTTTGGCTTAGAGTCGGGCATGAGGGCTGAAGTCTTAGTTATAGCTGCTTGTGTACTTCAGTACAATGTCTTCCGTTGGTTGGAAAATGTGCCAGCTGATGAGGGATATAAAGGGAAGTGGGAAGAGCCTTGCAGTTTGTTTAATTCCCCAAAAGAAAAATCGGTTGGAACTCCTTTCTCAACAAAAGAATGCGAGTCTCCAAAAGATACTAATCCTCTATTAGAAAAGCAAAAAACATGGAATGTGGAGGGATATAAGACCAGAAATCGCTCATACAAGCATATGCACAGAAGCTCTGTGGACAATCATAAGTGGAACAGAAAGTGGCTTTTTTTACTTAGAAAGGAGAGGCTTGAAATGCAGAAAACCACCCTGAAATTTCTTTTGAAATATTGGACGGAGAATATGTTTAATCTCTTCGGCCTAGAGATTAACATGATCGCGTTACTTGTTGCTAGCTTTGCTGTCTTAAATGGCATCTCACTGCTCTACATTGCTTCACTTGCAGCTTGTGTACTTCTACCTCGGAATATCATTCGAAAATTGTGGCCTATATTTGTTTTCTTTTCAGCATCTATCCTTACGCTCGAGTACTTGGCTATTTGGTTGAACGTGACCTCATGGAAAGAAATGCCCTCCAGTGAGGCGAAAGTGGTTTGCCATGACTGCTGGAGAGAGTCAAATCTTTTCTTTGAGTACTGCAGAAGATGTTGGCTAGGTAACATTCAGCATTACTAAACATTTATTGTTTAAACAATGTTTATTTTTTCTATGTGCCTGATTTAGATGTATGCAACTCTCTCTCTCTCTCTCCTTCTCTCCTCTCATCTTCTTCTTCACACACAATTAACTTGGAGCTCAGCTCAATTAATAATTAGCTTTCCATAGCTTTGAAGCTTTAAACAACTATTATAGGCTCAGTAGGTTACTAATATTACATTAATACTCGGACTGGTCTAGGATTAAACTGTAACGATTTGGACAAGGAAGACTAATACCACAAATACTAAACATTAATTATGAAATAAGAAAATACAGGTACTTTCCTAATGATACTACTATAAGGCTAGGATTAATAGTGTCATGACTCAGATCAGGAATACTAATACAACACTAATAATGAAAGGAGAAAATACAAGTACTTTCCTAATGATAAGTATCTTTCGTAAAAATACTTAGGAAGTAGTATTATGAAATAGTAAAACACATCTCATAAATAAATTAGCAGAATAAGTGATAACAATAGTTATGTTACCAAGGACACTTTTCTTTTGAGCAAAAGGTTTATTTGATTGAATATAAGCATTCGCCTTTGACTTGGACTTGCATGATTGCAGAAGCTATATTGTCCTCCGCCGTGAAGGTAAAAGCTATGTCATCATCGAAGTGCGGTCTAGTGCAATTTTCTTGTTATATGCTAGAACGAATAAAGAAAAGGACATTTTCAGTATGGTACACTCATTTTCCGCATTAGGTACATGAGTTACAAATTCTTGATATTTGCATGACTTCAAGAAATCTTGATTCTTTGGTGGCATATTTTAATCAGAAAATGAGTTAAGATCTCATTGGAGAATTTTCATTTCCCTGGATAGAGTCTGGTGCACTTAATTTCCCTACAATTTTGAACACTTCCTTAGAGGTGTATCAGTTAAGTTTCTTAGCGCTTTAGTTAAAGGGTTTTATGGTTTAATTACTCATCGTTGGTTTCTCAGAAGCAGATAAATAATCATGCTCTGTTATTTTCAACTGCCCTGAAAGTAAAAGTAGTGTTAAAGAGAAAAACATCCAAAAAAACAAGAAAAATGAAATCAAAAAAGAGAGGGAAAGAACAGTAGCATGAAATCCTTGACTATTTCTTCAAAAAGTAAACCTTCGAGATTTTAACTAAAGGCGCTACTTCCTTTTTTCAGGAATTGCAGTGGATGATCAAAGAATGCTACTTAGCTACTACATGGTTTTTATGCTTGCTTGCTTCAAGCTCCGTGCTGACCGCCTCTACAGTTTTTCAGAGTTCCATACCTATCAGCAAAAGACGAAAACGTCAGTCTTGAGCGATCTTTCATTTGAAACAAAAAGCATGTGGACATTCCTAGACTATTTGAGGCTTTACTGCTATTGTCACTTGCTGGATCTTGTCCTTGGTTTGATCTTGATTACAGGAACCCTCGAATATGACATTCTTCACCTTGGCTACCTTGGTTTTGCTCTAATTTTCTTCAGGCTTCGTCTTGAAATCTTGAAAAAGAAGAACAGAATCTTCAAGTTCTTGCGGATATATAATTTTGCATTGATTGTTCTATCTCTTGCTTATCAATCTCCTTTTGTTGGAGACTTCAGTGATGGGAAATGCGAAACAAGTGACTATATTTATGAAGTAATTGGATTCTACAAATATGATTACGGATTTCGTATCACTTCAAGATCCTCATTTGTCGAGATTATCATATTTATGCTGGTTTCACTGCAGTCATACATGTTTTCATCCCAAGAGTTCGATTATGTATCGAAGTATCTTGAAGTAGAGCAGGTTGATGCTTTGGTACGTGAACAGGAGAAGAGAGCTGCTTGGAAGACTGCTCAGTTACAGAATATTCGTAAAGCTGAGGATCAAAAACAGCTGCGAAATCTACAAGTGGAGAAAATGAAATCAGAGATGCTTAACCTACAAATTCAGCTTCATAGCTTGAACACAGATGCAAACTTTGTCTACAAATCTCCTGGCAGTGAAAATTTTCAACGGAGAGGGAGCTCCCCTTTGGATTTCTACAAAGAGAATAGTACTCCAGACAAGGATGATAATGATTTGATGAACACTGACCATACTATGAGTACCGATTCAATACCTTTTGAATTTAATGCGTCCCCTAGAAGTGTCAAAGTAAGAAATGTTTCAGGAGTGGGATTCATGGGACATGGAATGGGTTCCTTTGAAGAAATCACTGAACTTAAGGAGAATCATTTTAATACCAAATTATGGGATTCAAGCAGTGAAAATAAGGGAAGTTTTCAGGGTAAGGATACTCCATTGAATTCTGCTGTACATCTTATCCGTGACGGAGCTTCTCATGTAAAAACTTTGGGGAAACTGGCAGTTTCCAGTCTCGTGATTTTTTCAATATAAAACACGAGGAACCAGATGCATATGATTACTCCTCTGAGAATGAGGTCTACTATGAGCTAGAGAGTCAGAATTTTGGTTATGAAACTCTGGACCAACCAGTTTCTGTCCAGACCGAAAGTGAAAGGAACTTGCCTGACCCAATGTGCGTGCAAATTGGGATTTTGTTACGTTACATGTTGGCCCAAATGCGATCAAATAATGACGTTGTCTGCTATTGCTGTTTTATTTTGATATTTCTGTGGAACTTCAGCTTGCTTTCAATGGTTTACCTTGCTGCTCTCTTCTTATATGCTCTTTGTGTCAATACTGGACCAAGTCACATGTTCTGGGTCATTGTTCTGATTTACAGTGAGTTCTGTATTTTGCTTCAATACTTGTATCAGATAATCATCCAACATTGTGGTTTCAGCATCCAATTGAGTTGGCTTCAGGAGTTGGGCTTCCCAGAGCATAAGATCACGTCCTCTTTTGTCATTAGCCACTTGCCTCTTTTTCTGGTATACATATTTACGCTCCTTCAGACTTCCATCAGTGTAAGAGATGGTGAATGGGCTTCTGTTACGGAGTTCAGTTCTCTTAAGAGAAGAGTTCGTGAAGAGAAAGAGTCCTTGGAGAGTCCAAGTTGGCTGAATCCCCACAAGCTCCTTTTCCCAGTGAAAGATGTGATGAAAGATATGCTTAGAAGTCTGAATATGTACTGGAAATCAGTTACTCAGGGTGCAGAAACTCCACCTTACTTTGTGCAGCTGTCAATGGAAGTTAACTCATGGCCAGATGATGGGATTCAGCCAGAAAGAATTGAATCAGGGGTAAATAAGTTACTTAAAATCGTTCATAATTTCAGTTGCAATGATAAAAACCACGATAACTTTCATATGGCGAGTAGCGTTCGAGTTCAAAGCATTGAAAGAAGTCTGGAAAATCCTAATATTGGGTTGGTTGTCTTTGAGGTGGTATATGCTTTCCCTTCATCGGGACTTTTGCCAATGGAGGGGTACAAGTCGTTAACTCCTGCTGCAGATGTTGCCAATGAGATTTTAAAGGGGCAGCGTGCTGGAATTTTTAATGAAGTAAGATTTCCGTATCCTGTAGTATCTGTGATTGGGGGAGGGAGGAGAGAAATCGACTTGTACGCTTACGTGTTTTGTGCAGATTTAGCTGTTTTCTTCTTGGTTGCCATTTTCTACCAGTCAGTCATAAAAAATAACAGCGAGTTTCTTGAAGTCTACCAGTTAGAAGATCAATTTCCAAAAGAGTTTGTATTTATTTTAATGGTATGCTTCTTACTCATTAGTATATTACTCCCTCTGCCCTAATGAATGTCCATTTTCAATTTTTTTTTCCCAAAATGAATGTCTTTTTGGAAAACAAAACTGTCCCTAAATGTTTTTTCACCAATTTTTTTTCACTAGTCTCTTTATACTTGCAAAACTAAATGTTTGGAAAGAGGATTACAAGAATATATATGAATGTTTGCCACTAAATTGTTTAAAAAGTAGAGAATCTAGAGATCCCTTATAATGAAATTTGGACATTCATTTAGGGACAAAGGGAGTAGTTTTTACTAGTGATGTGTTTATCTGTTGATTGTAATTCCAATATGTTATAAGTAGGACAGGCTAAATAAGCACACAATTTTGTTTTTCACAATTTTACTGTGGGAGCATGATTAACTGGTTAAAATACTTCTTCTTGCAGATTATATTTTTCTTAATCGTGCTTGACCGTATAATCTACCTATGCTCATTTGCCACGGGGAAAGTTATCTTCTATCTGTTTAGTCTGGTTCTCTTTACATATTCTGTGACCAAGTACGCTTGGTTTATAGAATCTCCTCACCAGCATGCTGGTAGGTTTGCACTTCGAGCTATATATCTCGCAAAGGCAATATCTTTTGCAATACAGGCAGTACAAATCCGCTATGGGATCCCACGTGAAAGCACATTGTACCGACAATTCTTGACGAGCAGTGTTTCACAAATTAACTTTCTGGGGTTTCGGCTTTACCGTGCTCTGCCCTTCCTGTATGAATTGAGATGTGTACTTGACTGGTCTTGCACAACAACATCTTTGACCATGTATGACTGGCTGAAGGCAAGTGCTCAAACTTTTTTTTTAAAAAGATCTCGGATATTCATTTAGCTTCATTCAGTAATTCTGCTTCTGTCTTAGCTCAATCTTCTCTTTGGTTACTGTAATATTGAAGTCCTTGTTATTCTTGCTTTACAATCTTACTACTTTTATCATCTCAAGTGATCGGGAAAGTCCCAAGTTAAGAAAGATAATTACATATTATGTAATAGGACTGACTATTATCTCTGTATCACATTTAGGATTTTAGGTATGTATGACCAAAACGATCTTATTCTCTAATATCGTGGAAGGACTAATGCTTAATTCCAAAAAAGGTTAAGGAAGCAAATAGGAGCCACAAGAGTTAATCATCTTCAAATTCGAAGCAGTTTGTCTTGAAAGAAAATTGTTTATTGTTTTGCAGCCGCAGTTTCTGCTACTTGATATAGATGCAAGCTTGATAAACATATATAATCAACTAATCCTATGACTGCATTGCTTAGCTTATGTAAAACACCAAAACTTTTTGTAGGTTAGAGGTTGAAAATCATGTTCTCCCTCCATCCCATAATGAATGTCCAATTTTTTTATTTTTATTTTTTTCAAATTTGCTCTTGATCAAAAGTAAATTTGAATTTTTTTCGGACATTCATTTTGGGACGGAGGTAGTACATCGCAGTACGAGCCAGAATTGTGAGCGAGTATGTCATTAAGATTGAATGATATCAAGTAAAGTTGGGCTATTATGATCATACTCTTATTCATTTTCACCTAGGTGTCTATATATTTTTATATTAAGCTCGAGTTCACTATCATTTTGTGGCTTTAAGATGATGCATGTTCCATGTATTCTTTATTTTTTTATATTAAGCTCGTAATGACTATTTCTTAAGCTATATGTATGATTACTAACTGTTGCTTTCCTTATAGTTGGAGGACATACATGCAAGCCTTTTCCTAGTCAAATGTGATGTGGATTTGAACAGGGTTAAACACCACCTTGGACAAAGGCAAACCAAACTGACCAAGTTCTGCAATGGGATATGCCTATTTTTCATTTTGTTGTGTGTTATTTGGGCTCCAATGCTGGTAAGGCATCTTGATTCCAAATGTGGTTTTAAGTCACATATTTTGATTATTGAAACTAAAAAATGTGGCATGCCATTTTAGGAAACCTACTACATACTCCCTCCGTCCAGGAAAGATAACCTATTTAACTTTTTATGGTCAACGCAAGTAAACTTTGACTAAATATTAATGTCAATCTAATCATGAAGTTCTAAATATTGTAATTGATGAATCAATAATATTTTTAATAATATTTTTATTAAGATGATTAGATTGACATTAATGTTTGGTCAAAGTTCACCTTTGTACCATAAAAAGTCAAATGGGATTATCTTTCCGGGACGGAGGGAGTATAAATATAGAGAGAGATAGAGAGGCCTGGTTTCTGAACCGAGCAATGCTAGGGGCACAAAACAAAGTCACAAAATCATGCTCACATAATGAGGTGGCGATATTTTATTGGTTGTAGAGATAGTGGACCCGCCACACTCTAATTAAAAACACCAATAAAATCACTACACCTAGGATTTTGTGAGTGAGATTTTGTGACCTCTTTGTGCCCCTAGTATTATTCTTCTGAACCTGAAGAGGACATACTTAACCCAGGAGTCCCACAAAAAACTAAAATGAACTATGATGGGAAACGGGTGGGGAAGGACATATTCAACCCAGGTTTGAGAGAAATTCCTCTTTCTTATATATTAATCAATTCAGAGTTTCATCTAAATAAAAGATTCGGAGATTTTTGGTTTGGTGGAAAATCATGGCAATAACTGTTGGGTATGATTAGGGATGGCAACAGGTCGGATATTGCAAAACACGTATCCGACCCGAGGTCACTGAACCCATATCCGTATCCGGCTAGGGGCGAATCCGTATCCGCCCGAAGATCCGCCCAATTTAATAATAAAAAAAAAAAACTTATTAAGTCTAAGAAATGGTTTTCATTTTGCAGATTAAAGATAAAAACCTGTAAAAATTGAACAAATAATCGATATTTGGAGATTAAGGCTCCTAATCTAACAATGTGCAAAATTGCAAACACCAAATTATCTTCTTCACATTACTCACAAAAATGTTACTCCCTTCATCCCTAAAATCAATCGGAATTAAGGAAAATCGAATCCGAAAATCAAATCAATCGGAAAACGGAAAATCGAATCCCAAAAATCAAATGAATCACGAAGAAAACGTACCTGACTTTGACTTCGATTTGGTGAAGGGAGAGAGATGAGAGACGGCGATGATTAGCCCAGATCCAAGGTCGTCCTCGATGAGGTCCGTCCTCTATCCTTGCTCTCTCTTCGTGTTCGTCTTCTTCTTCTTATTCTTCTTCTTCTTCGTGGCCGGATCATCGCGTCGTCGTCGTCGTCGGTGACTCGGTCGCTCGGTTCAATCGTCGGCGTCGGCGGTCGACCTCTCTCTCTCTCTTGACGGCGGTATTGAAAAAGAAAGAAAACCCTATGACTACCTCTCTCACCTCACACTCACACACACACAGACACAATATATAAACAAGGGTGGGGTTGTAATTATAATTTAACATAAGGGTAAAATAGTAAATAGCCATCCCCGGATTGTATACGGGTCGGATACGGACGGATCTCGGACAGAATCCGAACCCGTATCCGAACCCGCCGGATTTTTAAAATCTATTACCAAACCCACCCATCCCTGGTCGGATTGTCTCGGATATGGATCGGGTTCGGTAAAATTGCCATCCCTAGGTATGATAATGATACGATGTTTATGTGAATTTATCGAAATGTGCTAGTTAAGTTATAACTTGATGGGGACAGCTCAGAATGTAGGCTATCCTCATCTTTACGGATTAAAACATCTGTTTCCATCCTACACGGTTTACCAGAATCTTTTGCCTAAGTTTAGTCTCAGTAAATACATCATGACAACGTAATTTGGCAGTCAAATAAAGAAATGACACCTTAGCCTTGATTTCTTTCCGAAATTTGGTCGTATCTAGTGCATTTTCTAGAGGGTTAATTGCAATTTGGTTCCTGACTTTGTCCAAAATTTGCAATGTTGATGCTGTCTTTTCAATTTCGCCAATTGGTATACTCATTTTGTCATTTTGTTGCAATCCAAGTACAAAAGTAACTAAGTGTTAGTTTTCTAACAGATTTTATATCATGTGACTAGCACATGACGTTTTAATTTATTTTTGGAGCTACACATATCCGATTGATGTGATTATTTTTTTAAATTGAAACTAATATTTAAATTTACAACATATATTTTTTTAACAAATTTTCGGGTGATTGGATTATTTTATATTAAATCTTAATTTTAAATATTAAAAAAAAAAACACGTGATATAATAATCTAAAAAAAATGTGTTAGCCCCAAATATGTTTCATATGAAGTAAATGTTATATGTAGATTATCAGTTCATAAAAATTTTGATAGGGAAAAGGGGGAGGAAGAAAATGATGAATCGAGGGAAGAGTGTATGTGGAAGGGGTGATGCGGGAACATGACGGAGGGTAGAAGAAAGCAAACATTAGGAAATAAGGTATATCATGCTGGAAAATAGTAATTTTTTCAGATTATTTTTTCCATGTCCTTTATTTTATTTTTAATATTTTCATTTATTTAAATTACAAATTAATATAATATAATTAGTTCATCAAAAATTTTGTCAAAAAATATATGTTGTAGATTCAAATATTAGCTTCTATTTAAAAAAAGAATCATACCAATCGGATATGTGTAGCTTCACAAACATCTTAAATCGTCATGAGCTAGTTATACGACATAAAATCTGTTGAAAAACTAACACCCAGTTACTTTTGTAGTAAGATTGCAACAAAATGACAAAGTGAGTATACCAGTTGGCGAAATTGAAAACACAGCATCAACATTGCAAATTTTCGAAAAAATCAAGAACCAAATTGCAATTAACCCTTTTCTAGATTCATAATTGTTTCTGTTACAGAATGTAGTGCTAATGCATTAGGTTTTAGATAGATTTCAAGTCAGATTGCTTAGTGTAAATATTTTATGCCCATGGCAGAGGCGGATCTACTAAGAAGAGTGAGGGGTCACGTGACTCCCCTCCCCTTGACCTTTTCAAATCCTTTACTTTGACCCTTTAATTTTTATTTTTTTTTAAATATTTTACCCCATTATATATTGTAGTTGACCCTCACTTAAGTTCCTAGATTCGCCGCTGGCCCATGGTTCTTGTTTTGTTGCATATTTAACATCTGAATCTTCATTCTCACATTTGTCCTCTACATAACTCGAAAGTTTTTTTTTTTTCCCCATAACAGATGTACAGCAGTGGTAATCCTACAAACATCGCTAACCCTATCAAAGACGCCAGTGTTCAGATTGATTTAAAGACTGTTAGTGGTAGGCTGACTTTGTTTGAAACCACTCTTTGCAAAAAGCTCTCATGGGCAGAGCTTGATTCTCGAGTTGATCTTGACCCAAAAGAGTATCTTAGTGCATACAATGAGGACGACATTCAATTAATATGTTGCCAAGCTGATGCAAGCACATTGTGGGTCGTTCCTCCAATTGTTCAGACCAAATTCATTCAATCTTTGCAATGGAGCATGAACATTGTTTTTTCCTGGCAATTCACTAGAGATAGACCCAAAGGAAAGGAACTCGTTAAGTACGAGCTACATATTCAAGAGAAGGATCTTCCTAGTCCAGTGGAAGTAATGGATGTGATAAATGGTACTGTCAACAGTTTCAGGATATACAATGTTTACCCTAAATATTTCCGGGTCACTGGCTCTGGTGATGTACGCTTCTTGGAACAAGCGGTATGTCCCATCAAGTGTGTGTAGTAGGAAATTAATTGACCTGTTGACTTGTACACTGACATAAGTAGTACTACCTCTGTCCCGGAAAGATAGTCCCATTTGATTTTGATGGTCAACACAAGTCAACTATGACCAAACATAAATATCAATATAATCATCCTAGTGAAATTCTAAAAGTTGTTATTGATAAATCACTTAATGATTTATCAACATTAATTTTTAGAATATCACTAGGATGTTTAGATTGACGTTAATATATGGTCAAAGTTGACTTCTGTTGACCATCAAAAACCAAACAGGACTATCTTTTGGGACGGAGGTAGTATTTATATTTTTTAAGCAGGTTGATATGGTTAGCGGGGACCTTGTCCATAATCATGGCACTCGTGAGTGGTGGTCGTTCCATGATATTGATGCTTCATTTGCAAGTGGTTGTGGGGAGTTGGCTGGACCGATGGCCATTATTGTATCGGAAGAAACACCTCGTAAGCTATCAGAGTTAATTAATTATCAGAAGTTTTAGATTGATTTGATGCCTTGGTGAAGAACATTACTGATTTTTATTTTTATTTTCATAATTTTTTAGAGGGTATTCTTGGTGAAACTCTCAGCAAGTTCAGCATTTGGGGTCTTTATATTACGTTTGTCCTAGCGGTTGGTCGTTTCATCAGGCTCCAGTGTTCTGATCTGAGAATGAGAATTCCGTTTGAAAACCTCCCTTCTTGTGACAGGTACGCAAGCTCTGTCTGCTATATGCAGTTTTCTCATCCACTCTTATGAGTGGAAATTATCAGTTAGTCATCATTTTCAACCATTGTACTTTGCTTAAATGTCCCGGTTGTAAACACTCAGTCTTTTTAGCAGTTTTAACCACTCTTGTTTCTTTAGGAGCTTTAACCATCGTACTCCAAATACACGTTCACTATGCCCATACCCCCTATCGCAATTCAAATTAGTTAACGAGATTAAAAGAAATCTAATGAAATCATCCCACTTTACCCCTTCCACCAATGAACGTTAGAAAATATTTCTAACGCCGATTTCGTTAGTTGACCTACAAGACCAAAATTTCTTATGAGAACCAAATTTCTCGACTTATGAGACCAAATGTGTTAGGAGTCCTTTATAACCCCCAAATTCTTGAGACCGATGAGACCCAAATGTTATTTGACATAATTGTCCTTTTCTTTTTAAAGTAAAACATATATTTGCATCACGTGATGAGGCACGTGTTATTTGATGTTAGTCTTCTAACATCCGTTGGAGGTAGGGGCACAGTGGGATGGTTTTGTTTCATTTTATCAACTTTTGTTAACAATATTGGATGGCATTAGGTGGTCTGGGCATAGTGAACCCTTATTTTGAGTACTGTGGTTAAAAAACTGCTAAAATAAATAATATTTCCTCTGTCTCTAAATGAATGTCATGATTCACTTTGAAGGACATTGGCAAACAGGTTAAACATAATTACATAAATGATCTCACTATAATGCATGGCGAGTCTAAGTGTGAATTAGAACTTCTTGTTATATGACGAGGGAGGATTTAGTAACTTCCAAAAAAGTTGGACAATCATTTTTGGTGTTTGATGATAGTTGATGCATGCATGCAGGCTGCTGGCAATCTGTGAAGACATATATGCAGCAAGAGCAGAAGGCGAACTTGAAGTTGAAGAAGTCCTCTACTGGACACTGGTCAAAATTTATCGTTCCCCTCACGTCCTCCTCGACTACACCAAACTTGACTGAATTGTTATTCGACGGTGTTATAAATTTTTATTATTTGATTTGTAAACCATTTCTAGGAGAAAAGTTATGCAATTTGATACTCGATCGATCGTGTTATAAATTGTGAAACTATTATTCAGGGTGGTAGGCTGAAATTTTGAGGAGAAACATGAGTTGATTTATTTTAGCAAAGTGTTGTCCCCTCCCCCCAGAGGCTTGAATCATTTAGACTGCTACTCTACTTGTAACATCCCGAATTTAAACTCGACAATTTAATTTAGAAAAATAGAAATTAAAATAAATAATAAGAAATTATGGGGACGGATTGGAGCTTATGAAATTGAATTGATTTTGTCAAGTGGTGGACCCCATGCGTGACTTGTGCTTCATATTGACAACAGATGCATTAAAATTGACGTGGCCTTGCATGGAAATTTGTTGTGTTTAGCATGAGGTGTAGTTAGTTTGAGGATTTTAACTTGGTGACTAGCTTAGCACAAGTTGTGTAGTATTGACTTATTTAAGGCGTACAAATGTTGCCAATTTCCAGAACAGATAATTACTGACTTTGAGATTCTAATACTCCCTCCGTTCCAAAATGATCTTCTCATTTGGCATGTTTCATTGTCCCAAAAAATTCTTCACATTTCTACAACCTAGGCTTAGAAGTGCCCAAACAAAACATGACTAGTGAATCAAGTGTTCATATCCTTAAAAAGTTTGAATAGTCAAAGGTGAAGATCATTTTGGGACGGAGGGAATATGTATTTTGCCGAGTTCTGTAGCAGTTGCAAATTATTTGAGTTTCGATCGTGATATTATTTGGTTATCCGATTTTAGCATTTTTGAGGTAAGGGAGACTACGCAGTATTGATTCAGTGTCGTTTTATTTCATACCCGTTTTATCGTAGTACTCTATTTTATTGATACGTATATCGATTGTTCGTTCCGATTTGATTTGATATTGAAATTGTCTCGTAAATATTACGGTTATTATGAAAGCATGCTATATGTGTTATTGTGCTCAAATATGAGATTTGTTATATGGAATAGTTGCGATGTAGCTAATTATGTGACGGTCGCTGTGGACTCGGTTATTGTGTTTGTGTTGGGTCCGGCTCCTAGAGGGCGGCCAACGATTGAATTTGAGTATCATTGTTAAGTCACTGGACCTGAACATAATTATGACATCGGACTGTGAAATATGATCGATTGATATTCGGTTTGTTAACTCTGAGTCTTATTGGCATGTCCATATTTATAATTTCATGGACAAAGTTATTTGGTGTTTGTGTTCCATTGGCTTCTGTGATATTGTGTATCCCCTTTCTTACTGAGCCCCCAAGCTCACCCCCCCCCTCCAGTTTAACTTTTGCAGTTTGATCGTTGATCGGGGTGAGGGACAGCGAGGATTTAATTCGGAGCATTTTGAAATTATTAGTGAGGCTTTGTACAGTATTTTGGAGATGTAAATTGTACCATTTTATCATTTATGGAATCAGATTTTTTTTCGGGGTGTTATACTACTACTGTTAAATCTTTTAAGAAATTGATTAACAATGTAATCATCCCTACTAACACCACCCTTTCACGGCCACATCACCATCACTTAACCTTCATCATCACCACCTTCATTAGGGGTGGCAAAATGGGTGTTTCGATTACATAAATGTGTATTATCTGTTAAAAAATATCATGCTTTAAACTTTTGTGCGTGATACAATGTATAATAGCTCAAAGCAGGATAAAATCTTATGGTTATGCCCATTTATAGAAAATTGTCACCCCTAACCACCACCACCACCGAAATCACCACAAATTCATGCGTTATTCATTTAAGTAATTTTACCGCCATCACTCCCTACCACCCACCACTACCAATATTGACTTTTTACGTGCATGTTTGTTTAAGTCGATCTTTAGGGGGGAAATATGTGTTTGAGAAATCCGTCTGGGTTCTTTTATTTTTTTCATTTTCGCTTTCATATTTCGATATTTTGCCCCTAAGAGCAATGTTTTAAAAATCGCTAGGCGGCCACTGGGCGCCAGAGCTGGGCCTAGCGCTTAGAGGCCTAGGCGAGGCCTAGTCGGGGGCGTGAATAAGACACAATTTATAATATTTCGGTGAAATAGTGTTGAAAATATCACGGGAATATGCAAACAATTAATTTAAATGTATATAATAATAAATTTAATATAATTTTCCATTGAAAATACTGATATTAAAAATTGTAGGTGGGGTGGGGATCTAGATGAATTTGAAGTTAGTCGCGGCATTTTAATGGAAATTTAATGCAAACTTTCTTTTAATATCTGGTCTAGGTGGATTTTAATTAGGCACGGCGTTCTATGACCACCTAGCGCCTAGGCGAAGGATTTTTAAAACAGTGCCTGAGAGTTGCCTCTTAATATTTTCATGGCTCTAGAAGTTGGCTTTGATAGCGGGCTTAAACTTATTTATTTTTTTGTTTTTATTTTGGCTCTCAAAGCAGGCTGGAATTTTGTTCTCGACCAGAGGTGGACCTACATGTAGTGGATGAGGGGCGATTGCCACCCTTTCTTTAAAAAAAATAAAAAAAATTACTAGTGTAATTTTAAAAAATATTTGGGGTATTAGTCCAACATATTAGATTTAGCCCCCTTTTATGTAAAAAAAACAAATAAATGCACTAACATTTATTTTGCCCCCCTTAAAGGTGTTATGCAATTTTGCTCCCCTTGTGAAAAAATTCTGGGTCCGCCACGGTCCTGGAAATGGGCACAAGCGGATCATGCGAGAATGTGGGGGCAGCCCGGGTATTTTTGTTTTAGAAGCCTTAAATTGTAATTATAAAAACAATTAACCTTCGTAAAATAAAATAGTGATAAGCTGAGGGGCCTTAGGGGAATTATATCCAAAGTAGTTTCCTGTTGGCGTTTGCAGTTAAATTATTTCAACAATTAACAATACGATCCCCAATTCATATTTAACCCCCCCAATTCACAATCGCATCGGTTCTTGAATCGATCTCCTACATAGCACCAGCAATTTGTGGTAAGTGCTCCACTGATCTTACCTTCTTCCTTCTCTAATTTCAATTCCTGTTCGTCGATTTTAGGTTTTCATGAACACTGTTAATGAAAATTTTGTCAATGTTAATAGGGGTGCTCGGAAGAAGAATTTCTGCTGGCATAGTTTTGATTTCGCTATAAGCTAGTTTTTGGGCAACAATTTCCGTGGATCAGTTATAGGTTAGTTCCTTTAATTTGATTTTTCTTTCACTGTAAGCTAGTAATTTGGCTGAAAAATTGATCTTTACGTGTATCTCTCCCTTAGAATTAAGGATGCACATTTGGGTATTCATTTTTGGGGCGGGGGTAGTATTGTTTGATTTCTTATTAATGCAGCTGTCTGGTTATGTTTGTTGAAATCCCATTTATATTAGTTCGAATTTGAGTAGTTGATGCATTTGAACTATTTGATGAAATGACTGAAAGAGATGGTCTAGCTTCTCCTTCTCATGTGCTCATAGTTGGGATTGGGAATGAATTTGTTGATGTAATCTGTATGAAATTATTGGTTATTCCATGGTATGTGAGCTGATCCCATATCATTGCACCTCGCATGCCTTACCGAAATGATGATATGGTTCATAACAGTTGGTTACTTGATCTGCTTTTAACTTGACTTTTAAGCTTATAGCTCTGTTGCTTGAAAGTGGTTAAAAATATTTCACCAGTTAGTCCATGGGTGAGAGAGGGAGTAGGATTCAAGGACTTGACGTATTAGATGGCATGCCCGTGTCGGCACTAGTCAACACTAACACGGGTATGGGATGTAGGTGGGAGTTGTCACTTGGGAGGGTGGAAACATCTAAAAAGAAAATTAGAGTTTAAGCGGCTAGTCGAACTCTCTCACAGTCTATACAAACCTGATCGACGAAGGAGAGATTTAGAGAGGGTGCGATGAGAAATGAAAGGACCACTCGATTTCTTCTCCTCCGGCCACGAATGGCTGATCACCGACCAGCTGCGAGCCTGCACCTGACTCCGCTGCAGGAAAACATAGGATGTCGGCCACCCCTGTTGTTTCTCTACTAACTTATTCATTTTTCTTTTCCTTTCATCGGAGTCATGTTTTTTGCAACTGGCCATTCCTTTTATTACTTTTTCATCTATCTCCCTTCCATTCCTTTTTTCACATATATTTCTCCTTTTTTGAGTTTCTTTTCACCTTGTTTCCCCTGTTACTCCTTTTTTTTTATAAATAATCGTTTTCCTTTTCCTGCTTAGAGTCTTTTTTTACTTTTAGCAACTATAACCATGTCATAACTCCTTACAAATGTCTTTTAATTTATGTAATAATCCACAAACCCCATACATTTATGCATATGACGAGGTACAGACATGTATGCTGTTCCATGTCCAATATTTGGACACTTTTATACTCCCTCCGTCCCGGAGTAAGAGTCCTACCCCTCATTTGCACGCTTATTAATAAATATTGGAAGTGATGTAAATGTTGTGAGTGTAAAAGTAAAGTATGAGAGAGAATGAGTGGGAGAGAATAGTGAATTGATTGGTGTTGTGAGTATAAAAGTAAAATAGGAGAGAGAATGAGTGGGGTGAATAGTAAATATTCTTTGCCATTTTAAGAATAGGACTCTTACTCTGGGACGTACCAAAATGGAAAGTAGGACTCTTACTCTGGGACGGAGGGAGTAGCATTTTTGATATCTGAAGTGAGTGCATCGAGTTCATAGTATATTATGCACTTGTTTCGTTGTGGTCTATGAGAATGATGTCATGTCACCGTAATTTAACTACTGTTTTGATAGTGCCTCTTTCCTTTTTTAATTTTCTTGCTTCATAGAGCTGGATTTGGGAGTTACTACTGTTGCAGAGAGTAAGCTTGCATATTGCTGTATTTTCTGTTGTCATCTCTGGGTTTTGCTGCTGGATCTGCAAATATGTAACCGTATTTTTTTATTTTTGAACCAACAAGTAACATACGTAATAATCAATTTGTTGTTACTCCTTTTTTGCTGCACAACTTTACAAGTAACTGGGGATTGTTGTGTTTGGGTACTCCCCTACTAACCCCAATAAATATATAGGTCCTTTAAAATGGTTGACTGTATGTTAATGCTGTGCTTAGGAAGTTGGTTCCTCGCTGCTGTTTCTTGTGAAATAAAAAAGTATGCTGACATGTTATTATTATTATTTTGGGGGAGGAGGGGGGGGGGGGTAATAAGAGTCCTTTGTGCTTTCAGATTTATTTCTCGTTGCACTTTTATTTCTCATTGTTCATATTTGCAGTTCTTATGTTGGTTTATGGTACTTGTATGTAGATTCTTTTGTAAAATTGGTGTTAGGATCATTCTTGTATGTAATACATATGCAATATTTTTTTTTTTTTTTTTTTTTTTTTTTTTTTTTTTTTTTTAATGTTTAGGGAGGAGTCTAGTGAAGCTACTTTGGTGAGGTGGTTAAAGGAGGTTGATAAATGTTTTCATGAAACTTGAATCCTAGAAGCTACTAAAAGGGATAGGCAAGGAGTCTTAAAGGGACATTCTGGACTAAAAATATGGAAGTCCTCAAAGATGAACATAATTCTGGGTTTACTTGAGACAAATGAAAATTTGATTATGTGAAAAAAAAAGATCAGGCGTGGTTGACACTAATTTCAAAGAGTGGACAATTCACTGGAAAATTTTCTCACGGCGCTAGCATAATCTCAAACTTCTCAATTAATAACTTCAGCTTTCACCATCACCTCCATTAGTATTAAACAATTTACTGGAAACATAGTTGGCATGGATACAATTACTTTACGTAAAGCGCTGTTTTGTAGTTAATTAGAAAATAAAATGGAAGTGTGCGCAAGTTAAAACCTGTTTTAGAATAAAAGATAAATCACCTGGTCAACTTAGGCATAGTCCTTGAAAGCCATAACGGATAGATTCACAGAACGCTATTACAATTGTTACGACGTTCATGGAAGAGGATGATAACCTCTAAATTGTAATCTTATTCTTCTTCACCCAAACTAAGAAATTCCGTTGATTATCTACTAAATCTCTTGATTGGGCCTTAAAACATGAGAACTTAAACTAGGTGGCAATATTTGAATTTTAATCTAGGTGGGAATAATGAAGCTTAGTTGTCAATTTATTGTAAAAAAAAAAAACTGTTGCCTCTAAAAGGGAAATGTTATTCTTAAATGGGACAGGGAGAGAGATATAACCATCTTTCCCGCTCAACTATGCACGTAGATCATCTCATAATTCACTAGTCGTCTCGAACCCCAATCCACCAAGTCTTTTTCTCTATCCCATTAAAAAGGAAACAGGACTTGCACAAAATCGATAGATCTACCATCAGAAGAAATGTACTATCTTCTTAGTGACAAGAAATGTATTCAAGTTTTGAAAACACTGATTGCCCCCTCTCCATTTTGTGATTATTTCCAAAAATAAGAAAGCCAACAATTTTTAATACCAGGGAGTATCAAAATCTGTTTATCCAAGAAAACAGTTAGAGAATTCTGTGACTTGGAATAAGTACTATCCCCAAGGTTATATCTCCTTCAAACCTTGAATACTAAATCGTATCTCAATGTTAATTCCTGTGTGGTGAGCTATGTACAATTTCTGGTTTTTCCTTGGCATTTCTTCAGTTTTCTCATATACCATGTACTTTGTTGCATCAAATTTTGTTAGAGAGGACCCTCAAGCTTGATAAATCTGGTTCTTCAGTTGATATGCATCCTAAAGCACTACAAATGTGAACATAGCCAAGGATGACTAGATCCAAAATCACATTTAGAATCTTTGGATGTTCTAACTCTGGTTCGATTGGTGGAACCTCAACTTAACACCTATTGATGACGCAAACCTCTGCATAAGTGTATTTGATGGAAATTAGAACCTTTCCCCAATGTCGATAATGAGACATGAACATTGGTATAATAAATTTATTATAAGGTGTTGTGAGTAGGGATAGTGGGTTGGGGATTATTAGTGGGGTAGGGAATAATAAGTGGGTTGTTTGATGCGAGTATGAGAAGTGGGTCCCATTGATTGAAAAATATTTTAAAGCTTCCATTTTGGGCTTTTGCAATTTTGAGTGGGACACCTAAAATGGCAAAGTTTGCAATTTCAAATGGGACGGAGTGAGTATAATTTTTTCCTTTCTTGTATGGCAACAAGGATGTAAAATGTGCTATACGCATGCAGTTGTTTTGAAATGAGAAGTACTCCCTCCGTCCCACCTCACTTGAGACCTAAGAGGTGGGCACAATAACTATGGAAAAAATAAAATAAGGAAAATGTCTGGTAGGAGAGAGAATGAGTGGGATAAATAGTAGTGTTGGTTGAATAAATTGAGTGGTGTAAAATGAAGAGAGAGAATGAGTGGTGGGGTAGATTCAATATAAAATTATTAAAAGTTTGCTATTTTGGGAGGTCTCAAGTGAGCTAGGACGGACCAAAATGGAAATAAGTCTCAAGTGAGCTGGGACAGAGGGAGTATGTAAGTATGCTAGCGCCGCTGGTGTGAGGGAAACTTTTCCAATTTGAGTATTTTTGATATCCCAGAACTTTTAGAACTCCAGGGAAGTTCTCTTTTAGATAAAAACCTGGAGCAGAACCATTGTCCACGTTCTTAGTTTAA
This sequence comes from Campanula takesimana, assembly GCA_026119855.1. Classification (NCBI taxonomy): domain Eukaryota; kingdom Viridiplantae; phylum Streptophyta; class Magnoliopsida; order Asterales; family Campanulaceae; genus Campanula; species Campanula takesimana. The sequence continues at coordinate 621,488 of JAOWBW010000341.1, forward strand.
TAAAGGAATTTCATCATGAAGTAGTTGCAAAAAGAATAAGAGGTAAGCAATCTTTTCTTAGCAATATGAAAATGTTTGCTTAGCATTGCAACGTTCAAGAGAAGTTTATGGTTCAGCATAACCCTTTCAATCATGCTTTTAACATCTTAAATCTTCACTCTGAAAATAAAATGTGGAGTAACTTATTCCCTGGTCCATGTTAATGATCTGGGGTCACTGGTTTTCAGATCTTTCATAAGATGTCAGGCCAAAGCCAACGTCTGAATGTTGTTCCAACTGTCACAGTCCTTGGAGTTGTGAAAGCTCGACTTGTTGGTGCCACAAGAGGCCACGCTCTTCTCAAGAAAAAGAGTGATGCTTTAACTGTGCAGTTCCGTCAGATTCTCAAAAAGATAGTCTCCTCAAAAGAATCAATGGGAACAATTATGAAAACTTCCTCCTTCGCTTTAACCGAGGCAAAATACGTTGCTGGTGAGAACATCAAGCACAGTGTTCTCGAAAACGTAAAAACCGCAACCCTAAAAGTCCGTTCCCGCACAGAAAATGTAGCCGGAGTCAAACTCCCCAAGTTTGACTATTTCACCGAAGGGGATACCAAAAATGACCTCACCGGATTGGCTAGAGGCGGTCAACAGGTCCAAGGCTGTCGAGTTGCTTATGTGAAAGCCATTGAAGTTCTTGTTGAACTTGCTTCTCTTCAGACATCATTCTTGACTCTTGACACTGCAATCAAGACCACAAATCGTAGAGTCAACGCTTTGGAGAATGTTGTGAAGCCAAGGTTGGAGAACACGATTTCTTATATCAAGGGAGAGTTGGATGAGTTGGAAAGAGAGGATTTTTTCAGGTTGAAGAAGATTCAAGGATTCAAAAAGAGGGAGATTGAAAGGCAACTTGCTGCTGCTAAACTGTTTTTCTGAAGAACAAGTTGCTGGGAAACTTTCTTTGCAAAGGGGTATTTCAGTCAATGCGGCTCATAATATGTTGAATGCAGCTTCACAGAAGGATGAGGACATAATCTTTTGATGCTGAGGTTAGTGTTTTATATCTTTATCTTATGCTACGTGGTTTCTGCACTGCACTGCTTGCTTGTTTTCTGTTGAAATTATTTGATTAATATTTAAGCGGATAATATATAAGCTAGGTTGTTGAATAAAAGATCGATTTTCTGTAACTATTTGTTGAATCGAAGATGAGGGTCAGACTTGAGAGATTTTTTGTTGATTGAAATATTTATGGCAACTTGTTACAAGCCAATCTATGTTATAAGTGGCTAGCCACATGATTTGGATCTACTTGCTCACTCTCGTGGCATTGTTTTTCTTTTTATCGGTCCATGACTTTGTGGCGATTTCATGACCCTTTTCTTATTTGGGATGAGAAATGTATTTTGTCCGCGAGCACAATAATACACATAAAGAAGCTAGGTATGACTTCATTTTTCTTGATCAGTTATTCCTCCTTGACTTTCTGACAATGGGATGTCTGGAACAAGTTATCATGCCTATTAAGCTTTCTTTTTGGATTGTCCCAAATGAAATGTACTCCTTCTGTCCTAAATGAATGTCCATTTTCAAGAACTCTTGTTCCAAAATGAAATTTGGACATTCATTTAGGTAGGGATGGAGGGAGTAGCTAGATTTATTTTTTTCAGACAAATATTATTAAATGCAGTTTGTTGCCTTAAAACATACATGCAACTATTCAATGTGTATACTATATCAGTCTACAAAGATATATACATACACTTGTTTTGATTACCAAGGGGACTAAAATACATGTCCATGACTAGGGAAAGTGAGCATACAAGAGTTCCCGGAGTCTTACCGTGAGTTTGAACCCTTAAAAACATGGGAAATTATATACACGCTCACCATCATCATCATCTTCGACCTCTCTTCCAACTGGTTTGATGGAAGAATCCCACCCCTGATTTCTCAACTATTAGGAATGAATTTGGGTAATCTATACGAGTGGGTGTCCTCACCAATTTAAGATTGAGATTTTATTTTACGGATTAAATTGTACTTTGCTAAAATGGTATTTTTGTGATTATGAGCGCAATTACCGATTTTGTGGGGTTATATAATTTCCCAATTTTTTTTTTTATTTTTTTTTATGAAAATATGCGTAAACAATATAAGGGGGTTGAGGACAAAGCCTTCCTAGGGTTGTATATATGCTGTAGTAGAGTTTTTAAATTTGACGGAGGGAGTATTAATTATGTCCAATGATTATAAACCATCTCTCGCACAAGTATTCAATTGTTTAGGTAAGTGGATTACTTTATTAAGGGTTTATAAGACTTTTTCACATGCATTAATTGTATTTCTTATGAATTGTGCAAATGCTCAAAACGACATCTATTTTGAGACGAAAAAAAAAGTAAGACTTGCATATAAGCCCATGATTGCTGGGCCCAGTCTTTTTAGTGGGACAGCCTCAAAGGTTTAATTACTACCTTCGCCGACTCTGTCCCGAAATGAAATTAATGGGCGAAATTGTTCTTTAGTCAAAATTAATGTGTGAAATTGTTCTAGTCAAGAGTAATTTTGGTTTGGCTACTCATTTTGAGGTGAAGGGAGTATGTATTAACAAGGGAATATTTTACATCATTCCGTTCCAAACTGATCTTCACATTTGACTATTCAAATTTTTTAATGATATGAACACTTGCTTCACTAGCCATGTTGTATTTATGCACATTTAAGACCAAATTGGAGAAATAGGAAGAACTTTTTGGGACAATGAAAAATGGCAAATGAGAAAATCATTTTGGGACGGAGTCAGTATTTCATGTACGGTTTTTGTAATGTGTGTGCTAAGGGATGTTAAGCTTCTTTAATAAAGAAATCAACAGATTTATATGCTTTCATAAATATGTGAGTTTATATATAAAAAAATTAATATTTTATAATTATGAAATGAATGAGTTAAAGTAAATTTAATAAATATATTGATTGTTTATTTAAGAAGCTTAACATGTGATCTTAGGGCACACGTTAGAAAAACTAATAAAAAACTATATTCAGAATATTCTTCTTCCTTTTTTTTTTTTTTTTATCTTGAACCTAAAAAGGAAATAAAGTGAAAAGGGGATAGGTTGCGCAAATTTGTTGCAACGGTTGGAAATGACCTCATAGATTGCGAGGTTTGGGTTTTACCACTGATTGATTTAGAGTGTGAAAAAAGGTTGGTAATTATTTTGAACGATTGAGTAATTTAATAATTTTTTCATGAATGTTCATTCTTTTTTCATTTTAAAAAAAATTAAGAAATTTAACATTTTATAAATTCTAATAACAAAAGTGTATTAAAATCTTTACTATCTAATTAACTTTTAACTTTACAAGTATATAACAAATAGAGAAAAAATTGATTACAAGACATTCAGGGATAAAAAGAAAATTCCAAAAAAAAAAAAATCATTTATCTTAAAAAGTTTTTTTTTTTTTTAAAATAGTTATTTATTTCGCGACAAGAGAGAGAGAGCAATGCATAAAATGATTTTACTTTATACATCAATTTATAACTTGAATGTAAATGATTTTTATTTATTTTTTAGACTATGAAAAGTGACAATAAAAAAACTTATTTAGAAACAAAAAGAGAATGTTGAATTATTATGGGTAAAGCTACAAGTAATGGTCAAAATTGAATTAATAAATCACCTCACATATTTTTACACCGTCGGTTTGTTTGTTCATTTTCGTGTCTCCATTTCGCATTTCTTAGTCATGCTTTGGTCGGCTATGCACGTTATTACCTTATGCTTGATTTATCATTCATTTTCTAGACGTTATCGATGTAATCGCTCGTCCGAAAATAATTTTCATAATTTTTCTTCCATTATTATGATTCCATAAATGAATTTTGAACAATAATTATAATAAATTTATGGGAGGGGCTATTGCCACTACAAATTTTGCTAATCCACTACATTCATTAAAAATTATGAAAATAATTTAATCTCTTGACAAAATTAACCTTCAAGCACATTAACTATTGTGTTTTTATTTTTGGTAAGTTCCTTTTATTCTTTGTGTAGCAAATATGATTGTTAGAATAATGCCCAAGAAAATAAAAACATAAAAAATTATGAAGAAAAATATGAAATGGATAAAAATATTATTTTAATGAAAGGCAATATTTTTTTTTACCTTGTTTTACTTATATTTCTACCTAGATTTTTACGCATAATCTTCAACGGTGAATTTATTTATATCTTTTACTGTAAGTCTTCTATAACAATTTTTTTCTGTAAGTTAAAAAATTATTTATTATGTTTTAATTTATCAACATTTATTAATAATAGGTCCAATACTATAAAACTAACTGTAGAAACTAAAAAAATGGAATACTATAGCAGTTGATTTAAAGTATTAAATAGTTGATTTAAAGTATTAAATATTATGTTGTCATGTTCACAATATTTATCAATACTATTTCTACTATTATGTCAAAAAATTCACTTTTCAGAAATACAAAAATTATTGGGTGATAGTTTATCAAGTACTCCCTCTGTCCCTAAATGAATGTCCATTTTCAAAAAATCTTTGTCCCAAAATGAGTGTCTTTTTTTAACATAACTTTGTCCCTAAATGTTTTTTTTTTCAAAATTTTTTCACCGGTTTCTTTATACGTATAAAACTAAATGTTTGGAAAGGAGATTACAAGATTATATATGAATCTTTGCTACCAAATTGTACAACAAAGTTGAGATTTTCAGTGTCCCTTAAAATGAAATTTGGACACTCATTTAAGGACAGAGGTAGTACCATTTTACTTTTTAGTTTTTATTGTGGACAATGTCAACTGTTAAGATAAGAAAAATCAGAAATATAAATAATGTACATGTTAAGTTGAAAAAGGAAAATTAAAATATTATTTTGCTATATAATATTAAATTATCATCAAACAAGAAACAAGATAAGTATTTGAAGGAAAAATGTAATATATCATAATTAATAAAAAAATCGAAAATTAATGATGTTTTTTTAGTTAGTAAATGTAGTGGATAAAGAAACTTTATAATGGTAGTAAAATTTATCTTTAGAATGTTTCATTCATTAATTATTATTAAAGGATGATTATGTAAATGTATAAAATAAGAAAGGACAATTGTGTCTATTAAGCAAGTTTGTAGTGGATAAGCAAAAACCGTAGCGGTAATAGCCCCTCCCTAAATTTATATAATTGAAAATATAAAAAATTTAAAACTTGTAATTAACACACCATCAACAATAAACTATCAATAACAAATTTTATATTTTCATTATGATAACTAAATCGACAAATGTTGCTCAAAGATCTCATTCATAGTAACAACAAACAAATGAAAAAAATATTTTAAAATGGAGGAAGTATTTGGATTTGCTTGTAGGACATTTGCTCCTGATGTAGCTTATAATTGTTCACGTCTTTCTTTTATTGAATAAACAGATATTTATAGGGTAAACGGGTCAAGATTAATTTAAGATATGAAGGACTTATCAAAATCAAATTGCCCTAATATCAACCAACAATTTTTAGAAGAGAATAAACGTGGCACCATCACATCAACTCGCGTTATGTCACCGGGTAAGCAAATTTGAACATGAACAATTTCAGGTCCTATTATCATATAGTCCTACTTTATATTTAGTGAAATCATAATTTATTAAAGAATAAAACACGATCAGCAAGTCAGCCTAGTCGTTAAGCAGCGTGGCAAATCGGTCACCTGAAATATAAATAATAATCGTGAACTAGCCGGATCCGGGACATGAATATCTATTTCACTATGCTATCAGTTATATGTACTCCCTCCGTTCCGGGTAAGTTGCAACAATTTACCATTTTGGGCATTCCACTTAAGTTGCAACAATGCCAAATAAGGAAACTCTTTATTACTTTTATAATCTTCCAATCATTCTCTCTCTTCCTCCCAACCACTCATTATTCTCCATTCATTCCATCTCTTCCTCCCAACCACTCATTATTCTTCTTTCTTAATTTTTGTGCTTCCCCATCCATGTTGCAACTTACCCGGAACGGAGGGAGTATGTTTTTTTTAAGGTGTGTTTTAAGGTCACGTGTTAAGCTTTTTAAATGTATTTATTAAAGTTTGCTTTAACTCATTCATTTTTAAAATTATAAAAATATATTTTTACATATATAAACTTACATATTTATATTTATGAAAGCATATAAATATATTGATTTCATTATTTAAGAAGCTTAACATGTGCTATTAGTGTACACGTTACAAAAACCGTTCTTTTATAGGCAAGTGAACGACATAAACCGACTTGGTTAAACGGAACCCAGACACTGGGCCCACATACTTAACAGACCTATACCGAGAGGCCTACTCACGAGAAGCCCATGTTTATAGGCCGACGTCAATAAGGCCGAACAGGCAGTCCTTGCCTAGGCCGAGCCGGGAAGCCCAATCCCTAGCCGGCCTCTATGACGAGCCGAGTTAGATGACGGGCCGACTTACATCAGAAACCTCCCATTATCGTTGGGAAACCTCTTACAGAGTTATGTTACAACTCTGACACTAAACAATCCTTATCTAAACAAGGATATTTCTTCTACAAGGTAGCTGGGATATCACTCATCCTTATCCGGAGTCTATCTCCTAGGAACACGAGTCCCACAACAATACGGGCTCCCTGGCTTATTGTGCAAGTCAGGACTCATTCACCCATGCCTATATAAACAGGTCCTCACAACAGGAAAAAGGTAATGAACTTTTGGCTCTTATCTGGTCATTTGATTTCTTTTGTTACAAACCATATCCTTATTCTTACACCGGAGGGCCTTCGCTGGTGAAGCCCCGATGTAGTTTACGTTTGTTTCGTGTGTGCAGCTCCGGTCATCAAGAACTGTCGCTGGATTATCAAACCGCTAGACGAAGGCTGATCCAACCAGATTTTGGCGTCATCAGTTTGTTCCATTGCCGGGAAATCGATTGGTCAGTTCTTTAGCCAGATAATTCCAGACCATGGCCGGAGAATTGGTTGACGGGCGAGAAGCCACCCCTTCTAAAGAAACTGCAAGGGATGCACCGCCCCCGAAAACACAAACGCGTGCTGCACAGAACCAGAGGCTCCCGCCTACAGCACCTGCACAAGGGGGAGGAATGCATACACGTTCAAAGGGGCCGGCCCCCAATTTTTTAACCAATAGGGCGCCGCCGACGGACAGGATCCCGAAACAATGGAGCAGGACCATCACAGCCGCTGCCATTGGACAAGAGAACATTGCTTCAACAGAATGTTCAAACACTCCAACAGCTGGCCGACGCACAGCGGCCCTGTTAGAACTTGACCCCGAAAATTCCTTGGCTAACCTACTCCAGCCGTCTGGAACGAGGGGGACAAATTTTGGATGAGAGAGCAAGCAGAAGGGAGACCCTACAAATCGTAGACGGGATGCGCCTCCCAGGAGCCGTGTAAGTCCCCAAGACGGACGGCCAGGAAGACTCAATCTCGATGGGGACCTGAGAGACCACATTAATCGCCGCCGGGAAGAACAAGAAGATGAATCCCCTGGAGTGGAAATTATAGAGGAAAGACGTTGTGGGGACGCCCGACGTCATTCACCTCCCAGGCAGGATCCACCACGGCGCACACCACCCCGGCAGGATCCACCCCGGCATACTCCGCCTCGCCGTACTCCTTCAAGGTATCGTCTCGAACTAAACCAAGGTGAAAGGAGACGCCGAGACCAAAGCATGGTCAGTTCCAGTCACACCTCGGCATTCAGCACAAGGGACATTGTCGACCTTAGATAAAGGCTCGACAACATCGAGATGATGAATCAGGGGCACAGGAAACCCAATAATGACTACGATGCTATGCGCCCTTTCGCGCAGAGGATTAAGGATGCACCACCTAATCCACAGTTAAAGCTTCCACACCTAGACAAATACTCCGGCAACGCCGATGCTCTGGATCACATCCAAGCCTTTGAGGCCACCATGGCCCTAGTGTCCAATCAGGACGACGTACTGTGTAAGGCCTTTTGCAAGCACCTTAACAAAGGCAGCTCGGTCCTGGTTCATGGATCTTGAGAAAGCAGCATCAATTCCTTTTGCCAAGTTGAAATCACATTTTTGGAATATTTCGCCACCACTGGGGCGAGGAAGAAAGATTGTCTGACCTAGCCAACATGGTCCAAAGCAAAAACGAGTCCACCTTAAGCTTCTACAACCGGTTTAGGGACCTTGCCGACTCAATAGAAGAACGCTTGACCGACAGGGAGTATGCTTCACGAATGGTCACAGGTCAGAGCAGTTAACTTATGAGCTTTCGGTCAGAGAGCCCCTCACAAAAGCCGAATTGTACCACGTGGCTTACGCCACGGCCATCGCCGAGGAGAAGAAAAAGACGTTATATGGTCATAAGAACGGGACCGAGATCATGACAAGTCGCATAACGGGAACTCGTCACAGGGGAACAACGGGGGAAACGACAAAGGCAAGAACAGGACCAGGGGGACCGAGAAATTCACCACATTCAATAAACCGATCTCTGAGATCATGAATCTAGTGATCTCCCCAACCCCAAGCCTCTAAAAGACAACCCGAAATACCCAAGGGATACCACAAAGTATTGCTCCTATCACAGAGATAACGGCCACGACACTGAGAACTGTTTTGCTCTGAAGAAGATTCTACAGAAATGGGCCGATCAAGGCAAGCTTAATCAGTTCATGGCCAAGGACAATAAACGCCCAAGGGAAGAAGACAAAAACAATGACCAGGTAGACAGGCCACCTCGGGCAAGGTTGATAGGCGTGATCAGAGAGGAAATTTCCATCAAACAAGAAACTCAAGAGCAGATTTACGAGCTAAGTTAAGTCTTCCACATCCCTCCTTGGATACATGAGAGGGAGGAAGTGATTAGTTTTTCTCCCGAATGAGTTTGGCGGGAAACCGTGCGATGAGAGAACAACCATTGGTCATCACAGGCCGCATTGATAATTGCGAGTCAGACAGGCACCTCATAGACTCCGGAGCAGCCAAGGATGTCCTGTACTATCGCACTTTTAAAGAGATGGAACTTCCTGATACAATGCTGACCCCATATATGGAAGGCTAGAAGGGTTCACTAATCATAAGGCCGATGCCAAAGGAACCGTCGACTTACTCTTAGAAATCGGCACTCATCCTTACAAAACCTCGGCCACGGTCACCTTCATAGTCATGGATCTGGACAGTGATTACCATGCTATCCTGGTGCACCCAGTCAAGGAAAGTTGGGTTTGGTTGCCTCCCTCCCCCACCAAAGGGTGAAGTTCCCCACCCCGGCTGGAATTGGTGCGTCCCAGGAGCGCCTAGAGATTTTTTGAACATGTGATGAAATCCAGGAAAGCAAAGGCCAAGATGGAGATTGATACTCTAGATAAAAGAATCACGGTTTCAAAATCAACCACGATTACAACCTCGACGCCACATTCGTTGTTATATTGGCAACTGTTGAAGATGAACCTGAAGAGTGGGTTATTCTTGACAACGACGTCCCAACTAAGGCCGAGGTTACTTACGGCTTAGACGACTTCGGCTGCATCTTGATGAACACAGCTTCGGACGAGCCAAGTAACTTGGCTCTCGCCTCGTCCCAAGCTCGGGGCCACACAGCCGACTGACATGGAAACCGAGATCGAGAAACTGTTAGATATGGAAAACCTAAATTTGGAGGGGAGGACATGGAGAAGGTCAAGCAGATCATTGTCGAGACCCTAGAGTTCAGAGACGGCCCCGAACTTAAACCTGTGGATCAGTTAGACGAGGTCGTCATCAACCCAGACTATCCAGATCAGAAAATAAAGATTGGGAAGCACTCTCCCAACAAGAACGAGAAGAGCTCATCTCCCTACTCCAAAACAACTTGGACGTATTTGCCTGGAAAGTAGATGTCATATTGGGATTAAGGAAGCCGTCGCTCTCCACAAACTGGAAGTCGACAAGTTCTTCAAACGGTCAAGCAGACGAGACGAGTTTCTCTACCGACAAGGAAAAAGCAATTGGGACCGAGGTTGACAAACTCCTCAAAGCCGCATCATAGAGAGGCAACATACCCCCGAGTGGCTTGCCAACGTCGTCATGGTAAAAAAGCACAATGGCAAATGGAGGATGTGCGTGGATTTTACGGACCTAATAAGGCCTGTCCCAAAGATAGCTATCCCCTCCCCAAGATTGACAAGATCGTAGACTCTATCGCCGGCCATCAAACCCTCAGCTTCTTGGACGCCTATTCCGGCTACCACCAAATCAAAATGCCGAGGACGACATAGAGAGGACGGATTTTCAAGCTGCAGGCGGCATATACTGCTACGTCATGATGCCTTTCGGCCTAAGAATGCAGGAGCCACGTATCAGAGGATGGTGACAAGGTCTTCAAATCTCAGATAGGCCGGAATATGGAGGCCTACATTGATGACATGGTGATTAAGACCAGATTGGCAGCCACGTACCAGATCTGAAAGAGACCATTGACAACTTGAAAGCTAACGATATGAAGCTCAACCCTAGCAAGTGCGTCTTCGGGGTTACCGCGGCAAGTTTCTAGGTTTCATGGTTTCTCAGCGAGGCATCGAGGCTAATCCAGAAAAGAACTAAGCCTTGATTGACATGAGGGAGCCATTTTGTATCAAAGAGGTTCAAAGGTTGAACGGAGAGTAGCGGCACTCGGTAGGTTTATCGCCAAATCGGCAGAAAAATCCCTCCCCTTCATCAAAGCCTTGAAGGAACGAAGGATTTTGCTTGGACGCCTGAGTGCTCGACCTCGTTCCAGCAACTGAAAGACTACCTTGGCTCTCTACCTCTACTCAGCAGCCCGGTCATGGGAGAGACATTATACGTCTTCTTAGCAGCGACCGACCGAGCTGTGGCAGCTGTACTCGTTAGAGAAGAAAGCGGCATCCAGAAGCCGGTCTACTACGTCAGCAAGGCACTGTCAGACACCGAGAGCAGGTACTTCAATGCCGAGAAAATTGCTTATGCCCTGGTAATTGCGGCCAGAAAATTACGAGCCTACTTCTCGGCTCATCCAATCACGGTCTATACCGACGCTCCTCTTAGAAAAATACTTTACAAGATGGAACTCAGGACGCCTACTTAAACTGGTCGAACGAACTGACCGAATTCAACATAACCCTACAAGCCAAGAAGACTCTTCTGGCCCAACCTCTTGCCGACTTCTTAGTCGAGACCCGCCTTCACAAGTGAACACATGCCGACTATCCGAAAGAGGAAGTTCCCTATGGATAGAGAGCCCTTGGAAGAGCTACCTCCCAACTGTTGGGTCTTATACACCGACGGTTCAACTACCCAAGTAGAAGTGGTGCCGGAGTCTACTTGACTAGCCCTGCCGGCGAGCATGTTGCACGTGATTTTATCAGGTTCAAGTTCCCGCCTCAAATAATCAAGCTGAATATGAAGCCCTAATCCTGGGACTTGAAAGAGCCAAGTTCTTTGGTGCAACGAGATTGGTGGCATACAGCGACTCCCAACTGGTGGTGAATCAAGTTAAAGGGGAATACAACCCGAAAACCACATGCTGACCAAGTACAAAGATCTCGTCCTAAACCTGACCAAGAACTTTGAGTTCTGGGATATACGGCAAGTTGGTAGAGAATACAACCTGGAAGCCGACTTGCTTTCAAAGATGGCAACAGCTGAAGACTCGGATCCCTTAATCATTTATACCGACCAGCCTGCTTATGAAAGACTCTGGAGATTTTGCTCCTGGATGATGAGGAAAGGACATGGATCGACGACTACAAGACTACTTGGAAAAGGGAAAGCTTCCTGAAGACGAGTTAGAAGCCAAATCGATCAAAAAGAAGACGGCGAGATACTTAGTCTGGAACGGCATCTTGTACAGAAGGTCATTCTCCAGACCTCTCCTTAGATGTTTTGCGCCAAAAAGCACCGAGAAACTCCTCGCCGAGGTACATGAGGGAGTTTGTGGGGGACACCCGGGGGCCAGAACCCTTGCCGACAAGATCATCACACTTGGCTACTATTGGCCAAATATAAGGGAGGATGCCCAAGCCTATGTAAAGAAATGTGACAAATGTCAACGCTACTCCGCGACTTACCCAAAGCACCTGCCGTAGAACAAAGCTTGATCATACCGACATGGCCATTCGACATGTGGGGAGTCGACATCATTGGACCATTCCCATTATCCAAAGGGAGCAACAAATATGTAATTGTGGCAGTCGATTACTTCACCAAGTGGGTAGAGGCGAAACCACTAGCAAAGATCACTGAAGAGAACGCCATCAACTTTATTCATGATTACATATGGTGTCGGTTTGGTGTGCCACACACTATAGTGACAGACTATGGCCTACAATTCTCTGATGCTTTCAACGAGGAGATGAATAGGTTGGGAGTCAAGCACAAGAAGTCGTCAGTCAGCCATCCTCAAGGCAATGGACAAGCCGAGGCCCGCCAACCAACTTGTCTTAAGAGCACTCACCAGAACTTAGAAGCAGTCAAGGAAAGTGGCTGGGACGAACTCCCTTAGCTTTATGGTCCGTCCGTACAACCACTCGGG